>JAEIGP010000608.1:0-204798 GCA_018904095.1 Zaprionus ghesquierei | reverse complement strand
GAAACATGTTTAAAGATATTTTCCACGGTGCCACTTTGAGTTGGCTGATTTTCTTTATACCGGCTTGCTTTTAAATCTTTAAAAAAATAGACCTAAGTCTAGGATTCCATTGGTATATAAATCACTAACATCGTATCTTGCAGTAATTTTTCTACCATGTTTAAATAAACATAGCGTATGTTTTACATGCAAGGTCACTACTTTACGTACTTCGTCATTGTTTATGACTTCGTAAACGTTGGGCTTAAAAGCTTTCTTTATTGATTGCATAGGCAATTCTATTTTTTTGTTATCCCCGCGGATTTTCTGTCTATTTTGATATCTAGTAGTGACTTTTATTATATTTCCTGTAATGTTTTGTAGATCTTTAATGGTTATTCGTGATAACGCATCAGCTACATGATTGTCTTTTTTAAATATTCGACTGTGAAATCGTACTCTTCTAATTCTAGCCGCATACGTGTCAGTTTAGAACTCGGATGGATGATTGAGAATAGATATATTAATGGTCTGTGATCTGTTTTGATTGCAAAATATTTTCCATAAATATATGGTCTAAAATGTAATATTGCCCAGTGTATTGCAGCTAATTCCTTCTCAGTTGTACATTTATTACTTTCTCCTTTACTGAAAGCTCTTGATGCGTATGCAATGGGAAGTTGGAGTCCGTTATAGTTTTGAGCTAAAACCGCTCCGCACGCTTGCTTACTTGCATCAGTAATTATACAGAATTCTTTGCTGAAGTCAGGGTATTGTAGCAAAGTAGGTTCCATGAGTTTTGTTTTTATACCCGCTACTCATAGAGTAGAAGGGTATTATAACTTTGTTCAAACCGAAAATGTATGTAACAGGCAGAAGGAGACACCTCCGACCCCATAAAGTATATATATTCTGGCTCAGGATCAACAGCCGAGTCGATATAGCCATGTCCGTCTGTCCGTCTGTCTGTCCGTGTAAAAATCTAGATCTCAGCTATTATAAGAGCTAGGACAACAAAATTTGGTGACAATATGTGTTATTATTGCACGCTGATCAAGTTTATTTTGGATTTTTGCCACGCCCCCTTCCGCCCCCGCAAATCGAAAAAACATTGATAACAAGTGCAATTTGGATGCCATCTTGTTCATTTTCGCTGCTTGCAGCATTGTGCCGAATCGTGTGTGCGTGTACGGTGGTGAAATGGGTTAAGTTGTGGACTGCAAAAAATGTCTTGGTCTCGGTCTCTACGTCTCCATTTTCGTCTGCATCTGCGTGATGCGCCTGGCTTGATGTTGATTATAATTTAATTATAAGCAATCTGTAACAAGTAAATGGCTTGCATGGTGCTCTCACTCCATGGCACTCCTGGTCATGGCGCATAATTTAGCAGGCAGGTGAGAAAAAGCTTCATTAGCTTAGACGTCTCAGTCCGAGCCCGCTGCATGACTAATAATAGTCATGGGCCGGTCACATTCTGCTCTCTTGCCACATTTGCCACCGGCACAAACCATATTTATTCTCAATCTGCTTGGCTTGGGCAGCCACGATGTCTGCTAACGAAAGTTGTAGACATTTGAGTGACTGAAGCAAGGCAAAATGCTGTAGAAATTTCCCCTTGCGATTTGCGGCTAATCCCATGGAAAATAATATAGACAGAGAGGTATTCTCTCTTAAGACTTGCTGGCTTTATATGTAGAATTTGTAGCAAGGAGGTACCAAGCGATACAATTCTATTAAAACGATTCAAGTAGGCTGAGTTGCTTCTGTCTTAATTTCTGACTACGTAAGCTCTCAATGTGTTCGGATTTTCAGTCCGCTCTCAGCTCTCAATTGAGACTGGACTGGGTTTTTTTTTCTCCTGGGTGAGACTGGAATCTCTTTTTTTTCTCAGGGTGGGACTGGAATCTCTTTTTTTTATAACTCTTCTTTTTTTTCGTAGTGCATTTGCATTAAAGTATGCCTTTTTTTAACAAGTAGAGCAATTCTCTTCATTTTTTGATAAGTACACAAAAATGTTTCATATCATCGTTTTTTTTTTATACCCGGTACTTCTGCAGCAATGGCTTAAGCTTGCGCATGCTCTTGACGCTCAACTTGTGTGTCTCAAAGAGTGAGATTGTCACCTGCGAATAATCGTTGCCATAGAGTTTGCCCATGGCCAGAGCCACATCGCGCTGGGTGAAGCCGAGCTCGATGCTACGCTGCTTGAAGGTCTTCGCAAACTGATCGAGCTCCATAACTATTCAACAAATTATTTAATTTCTTTTTTACACTAACTGAATTTTTTGAATTTTTGGTCTTGGTTTACTATATTGTTTGTTTCCTTGTTTGCTTTGTTTTCAATCTATAGTAATGTTTGCTTTGTTTTCAATCTATAGTAATAATATATTTAATTTAATATCTTTTCTATAACGACTTTTAAATATATTTGGTAAAACTTTTAACTAAATTTTAAATATATATACAGTGGTGGCCTTTTATTTAGCACACTATTTAGCAGCACACTTCAACATGAATTTTTACCGATTGTATAGTGAATAGTTCACCAATTTTTTTTCTGGTTGTTGCCTTATTAGTTGATAAGATGTACAGTTACTTTCAGCCTATTCCCTTTCGTCGTTTTTTTTCTGCGTTGGTTTGAATGAATTAACTATGATTTTCAGCTGGACATGAGTTTAGCACACTTATACTTTTTTTTATTAATTTATTAAGTAGAATGAGAAAACATAAGAAAGGGGACTAATATTTTGTTGGATATCCTTTGTTTTTGATAACTACATCCAATCTTCTGTGCTGACTCTCCACTAAAGCAGCGCATCTGTTCTGCGGAATACTGTACCACGCTTCTCGGATAACTATCCACAAATCATTCAAACTGCCCAGATTTTTGGTGCGAATGTGCTGCTCAACATCATTCTAGAGATTCTCTATCGGATTGAGGTCCGGTGACTGAGCTGGCCACTTCAGCGTAACAACTTGATGCTCCTAAAGGCAACTTTTCATAAGCCGTGAAGTGTGCTTAGGATCGTTGTCGTGTATAAAACGCCATGATAATGGCATATTGTCCTCGGAATATGGCACCATTATATCCTCTATAATTTCTTTATAGACGTATTGGTCCATACGAGTGTCTATCCGGTAAATCATTGATACATATTTTTTAATAACATTTAAATTTTTAATTAAAATAAATAGGTATTACTAAATATGCGAGTCCTTAAACGAAAGAACAAAGAAAATAAAAAAAAAGAAACGAAAAAATAGAAAAAAAAGAAAGAAAATTTCTTTCTTTTCTAGAAAGAAAAAGAAAATTTGGTAACAATCGGATAATAAACACAGAAGTTATTCAGCTTAACGTTTTCCATAGCTGTAAGCAGCGCTGCCGGCAACGCTGCTTGCAGCATTGTGCCGAATCGTGTGTGCGTGTACGGTGGTGAAATGGGTTAAGTTGTGGACTGCAAAACGAACAGTACTATTATGCATTTACGGGTTCGAGTCCCGCCCGCATCAAAAATTAAATGTGTGCAAAAATGTTTTTTTTTTTATTTTATATTTTGACTTTGCATAAATATTATAAGTCCATAGCCTTTTACGGTCAAAATATGATTGTAGCCCATTTTCTGTTCCGCAAATAAATAATGTACAAGCAGCTGGGTAGCGGGTATATTACAGTCGGGCACACTCGACTGTAGCTTTCTTACTTGTTAAATAGTCGAATACGTTTTGGCATTCTTCTGTCCATTCGAAAGAAACATTCTTTTTACATAATCTTGTTATGTGCCGTGAATATTCGGCGAAATTTCCTATGAAAAGTCTATAATAATTACAAAATGCTATGAAACGTCTAGCGCTGTCCGCTTTGTGTGGCGTAGGGTACTTCAAAATGACATCATATTTCTTGTCAAACGGAAGTATTCCTTTGTCGGTGCATTTATGACCGAGAAAAGTCACCTCATGCATAAAAAATAAGCATTTTTCTGGATTTAACTTAAGATTGTATTTCCTACATTTCTCAAAAACGTCTGTTAAGTTTTTAAGCATATGTTCTTCGGAACAACCTATAACTATTAAGTCATCCATATAAAGAAATGCTTGTGAAGGTTCTAATCCAGAGAATGCTATAGTCATCATTCTCTGAAATAAATTAGGCGCTATTTTTATACGAAAAGGTAGTCGCTGCTGCCGGCAGCGCTGCTTGCAGTATTGTACCGAATCGTGTGTGCGTGTAGGGTGGTGAAATGGGTTTAGTTGTAGACTGCAAAACGAACAGTACTATTATGCATTTACGGGTTCGAGTCCCGCCCGCATCAAAAATTAAATGTGTGCAAAAATGTTCTTTTTATACCCGCTACTTATAGAGTAGAAGGGTATTATAACTTTGTTCAAACCGAAAATGTATGTAACAGGCAGAAGGAGACACCTCCGACCCCATAAAGTATATATATTCTGGCTCAGTATCAACAGCCGAGTCGATATAGCCATGTCCGTCTGTCCGTCTGTCTGTCCGTGTGAAAATCTAGATCTCAGCTATTATAAGAGCTAGAACTACCAAACTTGGTGACAGTATGTGTTATTATTGCACGCTGATCAAGTTTATTTTGGATTTTGGCCACGCTCCCTTTCGCCCCTGTAAATCGAAAAAAATTGATTACAAGCGCAATTTTGGATCCATATTGTTCATTTTCGATTTATATGATAACTATAGCTGGCCAGATGATCTACAAAAATTTGGTAACAATCGGATAATAAACAGCTGTAAGCAGCGCTGCCGGCAGCGCAAATTCTTTATTTGTACAGGAAATAATAAGAATGCCTTACAATGCTAATTTTTGCAGTTGTAGGATAACAGGATCAGTAGCTTAGTGGAAAAGCGATGAGCTCCTGAACCGACAGGCCCGTGGTTCGATTCCAAGTTCATGTCGCTTAAGCCTTTTCTTTTTATACCCGCTACTCATAGAGTAGAAGGGTATTATAACTTTGTTCAAACCGAAAATGTATGTAACAGGCAGAAGGAGACACCTCTGACCCCATAAAGGATATACATTCTGGCTCAGGATCAACAACCGAGTCGATATAGCCATGTCCGTCTGTCCGTCTGTCTGTCCGTGTGAAAATCTAGATCTCAGCTATAATAAGATCTAGGACTACCAAATTTGGTGACAATATGTGTTATTATTGCACGCTGATCAAGTTTATTTTGGATTTTGGCCACGCCCTCTTCCGCCCCTGTAAATCGTAAAAACATTGATTACTAGGGCAATTTTGATGCCATATTGTTCATTTTCGGTTTACATGATAACTATAGCTAGCCAGATGATCTCTGAAAATTTGGTAACAATCGGATAATAAACACAGAAGTTATTCAGCTTAACGTTTTCCATAGCTGTAAGCAGCGCTGCCGGCAGCGTTGCTTGCAGCATTGTGCCGAATCGTGTGTGTGTGTACGGTGGTGAAATGGGTTAAGTTGTGGACTGCAAAACGAACAGTACTATTATGCATTTACGGTTTCGAGTCCCGCCCGCATTAAAAATTAAATGTGTGCAAAAATGTTTTTTTATACCCGCTACTCATAGAGTAGAAGGGTATTATAACTTTGTTCAAACCGAAAATGTATGTAACAGGCAGAAGGAGACACCTCCGACCCCATAAAGTAACATGATAACTATAGCTAGCCAGATGATCTCTGAAAATTTGGTAACAATCGGATAATAAACACAGAAGTTATTCAGCTTAACGTTTTCCACAGCTGATTGTGCCGAATCGTGTGTGCGTGTACGGTGGTGAAATGGGTTAAGTTGTGGACTGCAAAACGAACAGTACTATTATGCATTTACGGGTTCGAGTCCCGCCCGCATCAAAAATTAAATGTGTGCAAAAATGTTTTTTTTTTTTTATTTTATATTTTGACTTTGCATAAATATTATAAGTCCATAGCCTTTTACGGTCAAAATATGATTGTAGCCGTTTTTTTGTTCCGCAAATAAATTATGTACAAGCAGCTGGGTAGCGGGTATATTACAGTCGAGCACACTCGACTGTAGCTTTCTTACTTGTTTTAACAAAATGTATTAAAAGTTAGAGTGCTCTAGGACACTATCCATTCAAGTATATAAAGAGTTATTAAAAGGGCACAGATCGTTTTTTACATGCACGTATTCGATTTACAGTCCTCAACAGGTAGAATTATTATTTTTACTGTTTAGGTGATAAATCTTGGATTTTTTTGGTACCTGAATAAAAGTTATACGTTTTCAATAATTTTTACCCCTTTTGCCGGCAACTATTCTTGCAGTATTGTGCCGAATGGTGTGTGCGTGTACGGTGGTGAAATGGGTTAAGTTGTGGACTGCAAAACGAACAGAACTATTATGCATTTACGGGTTCGAGTCTCACCCGCATCAAAAATTAAATGCGTGCAAAGAATTATTTTTTTTATTTTAGATTTTGACTTTGCACAAATATTGTAAGTCCATGGCCTTTTACGGTTAAAATATGATTGTAGCCGTTCTTTATTGTTCCGCAAATAATTTTGATGTACGAGCAGCTGGATAGCGGACATGAAAAGTATTTTGCTCGTCCATGTTGATCTAAAATATCATCAATTCTTGGAAGTGGAAATTTATCGGACAGTAATTTATTATTAATTTAACGATAGTCAACTACTAATCACCATTTCTTTTGTGCTTAGTGGTTTTTGGTTCAGAATCTAATCACAGCTTGATAGCTGTGATCTAAATTGTAGAGGAAACTTTTTCTTTAGTTGAGATAATACAGATTTGTTTCTATTGTCTAGATTAGTTTTGACTACTTCGTATGCTTCGTTGTTATGGTACTTGCTATGTAATAAATACCATGCTTAATTTCCTGATTTGGAATAAATACACTATCTTCTCTTGAACTTAGTTCTATTTTTCTAATAACCTGGGATCTTGCTGGCAAAAGTATTGAGTTGTTGCCAGAACTGTATGATATTGGAACATAAATTGGAAATTTTAAATTATTAGCTCTAATTATAAGCCAATCTTCAGATGGCTGAAAATTAAATCGATTCCTAATATGCCTTCACAAGGAATAGCGAATTGTAAATCCATGATATGAAAATCGTGTAGGATTATATACTTAGTTGTCTGTATCTCTATAGAAATTAACCCTTTTGATTTGGTTACCTATTGACTTATTCCTGTTATGTCTATAATATAATTGTCTTGTATGTCATGAAAGACATCAGAATTTTCTTTAACTATTGAAATGTCTGCACCTGTGTCTACTAAAAAGACAAGTTCTTTTCCTTTAGCCACATGGTAAGATGATACAAATATGTTCTGACTGAGATTAACGGTATGAATCCTTGCATTTTCTACTGTTGAGTATTTAAAGGGTTTTGTGAGTTTTTCGATGTATTATTGGTAACTCTGACGTTACTTGTCTTATTTGAGTTGTGGCCTCGATTCGAGTTGCCACGGCCTCTTGAGTTTCCTCTATATTGGCCTCATCCATTATTGTATTGGATATTATAATTACTGTTATTGTTTCCTCCGCGCTGTGGCTTATTTTTGTAAAAAAGGACAGTGTTTGGTTGTCCGGTTGCCTCTGTGCATCAATTTACAAATTTGGATACGGCCTCATTCATGGTATTGAAGGTACCAGCTTGCATGATAAGTTTTACCTTATCAATTGTGCAATTTTTAGTCATTGCTTTGACTGCGTGCTGGGTGAAATAACTTCTGGCTAACTCTAGGGGTAAATGTTATATATGCACCTTCTAACATTTTAGTTATCTGCTCAACCTCTAATGTGTACTGGTTGGCAGTTTTATTGCGTTACTGTAGGTTCATTAGGTTTGCTGATAATACTTCTACAGTTTTGCCTTTGACATTGCTTTTTAATCTGGGATTACTTCGGTTATAATTGATTCATTTCCGATTAAATTTCTGGCTATACCTTTTAGCCTTGATTTTATTATCGCAACTGCTAAATGTTCGTGTTCGCCTGTTATTAATGCCAATATTAGTAGTGCATCAATAAAACTTTGTAAGTTTTCAGCTTTACCTTCAAAAACTGGTATAAGCTTAGTGGCTGTATTAATGAAATCAACATTGGTTTGCGCCATTGTGATATTGTTGCCTCGTTTATATTCTACTATGCTTGATGAAGTATCAGAATCTGTAGAATTATCTAGATCTGACATCAAAACAGCTGGAATAGTGAGGTTGCTTAAATCCCGTTCTTCTATTTTACAGTTGGTCTCAAGCTCTTTTGACTCTATTTGGTCAGTATTAGTTTGTTCCATTGCTTCCGGTTCATCACCAGTTTCAATTGTTAGAGAAGTGTTAAGTATGGTTGGTAATGAGATATCTAGTTTGAACTTTAATTTAATTGATATTAAATTAGATCGTAGTCGGATCAAGAATTTTGATACTTGGGACCAATGATCTTGATTTAATTTTTCTTTCTGTCCATGTATTAGTATACGTGCTTCATTAAAGCAGTTTACTAATATTTCAACGTGTTTTTTAATAGTAAGAAGTCAACTTTTATGATATTTAATTCTTTGTAAAGTTCATTCCATTCCATTATTTTATATATATGTACTCATTCTTTTAGAAAAGGTTAAACAGAAATCTATCATATTCTTCTCTAATTGTCTTTAGTCTAGCCATACTTCAATTAATTTTTTGAAATTTAACTTGAAATTTACTTTGTTTAATTTATTTCATGTCTTAAATTTACAAGTTCATTATATTGTGCAATTTTTACTTTACTTAATTATGTTGTTTGTGCTTTTTACTTTACTTATGACTTTCACTTTTTACTTTTTGGGCAATATATATTTTTATGTTGTTTTTATACGTGTAATATTTCCTCTGTATTGCATTATATTATATTATTATTTATTGCATTATATTATATTATTATATTATGCTATTATTATTATATTAAACAAGTAAGAACGGCTACAGTCAAGTGTTGACTGTATAAGACCATGAATTTTTGAAGCTAATGAAAAAAATCAGATTTAGAAACCTGTTATTGGTAAACGTGTTTTTCAAAGAAAAATAATAAACAACATATATAATTTTCAGTTAGACGCCAAGCAGTCCAAGCAATTGGAAAAAACACTGCTTGGAAAAAACACTGCCTGCTTGCTTGCAGTGGGCGCAGTGCAAATCTACATGAAACGTTGAATAACTTTTATGTTCATTATCAGGAACCAAATTTTTAGTCATCATTTAGGTGGTGATAGTTATCATTCACACCATAACTGAATACTCTAGCTTTATTATTGCGCTTGCTATACGGTTTATCGATTTGCGGGGGCGGAAGTAGGCGTGTCCCAAATTTTAATAACAATTTTACTGCGTATGATTCACATAAGTGTTGTCACCAAATTTGGGGGCTCTAGCTTTTTTAGTTTCTAAGATATAGGCGCTAGCAATACCGTTTTCAATTTGCGGGGGCGGAAGTAGGCGTGGCCCAAATTTTAATAAAAATTTTACAGCGTATGTTTTACATAAGGGTTGTCACCAAATTTGGTGGTTTAATGCAGACGGACAGACAGACATGGCCTAATCGACTCGGCTAGTGATCCTGAGTAAGAATATATATACTTTATTGGGTCGCAGATGCCTCCTTCTACCTGTTACGCTCATTTCGACAAACACAATAGACCATGTATTTTTTTAAAATCCATGGTCTAAATATGCATCACAGTGCAATTGAGAAAAAAATTTTGCGCTCTTGGAAGCGCTATCGGTTCCGGTGCTGGCTGCTGTTGTTGCTGTTTCTAAATTGCTGGATGTCATCCGCGTCAGCTAGTCGTCGCCAGCCTGGTTACGCTGACGCTACTTCGAAGGCGAAAGTGGGTGGGTGCCCCTCTCGCTGTTGTCTTCACTGTTACTGATGTTATCATGATGATGTTACCAGGGCCTATGGGCTCATGCGAGGCCGGCGCTGGTCTTCGCGCTGGTCTTTATTTCATGCACGTTGATTTGCATGCAGCATCAAACAGAGGTCCAAGGCAGTCAGCTGGGCAATTGTCCTCTCGTCTTGGCAACGGCTTGGGAGATGGTGGTTTAATAGCTTGATCTTTTATGGTTTGTAAGTATAAGGGTGAGTGAGTTGCGGTATGTTTTCTCTGTTCGAGATTTTCTCTTAAAAAATCGAGCTCGGCAGTTAATTTCAATACCGTCGCCCATGGGGGCGGTGTTTTACTCGAATATAATAGCCACTTAAGGTGCGCTATTCTCTTGTTTATTTTGTTCTTCAAACCTCCTCGTCTTCCCATACCGCACTCTACTCACTCATTCTATTTTCTTAAATTTCCAGCTCTGTTGTTGTCTCCCGTACTGCTGTTGTTGCTCTTGTCGTTTGTCCAGTTATTACTTGCTTTGCTGCTTTTCACTGTTGCACTGTTCACAAGCTGTTGTTGCAGATTTTTGCTTCTGCACGGTCGCCATGTAATCACAGGATCAATCCAGTATCAAATTTGAACAAGTCTATCCATTTATTTACAAATTTGATTTGTAGTGGTAATTGGGGAGCAGCCAAGGTGCCGCGTCCCACGACCAGTGGTAACTCAGCTTTACATTTTTCCTTAGGTTCTAAGTAAGCTTAAGTCTAATCGCTACGCTGCCCACAGTTGGACAGTATCTTATCTGTAAGGCCGTCTTAAACTGGAACGCTGGGGCATATGCATACACTTGAGTTCAGTCGGCGCTTACATTCCGTTACACGCGTAACGGAATGCCTACACTTGCAAAAACAAGTGATCGCGCCGATCGACTCATATTTCGGTACAGTTGATATTTAATGTGTATGCATACTACAATATCATACGCAGATCAAGATTATTTCAAATTTGGAGTGTCACGCCCAGTGCCCACGCAAATCAATAATTTACGAATATTATAGAAAGTAAGTTACAGACACCAAATTTGGCATGATGATTCCTGTAAATCACGCGCAGATGATGTTTATTTCAAATTTGAGGTGCCACGCCCACGAAAATGGATAATTTTTGTTCATATTATGGAAAGTATTACAGTTACAGATACCAAATTTGGCATAATGATTCCTGTAAATCATGCGCAGATAAAGACTATTTCAAATTTGAGGTGCCACGCCCACCGCCCACGCAATCGATAATTCACGAATACTAAGAAAGGTACAGATTTCTGCTTTAGAACCCGTAAAGATGCTGATAATATGCACCCAATCCCAAAACTACAATCCGATGGGACAATAAATACAGAAGTTAATAAAGAAAACGTTATTCATAGTTCCGTTGCCCGCGTCATTACAGCATATTGTCTGCATCGTTTTAGCATTCGTGTTGTGTTGTTTTTTTTTTTTAAAGACGTTGCCACTCTGCAGTGCGTTGAGGTAATCTTTGGGACACCAGGCCGTAGCCTGTTGTTGAAATACCGTTCCTATTCCCTCCTGGCCCCACCGTTATGCATTACAACAGGGGGGTATAGCCTTGAAGGCTCGTTTCAGATGTCCGGATCCGCTCCTCTCGCCTCAGCTGTAGCATAACGCTACAGGCCATCGCGTTTACAGTATCCTACTTCTTCTGGCAGGCGACCATGTTCAACACCAGGTTGCCAAGGTACTTAGGTAGCGGTTGATTTCCTTGGCGGTTAGTGTTGGAATTACAGGCGTTCCGGATATCAAGGGTGATCACCAGACAGTATTGTTTAGTCCCCCAGAGCCATCTCCTGCCCTCTATCGCTTTCTCTGCCAAGCCCGTAACCCCTTGGATAGCCTGCGTAGTGGACCGCGCCTTTCGAAACCCGAATTGCAGTGATGACACTGCACATTCCACACATTCCTCCACATTCGTCGATCGCTATGTTGAGACGGTCGCATAGCATTCTCTCCAGTGCTTTCCCAGCGGTGTCCAGCAGACAGATTGTTCTGTAGGCGGATGGGTCGTCTGTTGGTTTGCCTCCTTTTGGGATCAGGACGAGTTCCTGCTTCTTCCAGCGCTTGGACAGTAGCTGTGCTGCAGGCTGACCGCAACTCCATACCGCCGTCTTTTCTAGGTGGTCCCCAGCCCACATATTGGGGGACCTTTTGCGGTACGGCTCGCTCAATATGGCAACGTCAATCATACTCTCACTTAACGATTGCTCTAACAGGTCATGAGCTGCTTCGCAGTGGTTAAGGTTGGGTTGGTAAATCCTTGTCATTGAGGGCTTCGTCGAGCTTGCGCGGCTGCCATGTATGGGCATCGGCTGCTGTTGGCTGGATGGTCAGTGTTCCTTACTAGTGCATAGAATACATTTGTGTTTCTTCGTACAACTCTTTGCCTTGTGTCCCTTCTGTGACGAAAGCTCACCTCAGTCGTCTCTGGAGCGCTTTCCTTTCCTCGGAGAGCATCTCTGGGTAGGAGGCGTAGCCGTTTTGCTTATTGTTGCGAGCCGGCTTTGCTCCTCGTCTGCTGTGACATACAGGCCGAGTATGCTGTCGACCAAGTCCCTCATGGGCTGGTGGATCGAGCGTCTGCCATTTGGCTCAGCGCTCGTATCTTCTCCCCCAGTTGCCCAAACGTCGAACTCTCCTTGGTAGCCACATTGCCCAGTGTTGGGGCCGTTGTCGCCGGGCTTGGAGCGCATGGCGACGGTCACGGGGACCTCATCGTTCTAGAGCTACTCTTGAACGGATCTCCGTCATTGGGGGCGATGCCCCCAGCTGGACTGTCCATTTAAACTCTGCTTTACGACTACAACTTGCCTTAGTTGAATTTGGAGCACCTACTTTAAAGGAGTCCCTCGTCGCCCACGGGTTTCTCCTAGGCGTTTGACCGATGGAGGTTCGGTCCGCCTCTTCTTGGACACCAGAGCCTCTTCTTTGGCACCGCTAAGGTGAGAGGATGATATTCAGCCATCCGCGGCCTTTATTCCTTTTCCCTTTTAAATTAAATACACTCCAAATTAAGAGCAAAGTTGTCGTCGTTTCGCTCTTTGCAAGCGTAGTCCACTCCAAAATTAAAATTTTAAATTCAAATTTAAATCTTAAATTCAAATTTGAATTTAAAATTCAAATTTAAATATCAAATTCAAATTTAAATTTCAAATTCAAATTTAAATTCAAATTTAAATTTTAACGGTCCGCGCCCAACGGACAAAGTCTGGCAGCACAGTATGTCTCGCAACGCTATTCGATTTGTCCGATCGGTTGGCAGCGCTATCAGCTGTTTAGTTAGTCGGGCCTCCCGCGACAATGTTTGTTATTAATTTCTTTTAAATATACCGAAAAGTAATCGATTCCACGTTGTGATCCCGTAGCAAAACAAAGGGGTGCGGCTTTGTACACTCTTCCACTATTTCTAACAGCTCCGTCATAAGAAATAGATAAACTTCGCGTAGCGTTTAAAAACCCGTCCAGTTTGAGCGGGAATTTTCTCTCTCTCTCCTTACCCTTTGTGTGTGTGTCGTTTTGTGTGTGTGAGAGCGAGTTAGTACTAGTTAGTGCAATTACGAAGTTGGTTGACTGTAGCTTACCTTACTTGTTTAATTTTAGTTTTTGACTTTGCATAAATATTGTAAGTCTATGGCTTTTTACGGTCAAAATGTGATTGTAGGCGTTCTTTATTGTTCCGCAAATAATTTAGATGTACGAGCTGGGTTGCGGGTATATTACAGTCGAGCACACTGGACTGTAGCTTTCTTACTTGTTTATTTTAGATTTTGATAAGTCCGTGACTTTTTGAATAAAATATATTTTTTTCGTCAAAGAAGCGTTTTATTTCTCAACATAATCTCCTTTTAGCTCTATACATTTAGTCCAGCGTTTTTCCAATTTTTTTATTCCTTCCAAATAATAGGTTTTCTCAAGGCCCTCAAAATAGTCGTTTGTTTCTGTGATGACCTCTTCATTTGACCCGAATCTCTTACCGCCGAGCCATTTCTTCATGTTTGGAAACAAAAAATAGTCACAGGGGACTAAATCTGGAGAATATGCTGGATGGGGTAGCAGTTCGTAGCCCAATTTATGAAATTTTGCCATGCTGACTACACACGTGTGCACCCGTGCATTGTCCTGATGGAACAGCACTTTTTTTTCGCCAAATGCGGTCGTTTCTGCTTCAAATCAATATCGAATCTGTCCAAAAGCTCTGAATAATATTCGCCGGTGATCGTTTTACCCTTTTCAAGGTAATCGATGTGAATGATACCTTGTGCATCCCAAAAAACTGTGGCCATGACCTTGTTGGCCGACAGACCCACCTTGGCCTTCTTTGGTGCACGTTCACCCGGAGAAACCCACTGTCTTGATTGTTCTTTGGTCTCTGGTGTGGTGTGGTGGATCCATGTTTCGTCTACGGTAACGAAACGGCGCAAAAATTCGTTTGGATTGCGGTTGAACATCGCCAAACACTCCTTTGAAATGGTCACACGGTTGCGCTTATGGTCGTGTGTGAGCAATCGCGGCACCCATCGCGCGGAAAGCTTTTTCATGTCCAAATATTCATGTAAAATGTGATGTACCCGTTCAGTTGAGATGCCTACAGCCTCAGCTACCTCACGCACTTTCATTCTCCGATCATCCAATATCATTCCATGGATTTTGTCGACGATTTCTGGCATGACGACCTCTTTTGGGCGACCTGAACGTTCGGCATCACTTGTACTGGTACGGCCACAACGGAACTCAGTAAACCATTTCTTAACCATTGAAATTGATGGTGCAGGAGTCCCCATAATATTTATCAAGTCTTTCCTTGGTTTCGGTGATGGATTTTTACGCAAAAAATAATGCTTAATTAGCACACGAAATTCACTTTTTTCCATTTTCGTTAAAATTCACGAGATCGTCTGCTTTCAATGCCTATAAAACGCAAACCAAAAAACGCAGCTTTCTCAAAATTTTACAGTCAGCTGTTAATCGATAACTGCTGACAGGAGCAGTGTTGTATTTAGAGCAGGTGCGCCGCAAATACAAAAAGTCACGGTCTTATCAAACGACCCTCGTAAGTTACAGACACCAAATTTGGCATGATGATTCCTGTAAATCACGCGCAGATGATGTTTATTTCAAATTTGAGGTGCCACGCCCACGAAAATGGATAATTTTTGTTCATATTATGGAAAGTATTACAGTTACAGATACCAAATTTGGCATAATGATTCCTGTAAATCATGCGCAGATAAAGACTATTTCAAATTTGAGGTGCCACGCCCACCGCCCACGCAATCGATAATTCACGAATACTAAGAAAGGTACAGATTTCTGCTTTAGAACCCGTAAAGATGCTGATAATATGCACCCAATCCCAAAACTACAATCCGATGGGACAATAAATACAGAAGTTAATAAAGAAAACGTTATTCATAGTTCCGTTGCCCGCGTCATTACAGCATATTGTCTGCATCGTTTTAGCATTCGTGTTGTGTTGTTTTTTTTTTTTTTAAAGACGTTGCCACTCTGCAGTGCGTTGAGGTAATCTTTGGGACACCAGGCCGTAGCCTGTTGTTGAAATACCGTTCCTATTCCCTCCTGGCCCCACCGTTATGCATTACAACAGGGGGGTATAGCCTTGAAGGCTCGTTTCAGATGTCCGGATCCGCTCCTCTCGCCTCAGCTGTAGCATAACGCTACAGGCCATCGCGTTTACAGTATCCTACTTCTTCTGGCAGGCGACCATGTTCAACACCAGGTTGCCAAGGTACTTAGGTAGCGGTTGATTTCCTTGGCGGTTAGTGTTGGAATTACAGGCGTTCCGGATATCAAGGGTGATCACCAGACAGTATTGTTTAGTCCCCCAGAGCCATCTCCTGCCCTCTATCGCTTTCTCTGCCAAGCCCGTAACCCCTTGGATAGCCTGCGTAGTGGACCGCGCCTTTCGAAACCCGAATTGCAGTGATGACACTGCACATTCCACACATTCCTCCACATTCGTCGATCGCTATGTTGAGACGGTCGCATAGCATTCTCTCCAGTGCTTTCCCAGCAGTGTCCAGCAGACAGATTGTTCTGTAGGCGGATGGGTCGTCTGTTGGTTTGCCTCCTTTGGGATCAGGACGAGTTCCTGCTTCTTCCAGCGCTTGGACAGTAGCTGTGCTGCAGGCTGACCGCAACTCCATACCGCCGTCTTTTCTAGGTGGTCCCCAGCCCACATATTGGGGGACCTTTTGCGGTACGGCTCGCTCAATATGGCAACGTCAATCATACTCTCACTTAACGATTGCTCTAACAGGTCATGAGCTGCTTCGCAGTGGTTAAGGTTGGGTTGGTAAATCCTTGTCATTGAGGGCTTCGTCGAGCTTGCGCGGCTGCCATGTATGGGCATCGGCTGCTGTTGGCTGGATGGTCAGTGTTCCTTACTAGTGCATAGAATACATTTGTGTTTCTTCGTACAACTCTTTGCCTTGTGTCCCTTCTGTGACGAAAGCTCACCTCAGTCGTCTCTGGAGCGCTTTCCTTCCCTCGGAGAGAGCATCTCTGGGTAGGAGGCGTAGCCGTTTTGCTTATTGTTGCGAGCCGGCTTTGCTCCTCGTCTGCTGTGACATACAGGCCGAGTATGCTGTCGACCAAGTCCCTCATGGGCTGGTGGATCGAGCGTCTGCCATTTGGCTCAGCGCTCGTATCTTCTCCCCCAGTTGCCCAAACGTCGAACTCTCCTTGGTAGCCACATTGCCCAGTGTTGGGGCCGTTGTCGCCGGGCTTGGAGCGCATGGCGACGGTCACGGGGACCTCATCGTTCTAGAGCTACTCTTGAACGGATCTCCGTCATTGGGGGCGATGCCCCCAGCTGGACTGTCCATTTAAACTCTGCTTTACGACTACAACTTGCCTTAGTTGAATTTGGAGCACCTACTTTAAAGGAGTCCCTCGTCGCCCACGGGTTTCTCCTAGGCGTTTGACCGATGGAGGTTCGGTCCGCCTCTTCTTGGACACCAGAGCCTCTTCTTTGGCACCGCTAAGGTGAGAGGATGATACGAGGGTCGTTTGATAAGACCGTGACTTTTTGTATTTGCCGCGCACCTGCTCTAAATACAACACTGCTCCTGTCAGCAGTTATCGATTAACAGCTGACTGTAAAATTTTGAGAAAGCTGCGTTTTTTGGTTTGCGTTTTATAGGCATTGAAAGCAGACGATCTCGTGAATTTTAACGAAAATGGAAAAAAGTGAATTTCGTGTGCTAATTAAGCATTATTTTTTGCGTAAAAAATCCATCACCGAAACCAAGGAAAGACTTGATAAATATTATGGGGACTCTGCACCATCAATTTCAATGGTTAAGAAATGGTTTACTGAGTTCCGTTGTGGCCGTACCAGTACAAGTGATGCCGAACGTTCAGGTCGCCCAAAAGAGGTCGTCATGCCAGAAATCGTCGACAAAATCCATGGAATGATATTGGATGATCGGAGAATGAAAGTGCGTGAGGTAGCTGAGGCTGTAGGCATCTCAACTGAACGGGTACATCACATTTTACATGAATATTTGGACATGAAAAAGCTTTCCGCGCGATGGGTGCCGCGATTGCTCACACACGACCATAAGCGCAACCGTGTGACCATTTCAAAGGAGTGTTTGGCGATGTTCAACCGCAATCCAAACGAATTTTTGCGCCGTTTCGTTACCGTAGACGAAACATGGATCCACCACACCACACCAGAGACCAAAGAACAATCAAGACAGTGGGTTTCTCCGGGTGAACGTGCACCAAAGAAGGCCAAGGTGGGTCTGTCGGCCAACAAGGTCATGGCCACAGTTTTTGGGATGCACAAGGTATCATTCACATCGATTACCTTGAAAAGGGTAAAACGATCACCGGCGAATATTATTCAGAGCTTTTGGACAGATTCGATATTGATTTGAAGCAGAAACGACCGCATTTGGCGAAAAAAAAGTGCTGTTCCATCAGGACAATGCACGGGTGCACACGTGTGTAGTCAGCATGGCAAAATTTCATAAATTGGGCTACGAACTGCTACCCCATCCAGCATATTCTCCAGATTTAGCCCCCTGTGACTATTTTTTGTTTCCAAACATGAAGAAATGGCTCGGCGGTAAGAGATTCGGGTCAAATGAAGAGGTCATCACAGAAACAAACGACTATTTTGAGGGCCTTGAGAAAACCTATTATTTGGAAGGAATAAAAAAATTGGAAAAACGCTGGACTAAATGTATAGAGCTAAAAGGAGATTATGTTGAGAAATAAAACGCTTCTTTGACGAAAAAAATATATTCAAAAAGTCACGGACTTATCAAACGACCCTCGTATTCAGCCATCCGCGGCCTTTATTCCTTTTCCCTTTTAAATTAAATACACTCCAAATTAAGAGCAAAGTTGTCGTCGTTTCGCTCTTTGCAAGCGTAGTCCACTCCAAAATTAAAATTTTAAATTCAAATTTAAATCTTAAATTCAAATTTGAATTTAAAATTCAAATTTAAATATCAAATTCAAATTTAAATTTCAAATTCAAATTTAAATTCAAATTTAAATTTTAACGGTCCGCGCCCAACGGACAAAGTCTGGCAGCACAGTATGTCTCGCAACGCTATTCGATTTGTCCGATCGGTTGGCAGCGCTATCAGCTGTTTAGTTAGTCGGGCCTCCCGCGACAATGTTTGTTATTAATTTCTTTTAAATATACCGAAAAGTAATCGATTCCACGTTGTGATCCCGTAGCAAAACAAAGGGGTGCGGCTTTGTACACTCTTCCACTATTTCTAACAGCTCCGTCATAAGAAATAGATAAACTTCGCGTAGCGTTTAAAAACCCGTCCAGTTTGAGCGGGAATTTTCTCTCTCTCTCCTTACCCTTTGTGTGTGTGTCGTTTTGTGTGTGTGAGAGCGAGTTAGTACTAGTTAGTGCAATTACGAAGTTGGTTGACTGTAGCTTACCTTACTTGTTTAATTTTAGTTTTTGACTTTGCATAAATATTGTAAGTCTATGGCTTTTTACGGTCAAAATGTGATTGTAGGCGTTCTTTATTGTTCCGCAAATAATTTAGATGTACGAGCTGGGTTGCGGGTATATTACAGTCGAGCACACTGGACTGTAGCTTTCTTACTTGTTTATTTTAGATTTTGATTTTGCATACATTTTGTAAGTCCATGGCCTTTCACGGTCAAAATGTGATTGTAGGCGTTCTTTATTGTTATTATTATAATTACAGTCGAGCACCCTGGACTGTAGCATTCTTACTTGTTTAGTTTTTAAGATATAGGCGTTTATACAGACGGACAAATCCATGGTTTAAAAAGGCAACTCAGTAAATGGAACGGCACAACAATCTTTCATATCATCGTTGCTACAAAGGAAAATCCTTCGAGCTTATGAAAAATGTGGAAAGTCATAATTCAAACGCTTTTGATATTCTGCTCGACAAAAAGAAAGAACAGATTATAGAGAATAATCGCAAAGGCTTGGGCCCGATCGTTGAAACCGTGATTGTTTGTTGACGTTGTAACTTGGCACTTCGGGGACACAGGGATTGCGGTGATATGAATAGGGAAAAGGAAGAAAAGATGCATCTTCTGGCAAAGAAGGTATTTTACGGTCACTACTAGAATTCCGCTTAAGTTTTGGAGACCAAAATTTAAAGCATCATTTGAAAACGGCACCGCGAAATTGTTCTCTGATAAGCAAAGCAGTACAGAATGAAATTATCGATATTATCGGCCAAGTAATTCGCTGCCAGATTGTCGATAAAGTTAAAAGACCGAAATATTTTTCCATCATTTGTAATGAAACGATGGACGCAAGTCACATAATACAAATGACGCTATGCCTGCGCTATGATGATGTACTGAATTTTGTCGTGCAAGAGGATTTCTCGGGTTAATCCACTTAAGATCCACTGTTGAAAAAAATATCAAAACAACTATCTTAGATGAACTAAAAGCTCTAGGATTAGACATCACCAACCTTCGTGGGCAAGGGTATAATGGAGGATCTCATTTTTCAGGGAAAGAAAATAGAGTTCAAACACTCATTATTGAAGACCAACGGTTTTATACGCATTGCGTTTTATACATATTGCGAAATATGCTGGAAATAGTTTCATCATTGATAAACTTTTTTACTTTTTCACCAAAAAGAACACAGGTTCTTATAGATGAAATAATAAAAAACTTGCCAGAATCGAAAAAAAAAAACCATTTAAAAACTCTGCTTTATTCGTTGGGTTAAAAAACATGAAACATGTCATATATCGTGCCAGTTTTAGATGAATTAAAGTGCTATAAAAATATAGAAACTTCTTTCAAATCAACACAACTTTTCTGGGCAATTGAAAGATCCGATTTCTTAATTACATTACAAGCTGTGAATGATCGTAATATTCGCATTGTGAAAAACATTACCTTTAAGGAAATAGTGAACGCTGCAAGAGAATACAAAGCAGATTTAATAAGCTGCACTTATACAGAGCTGAAATCAGAAGTAACCCTTTGGTACCACCATCGCAATAGCTCTTTATTTTTACAAGCACAAACAGCGATTGATGCTTTGAAAAGCATAGAGGCAAATAATTACGAATCGTTTTTTTTTACGAATGTTCGGCACTGCTTCAATTATTTACAACAATACCTGTCACTTCAGCAATAGCAAAGCAATCGTTTTCAGCACTGAAAACATTTCTAAGAGTCAATATGTCTAAAAATCGACTCAACGGTTTGGCTCTGGGAAACACGCATAGAGGTGCAACTTTGGATCGGTCATTTGAAGACTGAACCACCCAAAAAATAGCAATAATAACAGAAAACTTCGAAGCAAACAAATATGCAGAGTATCTTATGACCGAGGGGTTACTTCAGTAATGCTTGACTTGATGACTGCATTCTGGCAGGCCTCTTATCCCCGTTTGTGCAAATGTATGTAACAGGCAGAAGGAGGCGTGGCAGACCCCACAAAGTGTATATATTCTGACTCAGGATCACTAGCTGAGTCGATTTCTGTATACCAAAGGTAGATCGAATTTATTTTCAATTTTCGATGTCACGCCCACCACCCACTTAAATCGATAATTTATGATTATTAGGAAAAGTATTAAAGTTACAGCTTTCTGCTTGGGTATTAACATAGATAATTACAATATAAATTTATTCTCAAAATTGCAATCCAATCGGATAAACAAAGAAGTTATCCATGTTTCGCGTCGTGACGTCATCATCACAATGCTTTGTTTCAGCCGTAGCGTATGTACAGCTGATTGCTATGTTTTCACATGTAGATGGCGCTACGCAAAGACAGATCTAATTTAAACAATAGGTGGCGGATGAACTTGTGCAGTTTTTTGATGGAATTAAATGTGTGATAATTTGTTTCGAAACTGGGCGAATGGTATCTTACTGTCGGGCGCGAGTTACCAACCGTGGCTTGGAGGGTAACAATATTTTAATTAGAGACATATCTTGTCTGCGAAACTCTTTAAACAAAACACGTCTACTCTCGATGAACATCACAATAGGAATGCATTTTTAATTGGCATATGTAAGTTAATAATTTCTTTTGTAGAGATTAAAACGAGTTCGATATGCGCTTTATTCGGATTCAAATCAATAACTAAACATTGAAAATTAGAGTAATCCCTAAGTTAGCTGTGGGTGTCTGGCAGAGGCGTCGGCAGAACGTTGGCGTCGTCGCTGATAGCGTGATCGGCAGCTAGGTGAAGCATTGGAGTGGTTTGAACTTGATTGAACTGGATCGAATTGCAATCTCTGCAATTTCGGTGTTGCGTGGGTTCGCCGCGGCGGATGTTTATAATATTGTTGACTTAGGATTTTGAACTCTTGTTTTCCTTAGAATACTTTGTTGCACAATTCTTGCAGGCAAAGTACTAAGAGTTCATTGTATCGGCCGTCGAGAGGAGTAACAAAAGTTTCTGTTGTTAACTCTCCTCCCTCAGGATCCTACTTGTCCTCAAGTGGGTGTTAGAAATAGGGAATATTGTCAAATTCGGGTTGTATCAGCTTTGGCTTTAAATTATTTATTTTAAGTTTATTAATAAGCGTGGGAAGCTCTTGTTGAATTTGAATGGTTACTTTCTCTCTGGGCTTAGAGTGGAATTTGGAGATTATTGAAACAAGTATGACGGTGCCCAGTAAGCACAAGATCGCGATGCGTTTTATGGTAGAGTGTGTTGTTATGTTATTTAAGTGCTTTGTGTTTTTGATGTTGAGGGCCTCCAGGGATTCCAATGACAAAATTTTTAACCTCTCCACTTCTATGGGTGACATTTGAATTATTAGTGTTCCGGGTTTTAGGATAGATTTTTCTTTATTTTTGAATTGCTTGTTATTTATTTGAACGGTATCGTTCCAGAAATGAACCAGGTATGTCACTTTTAGATTCTAGGTTATGTTGTTGTGTATTAAGTTGCCGGTGTAGTTGTTAAGTAATATTAAGCTGCCATCGATCTGCTCTATTTCCTGAATATGTTCTCCTTTCCCTCAATTAACTTAGCAATACATTTTGTTTGTTTTAGATTAACAAGGTTTTCTTTTTTACATATTTTTAAGTAATTGGATATTTTACAGTTTTTGGGTACATTAATGATTTCTTTTTGTGCTATAAATATTTCATTCGTTTCTAAGTGTACAATAGAGTTATTTTTTATAACGGGTTTTATCAACATATCTTGATAGGTAGTGGGGTCTAGTTCTGGTATTTTGATGATATAGATAATCGCTGTTTTATTATGTAATACTGAAACATCAGCAAATTCTAGCATTTCTTCGATTGATAAAGAGGTAATATTGTTTTTTTGAAAAATATTATTTACTTCATTTAGTTCAAATTCATTTAAAAGGACTGTGTTAATTGCGTTAATTTTTGCCCATTGAATGGCATATTTAATGTTTACAATTTCTTCTTTTATCAATCTGACCTGATTTTGCAGACTTGTTGCTATTTCATTGTTAAAATTGTTATCCCTTTTTATTGAATTCGTAAGCAAATTTGAGATTGTTGTTAAATTATTGATTCTACTTTGCAGTTGTTTGTTTACTATTACCTGATCGTTATTGTATGTTATAAGGCTATTTAAATTATTCTCGATCATAGTTAAGTTGTCATGATCCGGGTTTCCTGCCACAAATTTCCAAGCTGAACCAATCCAATTGATTGATCGAAGTTTGGGATATTTTGAGGTCAGAGTACTTAATGCGGTAAATGCCTGAACTATTTCGTGTGTTAGTGTATGCTAGAGGTAGCTTTCTTTTAAGTCATTAATTGTGTGTTCTCGTATTTTGTACAATTCTGTTTCTAGCTGTTCTAGGTCTATTAGATGGATTAATTTAGTTGATGATATTTGTAGTTTTCCTAATCCTTTGTACACTGAGACGGTTTGAGCGTCGGTGTAATTAGTGATTTCCATAGTTGCCAATGCTAATGGCAGAAGCATTGAAATTTAAAAAATCCTGTAATGGGAAAAAAGAGAAGAAGGAAAAAAATGTATATGAAATCATTTATTCGGTGAACGAATTAGTTTTTTTGAGGGTATAGGCCGATCCCTCACAATCGGATTGATACCCGCAAACGGACAACAATTGTGAGTTAGAGGATATTTTGTATAAAATTTTCATTTCATTTTATGTTTCTTACTTCAGACGAATACGGACATGTTTCCTTAGGCAGTATCGGACTAAAAAAAAAATTTTATTATTATTACTCTTGTTTTATGTTACTCTTGTGAACGATTCTTCCTGTTTCTGTGATAATAGTTGTATGTCAGTTTTCTTTTACTGTTTCTTTCTTGTATCGTGGGGACAGTTTAGAACCTAGTCTTGTGTTTTGCTTTATAAACACTATTTGCCCTGGCTCATTGTCTTTGATCTTATTGCGTTTTTATACCCGCTACTCATAGAGTAGAAGGGTATTATAACTTTGTTCAAACCGAAAATGTATGTAACAGGCAGAAGGAGACACCTCCGACCCCATAAAGTATATATATTCTGGCTCAGGATCAACAGCCGAGTCGATATAGCTATGTTCGTCTGTCCGTCTGTCTGTCCGTGTGAAAATCTAGATCTCAGCTATTATAAGAGCTAGGACTACCAAATTTGGTGACAATATGTGTTATTATTGCACGCTGATCAAGTTTATTTTGGATTTTGGCCACGCCCCCTTCCGCCACCGAAAATCGAAAAAACATTGAATACAAGCGCAATTTTGATGCCATATTGTTCATTTTCGGTTTACTAGCTACCTAGCCAGATGATCTCTGAAATTTGGTAATAATCGGATAATAAACACAGAAGTTATTCAGCTAAACGTTTTCCATAGCTGTAAGCAGCGGTACCGGCAGCGCTGCTTGCAGCATTGTGGCGAATCGTGTGTGCGGTTACGGTGGTGAAATGGGTTAAGTTGTTGAATGCAAAACGAATAGTACTATTATGCATTTACGGGTTCGAGTCCCGCCCGCATCAACAATTAAATGTGTGCAAAAATGTTTTTTTTATATTTTAGTTAGTGCAATTACGAAGTTGGTTGACTGTAACTTTCCTTACTTGTTTAATTTTAGTTTTTGACTTTGCATAAATATTGTAAGTCTATGGCCTTTTACGGTCAAAATATGATTGTAGCCGTTTTTTTTGTTTCACAAATAAATGCTGTACGAGCAGCTGGGTACCGGGTATATTACAGTCGAGCACACTCGAATGTAGCTTTCTTACTTGTTTATAATGGTTTTTTAAGTCTGTTGCTTGTTTTGATTTCAGTTTTTCGATGGTGTCTGCTTTTGTCATATTCTCCTGGGTCAGTGATTATATTTCTGCCAAAAAATATTTCTAATGGACGTTTTTTTGTTACAGAGTGAATTGTGAAGTTGTATTCATAGACAGCTGAATCTAATAGTTCTTTAAAAGTTCGGTGTACCTGTTTAGTTTTTAAGCATCTCATTATTTTAGCGAGGGTAGAATGAAACCGTTCTATTTGTCCGTTTACGGAACTTTTATAAAGGGGGCTTTAAAAATTTGTATGCCCAGCTGGTCTCTCATCATAAAAGTTATTGTAGCGGAATTAAAAGAGTTTTCATTATCCATTACGACGTACTTTGGTACGCCAAAATAGAATAGGATGTCATGTAAAGGTTTTCTTATGTCTTTTATTGATTTTGAATTTATTAATTTTGCTTGCGGAAGTTTCGAAAATTTGTCAATTGCCGTAAGTACCAGTTTTTTTTTCTGTAGAGAAAATATCTATATGGATTGTGTGTCCCAGAAACTCAGGAATTGGGGTTTTCATTATTTCTGGGTTTGTGGGATGCCTATCATATTTTCCTTCCTTGCACACCTGACACTGTTTTACTAATGTTAAAATTTTAGATTTCATTTTGGGAAAATATCATTTTTCGGATAACTGAATTTTATTCTCTTCAGCATTGCTATGTGCCCTATTATGAGTTTTAAGGATAAGTTCGTCTTGATCTGTTTTATTAACTATGTCTTCTACCCGGTTTTGACTAAATCTGACTTTAAAAGATCGAAAATGTTCTGGATAAATTCGTTGTATTTGGCCCATTATATCTTCTGTTGTGTGAATGCCATTAATGACTGTGGGATAAAGATGTTTTCTTAAAATTTGTATTAAATCATCGTCTGAGTATGTTGGCTGCAATATTGTATGGCTATGGAATGTGGGAAATGGAAGGGTGAATTTATAATCGGGTGGCTCTTCTTTAAGTATACAAATTTGGTTTTTAAAAACATTAATCGGAGATTCAACACTTGATATCAAATTGTGGCTAGAACTTTGAACGCTATGTTGAGTTGCTGTCAATGAATTAATTTCAACTTGCCTTGGTGCCCTCGATAGTGCATCTGCTACTACATTTTCTTTCCCTGGCTTGTAGAGCAATTGTTTATTATATTCATCCAAAGAAGACTTTCACCTTCTAATAGCTATCCCAATTGCAATCGTGCGTAAGTGGTTCGTGATCGGTATAGATTTTTACCTTTGAACCACCGTAAAGATATCCCTTAAAGAAATTAACAGCCCAATGTATTGCCAACATTTCTTTCTTTGCCGTTTCGTACTGTTCTTCAGTTTTGGAAAGTGTTCTAGATATAAATGAAATTGATCTGTTAGATTGTGATAATACTGCTTCTATCGGATAGTCAGAGTCTGTCGTTAGTGTGAATTCCTTATCACAGTCTGGGTATTGGAGTATTACATCTTTGGATATCAGTGTACTGCGCAACTGTTCGAATGCTTTTATTCCTTTATCGTCTAAGTGAATCAATTTTTTTGCCGACATTCCCTTTGAAATGCGTCCGTCTTCACCTCTAAGCAAATCAGTCAGTGGCTTGGTCATTGTAGCATAGCCCAGTATAAACCTCCTGTAGTATCCTGATAGCCCAAGAAAGGATCTTAATTGCTTTAATGTCTTTGGTCTCGGATAGTTAACTATGGCTTCTACCTTTGCTGGGTTAGTCTCTATTCCTTTATCTGATATAACGAATCCTAAGAATTCTACTTTGTTCTTAAAGAACTCGCACTTGTCTAGTTGGCATTTAACGTTTGCTGCACTTAGTGTTTCAAAAATTGTTTTCAGATTTTTGCAATGAGACTCTTCGTCTTTGCTAAAAACAATAATGTCATCAATGTAAATGTAGCAAATGTTTCCTATGTGTTCCCTAAGGATGTCGTCGAGGGCGCGTTGGAATATTGAAGGGGCATTTTTTAAACCAAAGGGCAGCCTAGTAAATTCGTACTTTTCATTATTTACGGAAAATGCTGTTTTTTCTATATCTTCTTCTTTTAATGGAATTTGGTGAAATCCGCTTTTAAGGTCTAAAACGGAAAAAAGCTTGTTATTACCTAAATGTGCAATGACTCCGTTTATGTCAGGTATAGGGTATTTGTCAGATATTGTTACGTTATTCAGTTTTCTATAATCAATGACCATTCTATATTTTTTTACGTTGGAAGCATCCTGTTTTTTTGGAATGATCCACACAGGTGAGTTATATGGATATAACGCGATGGTCGTATTATGTCATTCTCTAAAAGGTTTTTACCTGTTTGCCAACCTCAGCTTTTAAAGCCATTGGGTACTGATAAAATCTAGAGTAAACTGGTGTGTCAGTATTTATTCGTATTTCGGCTTTCACATTTGTGAGGTAGGTCAGTTTGTCATCCGGTTCGGCAAATAAGGTTGGGTAATTTTTGAGTAAGCGATTTAATTCAAATCACTGATTGTGTGTAAGGTGATCCAACCTTGGTATTATTACATTGACTGATTCAAATTTTTTTTCTTTAATGGGAATAATTGTGCCATTTTTTAAATGCATTATTTTGTTTTTTGTGTCAATGACTGCGCGTAATTCTTTTAAGCTGTCATTGCCTAATATCGCGTCAAAAGTTTTGAGTTTATTTTTATATCGCCACCTACAGAGACACCATTGAATATGGTTTTGTTTGGTAACGGGTTTGAGACATGTTTTGGTTGAATATAATTTCGATTAGAGCCGGTGTCAATTAATATTTTTAATTTCTCTACTCCTCACCTTACATTCAAAGTATGGTAGTGAGGAGTCAGTTACCCTAATAAATTGAGATAGGAGTAGTCATGCTCTGGTTCTTGGTCATTGCTGTCAATCACTTCTGTGTATTCACCAAGTGTTTGTTAATAGTCTGTCTGTTCATCTTGTTCTGCCAAAGTCTGTTCGTAGTCGGCCATTGTCGGTGGTCATTGTTCTGCCTCAGTTTGTTGTTCGATTTCTGTTTGGATATTAAAATTTCTTTGCCTTTTGGATCTGTAATAGGTATTGGGGGTCGTTTACCAGAGGCATCAATTTGAGGGTGTCCAAAGTTAGCATTAAACACTCTTACTAGCATAGGTCTGGGGTGTAGTATTGGTCTGGTTTGGTAACCTATATTATTGGGTATAGGTAGTGGGCGTGGAAGCGGCCATTGAGGTGTGCTTCTAAAAGTGTTCTGTTGAATTTTGGCCGAAGCGTGATTGATACGGTAAGTCTGGTTTTCTAACTTTAGGCACAGGTGCAAAGCAGATGGCAAGTCAGTGGGTTCTTTTATGCCCAGCAACCGTGGGAAGCTTTATCCCTGTACAACTTGGTCATAATCAATTCTGATTCCCTGCCCAATTCCATACAACTTATTTTATTGAGTATTGTCTATAAACAACATGATGGAATTCCTCAACTGTCTGATTGGGCTTTTGGAATATTGTTGTCATTTGATATTCCAAGGTGGAAAGATCTCGTTTGTCTGCATAATGTAATGTTAAGCACTTAGAGATTGCTGCCCAGTTCAACGGGACATTATAAGAAACGAGGGCAATGTCTGCGATGCCTTTTATCTTATTTCGAATTGTGTGCAAAATACCGAAATACTTTTCTGTACCTACGGTGTGAGCATAAGTTTCATATATTCTATCTACACTCTTTTTCCAGGAACCGAATTCAGCTGGGTCACCGGAAAAATCATGCAAAGATCTTACAATATCGGGGACTTTGTCTAAATCTTGTAAATTATGTAGATGTTCTGGGTTAATACCCTGGCTCTCGACATTTGCGAAATCAAAGCTACAACTTTGATTTTGTTGCAAGAAAGTTGGGAGTTGTTCGGCCAGAATCTGACGATCGATTTCGGCTAGTTGTTCGGGCTGTGCCATTATGTTTCTATTTTGTTGGTGTGTTTCTTGTCTTGCGACTTGTCTGTGTTGTTGAATTAGATTATGTGCGTTAGGTTCTGTTCGGTTTATTGCCTCAGATTCCGTTTCTAAGTTGAGCACTGGTGGTCTAATTAAATTGTTAAAATTTGCCATAAGGGGAAATTTCCATTCAGGAAAAGAATTACTGTGATATCGAATAGTCAATTTTTTTAGTATGGGTTACGCGTAACTAAGTATGGTTATAGCAATAGAATCAATTATTTAAGTGTATAAAATGAATGAGGGAACAAAATATTTTAAATTGTGTCACTTAAGATTTGTTAATAAATCCGTTCAATTATTTAGTTAATTTGTGTTTGATTTAAAATTTAAATAGATCTTATTTAATAATCAATAATGTTTAATACTAAGATTTTATAGCACGTTAATATTGAAACTTTACTCCTAATTTAATTATTTAATAGTAAAATTTTATCGCGTATTAAAATTTTATTTAATTGAAATTTACTTTAAATTATGAATCATAAAACTTATTTAAACTTATTTAGTTTCGTATAAATTGTAATTGCTTTTAATTTCGAATTTTGCGTTATTCAGTTTTAGCAAAGGAACGTGATCAAAGAACTATGTTCTGTTTAAAGTGAATTTAATTTATTTAATTTAATTATCCTGCGATGCACACTCGTAGAGGATGTTCTGCGGTCGTACCTTACAGAACACGTAGACCGCCTATAGGTTGCCTTTAGTAAATCCGCGTACAAAAGAATGGAACAGGGGTTTTGGGACTGATGGAGTCGTACTAATGTACTAATCTGACTTAACAAGATTTCCTTCTCATCAGGTCCATGCGCCAGTTAATAATTTCTTTTGTAGAGATTAAAACGAGTTCGATATGCGCTTTATTCGGATTCAAATCGAGAACTAAACATTGAAAATTAGAGTAAGCCCTAAGTTAGCTGTGGGTGTCTGGCAGAGGCGTCGGCAGAACGTTGGCGTCGTCGCTGATGGCGTGATCGGCAGCTAGGCGGAGCATTGAAGTGGTTTGAACTTGATTGAACTGGATCGAATTGCAATCTCTGCAATTTCGGTAAGCGTGGGTTCGTCGCGGCGGATGTTTATAATATTGTTGATTTAGGATTTTGAACTCTTGTTTTCCTTAGAATACTTTGTTGCACAATTCTTGCAGGCAAAGTACTAAGAGTTCATTGTATCGGCCGTCGAGAGGAGTAACAAAAGTTTCTGTTGTTAACTTGTATATTCTTCATTATATGTATGTATGCTGTTCGCAGACAGCTCTTATATATATATATGTATATGTATGTCTGTATGTATGTGTGTATGTGTGTTGTAACGTGTTGTAACGTTGCTGTTCTGCTCCATGTTTCCGCGAAAGAAGCCTTTTTTGTGACGTTGAATGTCGATCTCATTGTAATCAGTATTGCTGCTGTCCAGAGTGCAATGGGGGACACCCGAAGTGGTAACTCCTCCCCTCCTAGAATGAAGTGACAGCCAGCGAGATGAAACGCATTGCGGTGTAGCTGGTGTACTTATAATTAGGTGTACTTATAATTAGGTGTCGTACTAAGAATAATTATTATTATTAACATTAGTATAGTAGTCCTTATATACTAGTCCTTATATATTTAAATGTAATATACTCGTGTTTTGTGTTCTGTTTTCGTGTAATTTAAGGAAATTGAGTACAATAACTATGTGACTTATAGCTATTTGTTCATGTTCATTTGTTTGTACTTATTATTATCTTTTTGTTTCGACTTACTAAACTGTTTTCCTATCTCTAATTTTCCTTTTTATTTTTTCTTTATGGACTTTTTGTCCTTCTTTTGATTTGATTCCAAAGTTATTCCATGATCTGCTCTATGTGTTTTGAAAATCTTGGTGTTATATTATTTCTTCGGTTCTCTTTTCTAAATACTATGTCTTCTACTGTTAACGGTATTGGGTCTGTTCTTGTTCCATTTAGTTTCTGTATTCTTTCTTTTGCCTTTGCTGTCATTTCTGTCTGTACTTGGGTGTATAATTTTGTTTTAAATTCGTTAAGTTTTTGTAAATAATCATGTTCGTCTGAATATTCGATCGTTCTTTCCTGTGAATAATTCATATGGTGTTAATTTTTTTCTCGGAATGTATGGCATTGTTGTATGTTATTAACGTTTCTGCCATAATTTCGTCATGTTCGCATTCTAACTTCTGGTCTTTCCTGACTTTGTAAGTAATCCTATAGGTTTCTGTAAGCGTTGAATGTAACCGTTCTACTGTTGAATTGCTACTCTGATGTAAAATGTAAGTCAATGCTGAATTGCTTACAGAAGTCTTTAAAGAGAATAGATTTAAACTCCGCACCTAGGTCGCATTGTTTTATTATTGATGAAATACAAATCGATGTGAACAATATCTAACAGAAGTGCAGGGATTTTTGGTAACTAAAATTTCAATTTTTGTGGATTGCGATCATATTTCATTGTGTGACATATGTCGCAATCATTAATTATTTTGGATATAGTCTGTTTCATGCATGGGAAGTAATAGTCTTTTCAAATGTAGCGTCGTTTCGTCTATTCCCGTGTGATTGTTATTCCTATGGTCTTGAATTATTCACGTTTCTTGGTCTTTCTGTTCGTAAATTTCATTTAGTAATATAGTTGTTCTTATGATTGTGTATTTTTGTTCCGAAAAATAAGTTTTGTACGTTTCTTGTATTATCTTAAAAATGTCGTTATTTGCCATAACCGTTGTAGTTCGTCAAGGTTTCAAGATTTCATTTAAAATCCTAATAATTTTGTCCTCAGTGAATTCTTTGTCTGTAAACGTTGTCCGAGTTTTTGACTTAAATGGGATCTCTACCGTTCTATTTGTTGTTTCTCCTACCTTCAATATCACTTGAGTTTTAAAATCATTTATAGGTTTTTCCGTGGTTTGTATGTTGCTTGTGTCATCTGCACTTTGTGCTGTTTCTCCATTTGTTGCTGTTATCGATTCTGTATGTGCAATGAATATTTCCGGTTGCATTCTACTTAATGCGTCAGCATTCGTGTTAAGCTTTCCTTTTTTATATACGATGTCGTACTTATACTCGGCTAACTGTAATCGCCATTTTATTAATTTTGGGTTATTTTTGCTGTTGTTAATGTAGATGAGTGGGTGATGATCTGTGTATACCGTAAACCTTGTCCCGTATAAATATTGCCTAAAGTGTTTGACTGCCCATACTATTGCTAGCATTTCCTTTTCAGACGCTGAATAGTTAGTTTCCGTATCGTTCAATGTTCTACTAGCGTAAGCTACTGGTCTGTCCTTCCCCACTTGCCCTTGTGATAATACTGCACCTAGTGCATAATTGCTTGCATCTGTAGTTAGAATGAATGGTTGTTCGTAATTCAGATATGTTAAGATTGGGTCGTTGCAAAGTAATGTTTTTGCATGTTCGAATGCGTTTTTATAGTCTTCCGATATCTCGATGGTTTTCTTTCCTTTTAGTTGCTTCGTCGGTGGTTTTGTTATTTTAGCTAAATCCTTAATAAATTTTCTATACTAGCTTAGGAGTCCGATAAAAAATTTTATGTGTGTTCTTGTCATGGGTAATGGGAATTTCTTTACGGCTTTTATCTTTTTGGGGTTCGCTTTTATGCCTTCTGGCGTAACGATATATCCCAAAAATTCCATCTCTTTTCTTAAGAGCTCTGACTTGTCTTGCTGCATTTTTATACCCGCTACTCATAGAGTAGAAGGGTATTATAACTTTGTTCAAACCGAAAAATGTATGTAACAGGCAGAAGGAGACACCTCCGACCCCATAAAGTATATATATTCTGGCTCAGGACCATGTCCGTCTGGGAGTAGCTTTTTCTTTTTTATACCCGCTACTCATAGAGTAGAAGGGTATTATAACTTTGTTCAAACCGAAAATGTATGTAACAGGCAGAAGGAGACACCTCCGACCCCATACAGTATACATATTCTGGCTCAGGATCAACAGCCGAGTAGACATAGCCATGTCCGTCTATCCGTCTGTCTGTCTGTCCGTCTGTCTGTCTGTCCGTCTGTCTGTCCGTGTGAAAATCTAGATCTCAGCTATTATAAGAGCTAGAACTACCAAATTTGGTGACAATATGTGTTATTATTGCACGCTGATCAAGTTTATTTTGGATTTTGGCCACGCCCCTGTAAATCGAAAAAAAATTGATTACAAGCGCAATTTTGATGTCATATTGTTCATTTTCGGCTTACATGATAACTATAGCTAGCCAGATGATCTCTGAAAATTGGTAACAATCGGATAATAAACACAGAAGTTATTCAGCTTAACGTTTTCCATAGCTGTAAGCAGCGCTGCCGGCAGCATTGCAGCATTGTGCCGAATCGTGTGTGCGTGTACGGTGGTGAAATGGGATAAGTTGTAAACTGCAAAACGAACAGTACTATTATGCATTTAAGGGTTCGAGTCCCGCCCGCATGAAAAATTAAATGTGTGCAAAAATTTTTTTTTTTTTATTTTAGATTTTGACTTTGCATAAATATTGTAAGTCCATAGCCTTTTACGGTCAAAATATGATTGTAGCCGTTTTTTTTATTCCGCAAATAATTTTGATGTACGAGAAGCTGGGCAGCAGGTATATTACAGTCGAGCACACTCGAATGTAGCTTTCTTACTTGTTAAATTAGACATTTTGAGTTTTTTGAATACAACCTTTAGATCTAGATCTATATTATGATGTCGTCCATATACACTAAACAATATTTTCCTACTATATCTCCTAACAAGTTGTTAATGAACCTTTGGAATGTTGCGGGGGCATTTGTCAACCCAAATGGCATTCTTAAGAATTCAAAATTCCCTCCTACTGCCGTGAAAGCTGTTTTCTTTTTGTCTTTTAGGTTCATTTCGATTTGATGTTACCCGCTTCTTTAGTCCAACGTAGAGAAATATTTTGCTCTTCCTAGCGAATCCAGTACTTCGTCAATTAATGGCAATGGGTATTTGTCCTTAATTGTGTTTTCATTCAATTTTCTGATTTTCCATTTTCTTTGTCCAGCGGCGTCGCTTTTCTTGGGTACCAACCAAACGGGTGCACTCCATGGTGAGCGACTATTTCTGATTATACCTTGATCTAATAATTCGGAAACTTGCTTCTTGATCTCTACCTTTTCCTTTATAGTACTTTAGTACATTCTTTGTCTCCATCATACGTGGGTAATAGTTTAATTGCATCGGGTGTTTGAAGTTCATCCATTACGTCTCTATTGGTTCTTTGCGTCATGGTGGTCTGTTTAGTTCGTAAAAAATGTTTTCTTCTACTTCTATTTCTAGAGGCTGCAAAACTCTTATCGCCCTTGCTCTTTCCGCTGCTCTAGCTAAGCTTCTCGTTATGGGTGTGTTTCTTCCTCGGTTAGCTGACATGCATTACATCCTATTTGAACTGTGTGTATTAGGCAACAAATATATGTTTGTATGCTTATTAATATATGTATAAGTGGCAACAATATATGTGTATGTATAAAAAAAAAAAAAAAAACAAGTAAGAAAGCTACAGTCGAGAGTGCTCGACTGTAATATACCCGCTACCCAGCTGCTTGTACATAATTTATTTGCGGAACAAAAAAACGGCTAGAATCATATTTTGACCGTAAAAGGCTATGGACTTATAATATTTATGCAAAGTCAAAATATAAAATAAAAAAAAAAACATTTTTGCACACATTTAATTTTTGATGCGGGCGGGACTCGAACCCGTAAATGCATAATAGTACTGTTCGTTTTGCAGTCCACAACTTAACCCATTTCACCACCGTACACGCACACACGATTCAACACAATGCTGCCGGCAGCGCTGCTTACAGCTGTGGAAAACGTTAAGCTGAATAACGTCTGTGTTTATTATCCGATTGTTACCAAATTTTCAGAGATCCGCTGGCTAGCTGAAGTTATCATATAAACCGAAAATGAACAATATGGCATCAAAATTGCACTTGTTTTCAATGTTTATTCGATTTGCGGGGGCGGAAGGGGGCGTGACCAAAATCCAAAATAAACTTGATCAGCGTGCAATAATAACACATATTGTCACCAAATTTGGTTGTCCTAGCTCTTGTAATAGCTGAGATCTAGATTTTCACACGGACAGACAGACGGACAGACGGACGGAGGTGTCTCCTTCTGCCTGTTACATACATTTTCGGCTTGAACAAAGTTATAATACCCTTCTACTCTATGAATAGCGGGTATAAAAAGCTTAAGCGGCATGAACTGGGAATCGAACCACGGGCCTGTCGGTTCAGGAGTTCATTGCTTTTCCACTAAGCTACTGACGCTGTTATCCAACAACTGCAAAAATTTGCATTGTAAGGCATTCTTATTATTTCCTGTACAAATAAAGAATTTCCGCGGCCGGCAGCGCTGCTTACAGCTATCGAAAACGTTAAGCTGAATTACTTCTGTGTTTATTATCCGATTGTTACCAAATTTTCAGCGATCATCTGGCTAGCTATAGTTATCATATAAACCGAAAATGAACAATATGGCATCAAAATTGCACTTGTTATCAATGTTTTTTCGATTTGCGGGGGCGGAAGGGGGCGTGGGCAAAATCCAAAATAAACTTGATCAGCGTGCAATAATAACACATATTGTCACCAAATTTGGTTGTCCTAGCTCTTATAATACCTGAGATCTAGATTTTCACACGGACAGACAGACGGACAGACGGACAAACGGACATGGCTATATCGACTCGGCTGTTGATCCTGAGCCAGAATATATATACTTTATGGGGTCGGAGGTGTCTCCTTCTGCCTGTTAGATACATTTTCGGTTTGAACAAAGTTATAATACCCTTCTACTCTATGAGTAGCGGGTATAAAAAAAAAAAACATTTTTGCACACATTTAATTTTTGATGCGGGCGGGACTCGAACCCGTAAATGCATAATAGTACTGTTCGTTTTGCAGTCCAAAACTTAACCCATTTCACCCCCGTACACGCACACACGATTCGGCACAATGCTGCAAGCAGCGCTGCCGGCAGCGCTGCTTACAGCTGTGGAAAACGTTAAGCTGAATAACTTCTGTGTTTTTTATCCGATTGTTACTAAATTTTCAGAGATCATCTGGCTAGCTATAGTTATCATGTAAACCGAAAATGAACAATATGGCATCAAAATTGCACTTGTTATCAATGTTTTTTCGATTTGCGGGGGCGGAAGGGGGCGTGGCCAAAATCCAAAATAAACTTGATCAGCGTGCAATAATAACACGTCACCAATTTGGTTGTCCTAACTCTTATAATAGCTGAGATCTAGATTTTCACACGGACAGACAGACGGACAGACGGACAGGCGGACAGACGGACAGACGGACATGGCTATATCGACTCGGCTGTTGATCCTGAGCCAGAATATATATACTTTATGGGGTCGGAGGTGTCTCCTTCTGCCTGTTACATACATTTTCGGTTTGAACAAAGTTATAATACCCTTCTACTCTATGAGTAGCGGGTATAAAAAGAGATTCCAGTCTCACCCAGAGAAAAAAAAAAACCCAGTCCAGTCTCAATTGAGAGTTGAGAGCGGACTGAAAATCCGAACACATTGAGAGCTTACGTAGTCAGAAATTATGACAGAAGCAACTCAGCCTACTTGAATCGTTTTAATAGAATTGTATCGCTTGGTACCTCCTTGCTACAAATTCTACATATAAAGCCAGCAAGTCTTAAGAGAGAATACCTCTCTGTCTATATTATTTTCCATGGGATTAGCCGCAAATCGCAAGGGGAAATTTCTACAGCATTTTGCCTTGCTTCAGTCACTCAAATGTCTGCAACTTTCGTTAGCAGACATCGTGGCTGCCCAAGCCAAGCAGATTGAGAATAAGTATGGTTTGTGCCGGTGGCAAATGTGGCAAGAGAGCAGAATGTGACCGGCCCATGACTATTATTAGTCATGCAGCGGGCTCGGACTGAGACGTCTAAGCTAATGAAGCTTTTTCACACCTGCCTGCTAAATTATGCGCCATGACCAGGAGTGCCATGGAGTGAGAGCACCATGCAAGCCATTTACTTGTTACAGATTGTTTATATGCAGATGCAGACGAAAATGGAGACGTAGAGACCAAGATCAAGACATGCAGCCAGTGAGACCGGTCTGAGGCCGCTGCTGCTGCTGACATGCATCTAACAAGCCTTCAACTATCTAATCAACGTACAAGTCAAAATATCAATACCTCAAGTAATCAAAATCACTTTAGAATTTTAAATCAGTTGGGCTGATGCTGCCTGCCTGCCTGCCTGCAGCGTCTCACACAAGCACCGTGTCCAGCTGCTATATGCGACAGTTGCAACTCGAGTCCAGAGTGGGGAGATTGATGAAAAAAAAAGCAACAACAACTAAGATTATTCGAATTTAATGGGCGCAACGCGCGTGGAGACTTCACAAGTGAGGCAAAGCCAACTACAACAAAAACAATAACTGAGACGTTTCACAGACATGTTAGGAAAAGCTAAAACTGGACCTGCTGCCTGTTGCCTGGTCCTGCCTGTGTCTGGTCTGGCCTGGTCTTTTCCAGTTATACTGTGCTCGCACTATGACCTGTCATCATGATTGATACGTTTGATGGATTCATTCGAGCTGACTGCTGTGTGGCGTTCAGTTTTAAAGTTTGCTGATTGATCCCAGCGTGTTGATTACAATCGACGCCGACGTACACGCAGATGCAGGCACAGGTAGTTGGCGCAGGCAGTTGGCGCTGTATGGGGAGTCTTGCAACGCATGCTGCTGGGAATTCAATCAAAAGTGTCAGCGCTGGCACAACATCTCTTACTGCTAAAGGTGCCGAAACCACTAACTAAATACAATGGTAACTGAATATTAGAATAGAATATTAGAATTTTAAGAAAGGCAAAAAAATCAAAAGGGAAACAAAGAGTTAATCCCTTTTTCATTGATAAGCAATTTTAAAAATTATGGAACTTTGGAAAAGTGGGAAGTATAAAAAAAAAATTTTAATAAATTATAGAGATTTTTAAATATTTTGAAATTAAGAAAATTGACAGTTAATATTTTTAAAACATTTTTAAAAGCTTTAAATATTCTTAATGAATTTTAAATAATACGCAAATTTAAGAAAAATGTGGAAATTTGACGATGACGTCACGATATGCTGCAAAGGCGCAAAGAGTGTAACTATGGAAAACGTTTAGATGAATATCTTCTGTGTTTATTGTTCGATCTGATTGTAATTTTGAAAATAGATTTATATTGTAATTATCTATGTTTATACCAAACCAGAAAGCCATAACTTCAATACTTTCCCTAATAATCGTAATTATCGTTTTGCGTGGGCGGTGGGCGCGACATCGAAAATTGAAAATAAACTCGATCTACCTATGGTATACAGGAAATTAGGTGTCTCTACTTTTTCTAATAGCTAAGATCTAGACGTACAGACGGACAGACGGACAGACGGACATGGCTATATCGACTCGGCTGTTGATCCTGAGCCAGAATATATATACTTTATGGGGTCGGAGGTGTCTCCTTCTGCCTGTTACATACATTTTCGGTTTGAACAAAGTTATAATACCCTTCTACTCTATGAGTAGCGGGTATAAAAAAAAACAGTCGAGTGTGCTCGACTGTAATATACCCGCTACCCAGCTGCTTGTACATAATTTATTTGCGGAACAAAAAATGGGCTACAATCATATTTTGACCGTAAAAGGCTATGGACTTATAATTTTTATGCAAAGTCAAAATATAAAATAAAAAAAAAAAAATTTTTGCACACATTTAATTTTTGATGCGGGCGGGACTCGAACCCGTAAATGCATAATAGTACTGTTCATTTTGCAGTCCACAACTTAACCCATTTCACCACCGTACACGCACACACGATTCGGCACAATGCTGCCGGCAGCGCTGCTTACAGCTGTGGAAAACGTTAAGCTGAATAACTCCTGTGTTTATTATCCGATTGTTACCAAATTTTCAGAGATCATCTGGGTAGCTATAGTTATCATGTAAACCGTAACAATATGGCATCAAAATTGCACTTGTTATCAATGTTTTTTTGATTTGCGGGGGCGGAAGGGGGCGTGGCCAAAATCCAAAATAAACTTGATCAGCGTGCAATAATAACACATATTGTCACCAAATTTGGTTGTCCTAGCTCTTATAATAGCTGAGATCTCGATTTTCACACGTATGATGTCACAAAAAGGCTGGAATCGTTCATTTCGTTATTGATGACTTTTTTGCTTATATTCGGAATATCCAGTGCTACTGTCAAATCTCCATTTTTCAATAAGAGCTAGGTTGTCAACGAAATCCTCTGCAAGACCGCCAAGAACATCACGCTGAAGTCTTACAATCCGTGACGCCGTGTGATCGAGCAAGCTCTGCAGCTCGTCTTCAGCTTGTGATTCACTCACACTGATTTTGTCAGGGTAGCTGGATGCTGTTGCTTTAAGCAATAGCTTGTAGCTTCGTAAACAATTAAATGACAATTTGGAATTTATAAAGCTTTGTATTAGCACATATTAATGTTTGCTCATTTTTGCTTCTACAAGCAGTGCTTAGACTTTATCATCGACAGCTTGGGTACACATCTGCTTTGTTGGAATGTTAGACGATCGTAAAGCCGATGCAACAGATTTATCGCCTTTTGACAGCTCAGCAATTCTTCGTCGCTTTATCCTTTTGGATGAATCAACAAAATCACCATTCGGACATCCACGCGTGGCTGTAAGCCATTTGTTGAGGTCTACTCTCGGTGTGCTCTATTAAAATAGATTCTGTTGCATTCAACCAGTCCGATTATTTTGAAACAAGTAAGAAAGCTACAGTCGAGTGTGCTCGACTGTAATATACCCACTACCCAGCTGCTTGTACATAATTTATTTGCGGAACAAAAAAACGGCTACAATCATATTTTGACCGTAAAAGGCTATGGACTTATAATATTTATGCAAAGTCAAAATATAAAATAAATAAAAAAAACATTTTTGCACACATTTAATTTTTGATGCGGGCGGGACTCGAACCCGTAAATGCATAATACGAGGGTCGTTTGATAAGTCCGTGACTTTTTGAATAAAATATATTTTTTTCGTCAAAGAAGCGTTTTATTTCTCAACATAATCTCCTTTTAGCTCTATACATTTAGTCCAGCGTTTTTCCAATTTTTTTATTCCTTCCAAATAATAGGTTTTCTCAAGGCCCTCAAAATAGTCGTTTGTTTCTCTTCATTTGACCCGAATCTCTTACCGCCGAGCCATTTCTTCATGTTTGGAAACAAAAAATAGTCACAGGGGGCTAAATCTGGAGAATATGCTGGATGGGGTAGCAGTTCGTAGCCCAATTTATGAAATTTTGCCATGCTGACTACACACGTGTGCACCCGTGCATTGTCCTGATGGAACAGCACTTTTTTTTTCGCCAAATGCGGTCGTTTCTGCTTCAAATCAATATCGAATCTGTCCAAAAGCTCTGAATAATATTCGCCGGTGATCGTTTTACCCTTTTCAAGGTAATCGATGTGAATGATACCTTGTGCATCCCAAAAAACTGTGGCCATGACCTTGTTGGCCGACAGACCCACCTTGGCCTTCTTTGGTGCACGTTCACCCGGAGAAACCCACTGTCTTGATTGTTCTTTGGTCTCTGGTGTGGTGTGGTGGATCCATGTTTCGTCTACGGTAACGAAACGGCGCAAAAATTCGTTTGGATTGCGGTTGAACATCGCCAAACACTCCTTTGAAATGGTCACACGGTTGCGCTTATGGTCGTGTGTGAGCAATCGCGGCACCCATCGCGCGGAAAGCTTTTTCATGTCCAAATATTCATGTAAAATGTGATGTACCCGTTCAGTTGAGATGCCTACAGCCTCAGCTACCTCACGCACTTTCATTCTCCGATCATCCAATATCATTCCATGGATTTTGTCGACGATTTCTGGCATGACGACCTCTTTTGGGCGACCTGAACGTTCGGCATCACTTGTACTGGTACGACCACAACGGAACTCAGTAAACCATTTCTTAACCATTGAAATTGATGGTGCAGAGTCCCCATAATATTTATCAAGTCTTTCCTTGGTTTCGGTGATGGATTTTTTACGCAAAAAATAATGCTTAATTAGCACACGAAATTCACTTTTTTCCATTTTCGTTAAAATTCACGAGATCGTCTGCTTTCAATGCCTATAAAACGCAAACCAAAAAACGCAGCTTTCTCAAAATTTTACAGTCAGCTGTTAATCGATAACTGCTGACAGGAGCAGTGTTGTATTTAGAGCAGGTGCGCGGCAAATACAAAAAGTCACGGTCTTATCAAACGACCCTCGTAGTACTGTTCGTTTTGCAGTCCACAACTTAACCCATTTCACCACCGTACACGCACACACGATTCGGCACAATGCTGCAAGCAGCGCTGCCGGCAGCGCTGCTTACAGCTATGGAAAACGTTAAGCTGAATAACTTCTGTGTTTAGCAGCGCTGCTTACAGCTATGGAAAACGTTAAGCTGAATAACTTCTGTGTTTATTATCCGATTGTTACCAAATTTTCAGAGATCATCTGGCTAGCTGTAGTTATTGCATTTTCGGTTTGAACAAAGTTATAATACCCTTCTACTCTATGAGTAGCGGGTATAAAAATTATATATATATATATTTTGTATGAATATTTATAAGCTGTTTGTTATGAACTTTTGAATTACATATATTCATTTGCTTGTACTAATTATTTTGTGTAATATTTTTGTTTTTGTATAGTGTGTGTTTAGTGTACTTAACAGTTAATACTTAAAAATATTTGTTGTGTTTGGTTGTGGTAGGTGACAAAGAATTTAGTTTTGACTTTTGTATTAAATATATATAACAGCCGAGTCGATATAGCCATGTCCGTCTGTCCGCCTGTCCGTCTGTCCGTCTGTCTGTCCGTGTGAAAATCTAGATCTCAGCTATTATAAGAGCTAGGACAACCAAATTTGGTGACAATATGTGTTATTATTGCACGCTGATCAAGTTTATTTTGGATTTTGGCCACGCCCCCTTCCGCCCCCGCAAATCGAAAAAACATTGATAACAAGTGCAACTTTGATGCCATATTGTTCATTTTCGGTTTACATGATAACTATAGCTAGCCAGATGATCTCTGAAAATTTGGTAATAATCGAATAATAAACACAGAATTTATTCAGCTTAACGTTTTTCATAGCTGTAAGCAGCGCTGCCGGCAGCGCTGCTTGCAGCATTGTGCCGAATCGTGTGTGCGTGTACGGTGGTGAAATGGGTTAAGTTGTGGACTGCAAAACGAACAGTACTATTATGCATTTACGGGTTCGAGTCCCGCCCGCATCATAAATTAAATGTGTGCAAAAATGTTTTTTTTTTTTTATACCCGCTACTCATAGAGTAGAAGGGTATTATAACTTTGTTCAAACCGAAAATGTATGTAACAAGCAGAAGGAGACACCTCCGACCCCATAAAGTATATATATTCTGGCTCAGGATCAACAGCCGAGTCGATATAGCCATGTCCGTCTGTACGCCTAGATCTCAGCTATTACAAAAGTATTTCCTGTATACCATAGGTAGATCGAGTTTATTTTCAATTTTCGATGTCGCGCCCACCGCCCACGCAAAACGATAATTACGATTATTAGGAAAAGTATTGAAGTTATGGCTTTCTGCTTTGGTATAAACATAGATAATTACAATATAAATCTATTTTCAAAATTACAATCCGATCGAACAATAAACACAGAAGATATTCATCTAAACGTTTTCCATAGTTACACTCTTTGCGCCTTTGCAGCATATCGTGACGTCATCGTCAAATTTCCACATTTTTCCTAAATTTGCGTATTATTTAAAATTCATTAAGAATATTTAAAGCTTTTAAAAATGTTTTAAAAATATTAACTGTCAATTTTCTTAATTTCAAAATATTTACAAATTTCAATAATTTATTAAAAATTTTTTTTTATACTTCCCACTTTTCCAAAGTTCCATAATTTTTAAAATTGCTTATCAATGAAGAAGGGATTAACTCTTTGTTTCCCTTTTGATTTTTTTTGCCTTTCTTATCATTTCTAATATTCTAATATTCTATTCTAATATTCAGTTACCACTGTATTTAGTGGTTTCGGCACCTTTAGCAGTAAGAGATGTTGTGCCAGCGCTGACACTTTTGATTGAATTCCCAGCAGCATGCGTTGCAAGACTCCCCATACAGCGCCAACTGCCTGCGCCAACTACCTGTGCCTGCATCTGCGTGTACGTCGGCGTCGATTGTAATCAACACGCTGGGATCAATCAGCAAACTTTAAAACTGAACGCCACACAGCAGTCAGCTCGAATGAATCCATTAAACGTATCAATCATGATGACAGGTCATAGTGCGAGCACAGTATAACTGGAAAAGACCAGGCCAGACCAGACACAGGCAGGACCAGGCAACAAGCAGCAGGTCCAGTTTCAGCTTTTCCTAACATGTCTGTGAAACATCTCAGTTGTTGTTTTTGTTGTAGTTGGCGTTGCCTCACTTGTGAAGTCTCCACGTGCGTTGCGCCCATTAAATTCGAATAATCTTAGTTGTTGTTGCTTTTTTTTTCATCAATCTCCCCACTCTGGACTCGAGTTGCAACTGTCGCATATAGCAGCTGGACACGGTGCTTGTGTGAGACGCTGCAGGCAGGCAGGCAGGCAGCATCAGCCCAACTGATTTGAAATTCTAAAGTGATTTTGATTACTTGAGGTATTGATATTTTGACTTGTACGTTGATTAGATAGTTGAAGGCTTGTTAGATGCATATCAGCAGCAGCAGCGGCCTCAGACCGGTCTCACTGGCTGCATGTCTTGATCTTGGTCTCTACGTCTCCATTTTCGTCTGCATCTGCGTGATGCGCCTGGCTTGATGTTGATTATAATTTAATTATAAGCAATCTGTAACAAGGAAATGGGCCGGTCACATTCTGCTCTCTTGCCACATTTGCCACCGGCACAAACCATACTTATTCTCAATCTGCTTGGCTTGGGCAGCCACGATGTCTGCTAACGAAAGTTGCAGACATTTGAGTGACTGAAGCAAGGCAAAATGCTGTAGAAATTTCCCCTTGCGATTTGCGGCTAATCCCATGGAAAATAATATAGACAGAGAGGTATTCTCTCTTAAGACTTGCTGGCTTTATATGTAGAATTTGTAGCAAGGAGGTACCAAGCGATACAATTCTATTAAAACGATTCAAGTAGGCTGAGTTGCTTCTGTCATAATATCTGACTACATAAGCTCTCAATGTGTTTGGATTTTCAGTCCGCTCTCAGCTCTCAATTGAGACTGGACTGGGTTTTTTTCTCTGGGTGAGACTGGAATCTCTTTTTTTTTTCTCAGGGTGGGACTGGAATCTCTTTTTTTTTATAACTTCTTTTTTTCGTAGTGCATTTACATTAAAGTATAACTTTTTTTAACAAGTAGAGCAATTCTCTTCATTTTTGGATAAGTACACAAAAATGTTTCATATCATCGTTTTTTTTTTATACCCGGTACTTCTGCAGCAATGGCTTAAGCTTGCGCATGCTCTTGACGCTCAACTTGTATGTCTCAAAGAGTGAGATTGTCGCCTGCGAATAATCGTTGCCATAGAGTTTGCCCATGGCCAGAGCCACATCGCGCTGGGTGAAGCCGAGCTCGATGCGACGCTGCTTGAAGGTCTTCGCAAACTGATCGAGCTCCATAACTATTCAACAAATTATTTAATTTCTTTTTTACACTAACTGAATTTTTTTAATTTCGGTCTTGGTTTACTATATTGTTTGTTTCCTTGTTTGCTTTGTTTTCAGTCTATAGTAATGTTTGCTTTGTTTTCAATCTATAGTAATAATATATTTAATTTAATATCTTTTCTATAACGACTTTTAAATATATTTGGTAAAACTTTTAACTAAATTTTAAATATATATACAGTGGTGGCCTTTCATTTAGCACACTATTTAGCAGCACACTTCAACATGAATTTTTACCGATTGTTTAGTGAATAGTTCACCAATTTTTTTTCTGGTTGTTGCCTCATTAGTTGATAAGATGTATCGTTACTTTCAGCCTATTCCCTTTCGTCGTTTTTTTCTGCGTTGGTTTGAACGAATTAACTATGATTTTCAGCTGGACATGAGTTTAGCACACTTATACTTTTTTTTATTAATTTATTAAGTAGAATGAGAAAACATAAGAAAGGGGACTAATATTTTGTTGGATATCCTTTGTTTTTGATAACTACATCCAATCTTCTGTGCTGACTCTCCACTAAAGCAGCGCATCTGTTCTGCGGAATACTGTACCACGCTTCTCGGATAACTATCCACAAATCATTCAAACTGCCCAGATTTTTGGTGCGAATGTGCTGCTCAACATCATTCTAGAGATTCTCTATCGGATTGAGGTCCGGTGACTGAGCTGGCCACTTCAGCGTAACAACTTGATGCTCCTAAAGGCAACTTTTCATAAGCCGTGAAGTGTGCTTAGGATCGTTGTCGTGCATAAAACGCCATGATAATGGCATATTGTCCTCGGAATATGGCACCATTATATCCTCTATAATTTCTTTATAGACGTATTGGTCCATACGAGTGTCTATCCGGTAAATCATTGATACATATTTTTTAATAACATTTAAATTTTTAATTAAAATAAATAGGTAATACTAAATATGCGAGACCTTAAAAGAAAGAAAAAAGAAAATAAAAAAAAGAAACAAAAATATAGAAAAAAAAGAAAGAAAATTTCTTTCTTTTCTAGAAAGAAAAAGAAAATTTGGTAACAATCGGATAATAAACACAGAAGTTATTCAGCTTAACGTTTTCCATAGCTGTAAGCAGCGCTGCCGGCAGCTGAAATGTTTTTTATACCCGCTACTCATAGAGTAGAAGGGTATTATAACTTTGTTCAAACCGAAAATGTATGTAACAGGCAGAAGGAGATACCTCCGACCCCATAAAGTATATATATTCTGGCTCAGGATCAACAACCGAGTCGATATAGCCATGTCCGTCTGTCTGTCCGTGTGAAAATCTAGATCTCAGCTATTATAAGAGCTAGGACAACCAAATTTGGTGACAATATGTGTTATTATTGCACGCTGATCAAGTTTATTTTGGATTTTGGCCACGCCCCCTTCCGCCCCCGCAAATCGAAAAAACATTGATAACAAGTCCAATTTTGATGCCATGTTGTTCATTTACATTTATATGATAACTACAGCTAGCCGGATGATCTCTGAAAATTTGGTAACAATCGGATAATAAACACAGAAGTTATTCAGCTTAACGTTTTCCATAGCTGTAAGCGGCGCTGCCGGCAGCGCTGCTTGCAGCATTGTGCCGAATCGTGTGTGCGTGTACGGTGGTGAAATGGGTTAAGTTGTGGACTGCAAAACGAACAGTACTATTATGCATTTACGGGTTCGAGTCCCGCCCGCATCAAAAATTAAATGTGTGCAAAAAAGTTTTTTTTTTTTATTTTATATTTTGACTTTGCATAAATATTATAAGTACATAGCCCTTTACGCTTAAAATATGATTGTAGCCGTTTTTTTGTTCCGCAAATAAATTATGTACAAGCAGCTGGGTAGCGGGTATTTTACAGTCGAGCACACTCGACTGTAGCTTTCTTACTTGTTTTTTTTTATTTTATATTTTGACTTTGCATAAATATTATAAGTCCATAGCCTTTTACGGTCAAAATATGATTGTAGCCCATTTATTGTTCCGCAAATAAATTATGTACAAGCAGCTGGGTAGGGGGTATATTACAGTCGAGCACACTCGACTGTAGCTTTCTTACTTGTTTTTATTATTTTTTAAGAACTTTTACTTTAATTTTTTACCTGAATAAAAGTTTTACGTTTTCAGTAGTTTTTACTCCTTTTGCCGGCAGCTCTGCTTGCAGCATTGTGCCGAATAGTGTGTGCGTGTACGGTGGTGAAATGGGTTAAGTTGTGGACTGCAAAACGAACAGAAGTATTATGCATTTACGGGTTCGAGTCCCGCCCGCATCAAAAATTAAATGTGTGCAATAATATATATTTTTTTTTATTTTAGATTTTGACTTTGCATAAATATTGTAAGTCCATAGCCTTTTACTGTAGCTTTCTTAGTTGTTGTTTTTGTTATTTTTATTTTTGAAATTTTCTTTCCTACATTAATATTTTCTTTTTTTTTGGTGTTTCCTAAGTTTTTTGAGGTACATTCACTTTTATGAAGGTGTTGTCGTGCTCGGCTAGAAACTGCAAATCCTCTTCTGACTCTAAGTAAGATATTGTTGATTGCTGGCTCTGCGATAACGTTTTTCACGTTAAGTGCATTGGCCATACCGGCCGTATAAAAGATGCAATTAATAGCAAAATTGGCCTTAAGTGGTCGTGTGAAGGTTGTCGCCTAGGTTTACTTAACCTACGTAAGACCCTAAGGCAGACCAAATTGAACGTTGCTCGTTTGCGGGCTTGCTTTTCTAAGGTGCATTCGGAGTTCATTGATCTGGAATCCCAACTGAATAACCTTAATTCTCTAGAGGACCCCCCGCTTGTGTCAGTTCTTCCATCAACTCCTTTAACTCCGTTATCTCATGCGAACACTCCTCTCGCTGTCTCGCCTATTTTGCCTCAAGCCTCCACGGTTAGTTTGATCGATCTACCTATTGTGGTCGTTACTTCTCCTGCTTCTCCTGTGTCTAGGAGTATAGTAAATAACACTGGTTGCAGCTCTTCTGTAGTTATGCCTCCAAACATAACTAAGTCCTTTGTTGCCGTTAAGCCAAAAAAATTTATTTTTGTTTCTCGCTTGGCCCCCGATACTTCAATTGAAGATGTGCAAGCATTCATTCAATCCAAGATTTCAATAACGAACCTTATTGTTGAGAAATTTAAATTTAACTATGCACGAGACATTGCATCGTTCAAAATTAATATTCCTGCAGACAGCTTTAAAAAAGTCTGTAGTGTAAATTTTTGGCCCCCTGATTTAATTGTTAAAGAATATACTCGTCCCTCAGTTTCTTTGCCAGTAGTTTCCAGTGTCCCATCTTCGAGTGGAACATCAAAAAAATTTAATATAAGTTAATTAATTAATTTAATTTAATTTAATTTAAATTTTTGAAAAAATCTTGACTGCACAATTAACACATATGTGTAAGTCCGTTCTTTCCCCTTATCAGCATGGATTTGTAAAATTTAGATCCACAACTACAAATCTTCTTGAATTTTCCTCAATTATAACCAAAGGATTTCGGAGGAAAATGCAAACTGATGTGGTCTACACTGTAACACTTAATCATAACTTATTGCTTCATAAATTAGATCTCATTGGTTAATTTATTAAGTAGAATGAGAAAACATAAGAAAGGGGACTAATATTTTGTTGGATATCCTTTGTTTTTGATAACTACATCCAATCTTCTGTGCTGACTCTCCACTAAAGCACGCTTCTCGGATAACTATCCACAAATCATTCAAACTGCCCAGATTTTTGGTGCGAATGTGCTGCTCAACATCATTCTAGAGATTCTCTATCGGATTGAGGTCCGGTGACTGAGCTGGCCACTTTAGCGTAACAACTTGATGCTCCTAAAGGCAACTTTTCATAAGCCGTGAAGTGTGCTTAGGATCGTTGCCGTGCATAAAACGCCATGATAATGGCATATTGTCCTCGGAATATGGCACCATTATTTCCTCTATAATTTCTTTATAGACGTATTGGTCCATACGAGTGTCTATCCGGTAAATCATTGATACATATTTTTTAATAACATTTAAATTTTTAATTAAAATAAATAGGTAATACTAAATATGCCAGTCCTTAAAAGAAAGAACAAAGAAAATAAAAAAAAAAAACGAAAAAATAGAAAAAAAAGAAAGAAAATTTCTTTCTTTTCTAGAAAGAAAAAGAAAATTTGGTAACAATCGGATAATAAACACAGAAGTTATTCGGCTTAACGTTTTTCATAGCTGTAAGCTGTGCCGAATTGTGTGTGCGTGTACGGTGGTGAAATGGGTTAAGTTGTGGACTGAAAACCGAACAGTACTATTATGCATTTACGGGTTTGAGTCCCGCCCGCATCAAAAATTAAATGTGTGCAAAAATGTTTTTTTTTTTATTTTATATTTTGACTTTGCATAAATATTATAAGTCCATAGCCTTTTACGGTCAAAATATGATTGTAGCCCATTTTTTGTTCCGCAAATAAATTATCTACAAGCAGCTGCGTAGCGGGTATATTACAGTCGAGCACACTCGACTGTAGCTTTCTTACTTGTTATTTTTTTTAATAACTTATACTTTAATTTTTATACCCGCTACTCATAGAGTAGAAGGGTATTATAACTTTGTTCAAACCGAAAATGTATGTAACAGGCAGAAGGGGACACCTCCGACCCCATAAAGTATATATATTCTGGCTCAGGATCAACAGCCGAGTCGATATAGCCATGTCCGTCTGTCCGTGTGAAAATCTAGATCTCAGCTATTATAAGAGCTAGGACTACCAAATTTGGTGACAATATGTGTAATTATTGCACACTGATCAAGTTTATTTTGGATTTTGGCCACGCCCCCTTCCGCCCCTGTAAATCGAAAAAAATTGATTACAAGCGCAATTTTGATGCCATATTGTTCATTTTCGGTTTACATGATAACTGTAGATAGCCAGATGATCTCTAAAAATTTGGTAACAATCGGATAATAAACACAGAAGTTATGCAGCTTAACGTTTTCCATAGCTGTAAGCAGCGCTATCAGCAGCGCTGCCTGCAGCATTATGCCTAATAGTGTGTGCGTGTACGGTGGTGAAATGGGTTAAGTTGTGGACTGGAAAACGAACAGTACTATTATGCGTTTACGGGTTCGAGTCCCGCCCGCATCAAAAGTTAAATGTGTGCAAAAATATTTTTATGCCCGCTACTCACAGAGTAGAAGGGTATTATAACTTTGTTCAAACCGAGAATGTATGTAACAGGCAGAAGGAGACACCACCGACCCCATAAAGTATATATATTCTGGCTCAGGATCAACAGCCGAGTCGATATAGCCATGTCTGTCAGTCCGTTTGTCTGTCCGTGTGAAAATCTAGATCTCAGCTATTATAAGAGGTAGAACTACCAAATTTGGTGACAGTATGTTTTATTATTGCACGCTGATCAAGTGTATTATGGATTTTGGCCACGCCCCCTTCCGCCCCCGTAAATCGAAAAAACATTAGTTACGAGCGAAATTTTGAAGCCATATTGTTCATTTTCGGTTTGCATGATAACTAGAGCTAACTAGATGATCTCTAAAAATTTGGTAACAATCGGATAATAAACACAGAAGTTATTCAGCTTAACGTTTTCCATAGCTGTAAGCAGCGTTGCCGGCAGCGCTGCTTGCAGCATTGTGCCGAATAGTGTGTGCGTGTACGGTGGTGTAATGGGTTAAGTTGTGGACTGCAAAATGAACAGTACTATTATGCATTTACGGGTTCGAGTCCCGCCCGCATCAAAAATTAAATGGGTGCAAAAATATTTTTTTTTTATTTTACATTTTGACTTTGCATAAATATTGTAAGTCCATAGCCTTTTACGGACAACATATGATTGTAGCCCTTTTTTTTGTTCCGCAAATAAATGATGTACGAGCAGCTGGGTAGCGGGTATATTACAGTCGAGCACACTCGACTGTAGCTTTCTTACTTGTTCTTTTTATACCCGCTACTCATAGAGTAGAAGAAACCGAAAATGTATGTCACAGGCAGAAGGAGACACCTCCGACCCCATAAAGTATATATATTCTGGCTCAGGATCAACAGCCGAGTCGATATAGCCATGTCCGTCTGTCCGTCTGTCTGTCCGTGTGAAAATCTAGATCTCAGCTTTTATAAGAGCTAGGACTACCAAATTTGGTGACAATATGTGTAATTATTGCACGCTGATGAAGTTTATTTTGGATTATGGCCACACCCCCTTCCGCCCCTGTAAATCGATTACAAAGCGCAATTTGGATGCCATGTTGTTCATATTCGGTTTATATGATAACTATAGCTAGCCAGATGATCTCTGAAAATTTGGTAACAATCGTATAATAATAAACAGAAGTTATGCAGCTTAACGTTTTCCTTAGCTGCCAGCGCTGCTTGCAGCATTGTGCCGAATAGTGTGTGCGTGTACGGTGGTGAAATGGGTTAAGTTGTGGACTGCAAAATGAACAGTACTATTATGCATTTACGGGTTCGAGTCCCGCCCGCATCAAAAATTAAATGTGTGCAAAAATATTTTTTTTTTAATTTTAGATTTTGACTTTGCATAAATATTGTAAGTCCATAGCCTTTTACTGTAGCTTTCTTGCTTGTTGTTTTTGTTATTTTTATTTTTGAAATTTTCTTTCCTACATTAATATTTTCTTTTTTTTTGGTGTTTCCTAAGTTTTTTGATTTTGTTGACTGCTGGCTCTGCGATAACGTTTTTCACGTTAAGTGCATTGGCCATACCGGCCGTATAAAAGATGCAATTAATAGCAAGATTGGCCTTAAGTGGTCGTGTGAAGGTTGTCGCCTAGGTGTACTTAACCTACGTAAGACCCTGAGGCAGACCAAATTGAACGTTGCTCGTTTGCGGGCTTGCTTTTCTAAGTTGCATTCGGAGTTCATTGATCTGGAATCCCAACTGAATAACCTTAGTTCTCTAGAGGATCCTCCGCTTGTGTCAGTTCTTCCATCAACTCCTTTAACTCCGTTATCTCATCCGAACACTCCTTTCGTTGTCTCGCCTATTTTGCCTCAAACCTCCACGGTTATTTTGATCGATCTACCTATTGTGGTCGTCACTTCTACTTCGCCTGTGTCTAGGAGTATAGTAAATAACACTGGTTGCAGCTCTTCTGTAGTTATGCCTCCAAACATAACTAAGTCCTTTGTTGCCGTTAAGCCAAAAAAATTTATTTTTGTTTCTCGCTTGGCCCCCGATACTTCAATTGAAGATGTGCAAGCATTCATTCAATCCAAGATCTCAATAACGAACCTTATTGTTGAGAAATTTAAATTTAACTATGCACGAGACATTGCATCGTTCAAAATTAATATTCCTGCAGACAGCTTTAAAAAAGTCTGTAGTGTAAATTTTTGGCCCCCTGATTTAATTGTTAAAGAATATACTCGTCCCTCAGTTTCTTTGCCAGTTGTTTCCAGTGTCCCATCTTCGAGTGGAACATCAAAAAAATTTAATTTAAGTTAATTAATTAATTTAATTTAATTTAATTTAAATTTTTGAAAAAATCTTGACTGCACAATTAACACATATGTGTAAGTCCGTTCTTTCCCCTTATCAGCATGGATTTGTAAAATTTAGATCCACAACTACAAATCTTCTTGAGTTTTCCTCAATTGGTTATAACCAAAGGATTTCGGAGGAAAATGCAAACTGATGTGGTCTACACTGTAACACTTAATCATAACTTATTGCTTCATAAATTAGATCTCATTGGTTTTCCTCAAAAACTTATTTTGTGGATATCTAATTATTTAACTAAGAGTAGCTTATATTTGTTATATCTTGAGTTCCTCAGGGTAGTCATCTTGGCCCTCTACTTTTTAACCTATTTATTAATGACCTACCTTCTGTACTAACACAATCATCTATCCTTATGCACTACTATATATACTTTAAACTTTCTTCAAATGGTTTTTGACATGTTTTTTGCCTGGTGTAGTCAATACCTGCTACATCTTAATTGTTCTAAATGTAAAGTTATGAGGAGGAGTTTACAGAGGAAACCATCACGGCATGAACTACTCCTTTAATTTAACTCAACTTTTAAGAATATCTGATGTAAATGATCTAAGTATTCTCTTTGATCAGAAATTGAACTTTGATAGACACGTTACACACATTGCTAACAAGGCTTTTCGTGTTCTTGGTTTCATTAAAAGATGGGCCAAAGAATTTAATGATCCCTTACAACCAAGTTACTTTTTACTTCTCTTGTACGTATACCCGCTACTCATAGAGTAGAAGGGTATTATAACTTTGTTCAAACCGATAATGTATGTAACAGGAAGAATGAGACACCTCCGACCCCATAAAGTGTATATACTCTGGCTCAGGATTAACAGCCGAGCCGATATAGCCATGTCCGTCTGTCCGTCTGTCTGTCTGTCCGTCTGTCTGTCTGTCCGTCTGTCTGTCCGTGTGAAATCTTGATCTCAGCTATTATAAGAGCTAGAACTACCAAATTTGGTGACAAAATGTGTTATTATTCCACGCTTATCAAGTTTATTTTGGATTTTGGCAACGCCCCCTTCCGCCCCTGTCAATCCAAAAAACATTGATTACAAGCGCAATTTTGATGCCATATTGTTCATTTTACATGTTTACATAAGAACTATAGCTAGCCAGATGATCCCTGAAAATTTGGTAACAATCGGATAATAAACACAGAAGTTATTCAGCTTAACGTTTTCCGTAGCTGTAAGCAGCGCTGCCGGCAGCGCAAATTCGTTATTTGTACAGGAAATAATAAGAATGCCATACAATGCAAATTTGTTGTTGGATAACAGCGTCAGTAGCTTAGTGGAAAAGCGATGAACTCCTGAACCGACAAGCCCGTGGTTCGATTCCCAGTTCATGCCGCTTAAGCTTTTTCTTTTTATACCCGCTACTCATAGAGTAGAAGAAACCGAAAATGTATGTAACAGGCAGAAGGAGACACCTCCGACCCCATAAAGTATATATATTCTGGCTCAGGATCAACAGCCGAGTCGATATAGCCATGCAATTTTGATTCCATATTGTTCATTTCGGGTTTGCATGATATCTATAGCTAGCCAGATGATCTCTGAAAATTTGGTAACAATACAATCGGATAATAAACACAGAAGTTATTCAAATCACGCAATGTCATGGTGAACTTCTGCCATGCAGTGTTAAGACTCATAGGAATGGCCTCATCCCAATCTATCTTAAGCCTCCACAACTCTTGTAATAACATTTTGGCTTTTATTATAATGGGACACAGCAAACTAAGTGGAGAACAACCGAGACGCTGTGGATAATATATTACATTTCGTTGGTTTAAGCGATGCAAAACTATCCACGTCATGATGGTATTTAAATAGATCCTCTTGAGGTGCCCAACGCATTCCAAGAGTTTTCACTGCACTATGCTCCTCAATTTGGAGAGTAACTTCTTCGCTAGAGTCAGTGTTAGAAACCTGGATGCTATGGTTGGATGCCCATTTGGCTAGGGGAACCCTCCTGATTTCAAAATTTCACGAACTTCCTTTCACACGATGTTCAGTTCTTTTACGCTGTCTGCCCCTTCCAGGATACCATCTGATCCAATAGGATGTGAATGTGCATGTATGTCGGCAAGCTCAAACAGGAAGCGTATTGCGTTTGTTGCACCTTATGTAACGGTATTCAACCTTGATGCCTGTATATTCTGTGCAGTGTTTTCTCCACAAAATCAGCTGGAACTTTCTGCGATCTTCAGAAATTTTTATCTGCCTGTACATTTTAGAAATGTCAGCAGTCACGGCATATTTATTCAATCGAAAGTTAATTAAGGTCCAATACAGCTCCCTCTGAATAGTTGGCGCTACCATTAGTGTTTAGTTAAGTGAAACAGCTGTTGACATCTTACTCGGAGGTGCTTTCAGGTCTAAGAACGCATTAATGAGGAATTAAGTAATGCCGTTCCACAGGAGCAAACTCCAGACACACTGACATGTGTCCTAAGTTGAGATATTATTTCATGAAGTCATGATACATGTTTCGAAGAATTGCATCCTCTGATAATTTGCGCTCAAGTTGTAGAAAACGCCTTTCAGTAGTTTGAAAGAACAGACCGAGAACCTTTGGATGAGTTTTGAAGGGAAGGTTGACTTCAAATCGACCGGAAGATAACTGTTTGACAGTGTTCTTGAAACATACAAGCCTGTTGTTCAGCTGTTTGGCGAACAGCCTTCGATTCAAATGGACATTGATCCAATTCCCAGAACCGGCTGACTAAGGAGTCGGGAGAACAATTATTAGTTTGAGGTACTGAACACCCACTGAACTGCTGACGAGGTACTTGTTCAGAATATTTTCCGCTACTATTAAACCCAGCAGCGTTTTTTGCATAATAATACCATTTGACCATTGAAAATGGTCAAAAATGGTATACTAAGTTTGTGCAAATGTATGTAACAGAAGGAGGCATGGCAGACCCCACAAAGTATATATATTCTGACTCAGGATGATTGAGCCATGTTCGTCTGTCTGTCCATCTGTCCGTCTGTCCGTTTGAACGTCTAGATCTCAGCTATTACAAAAGCTAGAGACACCATATTTCACATAAAGGTTCCTGTATACCATAGGTAGATCGAGTTTATTTTCAATTTTTGATGCCACGCCCACCGCCCACGCAAATCGATCATTTTGGATTATCAGGAGTAGTATTGAAGTTACAGCTTTCTGCTTTGGTATGAACATAAATAATTGCAATATAAATCTATTCCCCAAATTGCAATCTAATCGGACGATAAACACAGACGTTATCCATGTTTCCGTTTTTCGTACTTCCACTGCTAGCGCCTGAGCTGCGCGTCGTGACGTCATCGTCACGATGATTCGTTTTAGCTGTAGCATGTGTAAAGCTATGCCGTTTTTACATTTAGATGGCGCTATTCAAAGATAGATCGAATTTAAACAAGTAAGAAAGCTACAGTCGAGTGTGCTCGACTGTAATATACCCGCTACCCAGCTGCTTGTACATAATTTATTTGCGGAACAAAAAAACGGCTAAAATCATATTTTGACCGTAAAAGGCTATGGACTTATAATACACACGCACACGCACACACGATTCGGCACAATGCTGCAAGCAGCGCTGCCGGCAGTGCTGCTTACAGCTGTGGAAAACGTTAGGCTGAATAACTTCTGTGTTTATTATCCGATTGTTACCAAATTTTCAGAGATCATCTGGCTAGCTATAGTTATCATGTAAACCGAAAATGAACAATATGGCATCAAAATTGCACTTGTTATCAATGTTTTTCGATTTGCGGGGGCGGAAGGGGGTGTGGCCAAAATCCAAAATAAACTTGATCAGCGTGCAATAATAACACATATTGTCACCAAATTTGGTTGTCCTAGCTCTTATAATAGCTGAGATCTAGATTTTCACACGGACAGACAGACGGACAGACGGACATGGCTATATCGACTCGGCTGTTGATCCTGAGCCAGAATATATATACTTTATGGGGTCGGAGGTGTCTCCTTCTGCCTGTTACATCATTTTCGGTTTGAACAAAGTTATAATACCCTTCTACTCTATGAGTAGCGGGTATAAAAATAGGTGGCGGATAAACTTGTGCAGAGTTTTTTGATGGAATTAAATGTGTGATAATTTGCTTCAAAACTGGGAGAATGGTATCTTACTGTTGGGCGCGCTCGACTGTAGCTTTCTTTACTTGTTTTTTTTTTAGCATAATGGGGAGCTCAGAACGTAATTTTATTTGTCCAATGCATAACAACTCATAGAACAATTATGCGCTTAAAAGAATATCCACCTTAGATGCCCTATAAAACTCTGAATCATCCAGATTAACATTCTTGGGTATTTTCCAATTAGATATTGAAATTGACTGCCCAGGCTGAGCCGTAGAAACCGATTTCAGAACCCAACAGTGAGCGGAAAAGGCATATGAATTGAAACAACTATAGCTAGCCAGATGATCTCTGAAAATTTGGTAACAATCGGATAATAAACACAGCTTATGCAGCTTAACGTTTTCCATAGCTGTAAGCAGCGCTGTCAGCAGCGCTGCTTGCAGCATTATGCCGAATAGTGTGTGCGTGTACAGTGATGAAATGGGTTAAGTTGTGGACTGCAAAACGAACAATACTATTATGCATTTACGGGTTCGAGTCCCGCCAGCATCAAAAATTAAATGTGTGCAAAAATATTTTTTTTTATTTTAGATTTTGACTTTGCATAAATATTGTAAGTCCATAGCCTTTTACGGTCAAAATATGATTGTAGCCGTTTTTTTGTTCCGGAAAAATGATGTACGAGCAGCTAGGTAGCGGGTATATTACAGCGAGCACTCTCGACTGTAGCTTTCTTACTTGTTTTAATGGCTCACAATGAACTTAGTTAATAAGTGGAGAAGTGACAGTATCTTAATTCAGCTGTGTGCGATTGTTAGAGCGCAGCTTTTTCTTATATTTTTTATTTTTATTTTTTATTTAATTGTATGTTTAAGTTATGAGAATAAATAGTAACAACAAAACGCATCATGCATTCAGACGTTGTTTTTGTCGTGCAAGAATTTCCGAATGGTCTAATACTGTAACTTTGGAAGACTTTGCGTAATGGCTTAATGGCCGAATGGAGAAGTGGTGGACATCTTAGGTAATGGTAAAAAAAAGTTTTTGCCTCCCTTTTTGAGCTACCTTCATGAAACTTTGTATACATGTTTCTTATTGCTGCCCGCTGTAAATAAGTCGGATCGAGCCGGTTCGGACTGATACATCGTATAGATGCCATAGAACCTATTGATCGTTTTTTTAACAAAATTTATTAAAAGTTGGAGTGCGGTAGAACACTTTCCATTTAAGTATATAAAGAGGTATTAAAAGGGCACATATCGTTTTTTACATGCAGGTATTCGATTTATAGTCCTCAACAGGTAGAATTACCATTTTTACTGTTTAAGTGATAAATCTTGGATTTTTTCGGTACTTGAATAAAAGTGGGTATATTACAGTCGAGCACACTCGAATGCAGCTTTCTTACTTGTTTTCTTGTTTTCTAAAGTACGAGGGTCGTTTGATAAGTCCGTGACTTTTTGAATAAAATATATTTTTTTCGTCAAAGAAGCGTTTTATTTCTCAACATAATCTCCTTTTAGCTCTATACATTTAGTCCAGCGTTTTTCCAATTTTTTTATTCCTTCCAAATAATAGGTTTTCTCAAGGCCCTCAAAATAGTCGTTTGTTTCTGTGATGACCTCTTCATTTGACCCGAATCTCTTACCGCCGAGCCATTTCTTCATGTTTGGAAACAAAAAATAGTCACAGGGGGCTAAATCTGGAGAATATGCTGGATGGGGTAGCAGTTCGTAGCCCAATTTATGAAATTTTGCCATGCTGACTACACACGTGTGCACCCGTGCATTGTCCTGATGGAACAGCACTTTTTTTTTCGCCAAATGCGGTCGTTTCTGCTTCAAATCAATATCGAATCTGTCCAAAAGCTCTGAATAATATTCGCCGGTGATCGTTTTACCCTTTTCAAGGTAATCGATGTGAATGATACCTTGTGCATCCCAAAAACTGTGGCCATGACCTTGTTGGCCGACAGACCCACCTTGGCCTTCTTTGGTGCACGTTCACCCGGAGAAACCCACTGTCTTGATTGTTCTTTGGTCTCTGGTGTGGTGTGGTGGATCCATGTTTCGTCTACGGTAACGAAACGGCGCAAAAATTCGTTTGGATTGCGGTTGAACATCGCCAAACACTCCTTTGAAATGGTCACACGGTTGCGCTTATGGTCGTGTGTGAGCAATCGCGGCACCCATCGCGCGGAAAGCTTTTTCATGTCCAAATATTCATGTAAAATGTGATGTACCCGTTCAGTTGAGATGCCTACAGCCTCAGCTACCTCACGCACTTTCATTCTCCGATCATCCAATATCATTCCATGGATTTTGTCGACGATTTCTGGCATGACGACCTCTTTTGGGCGACCTGAACGTTCGGCATCACTTGTACTGGTACGACCACAACGGAACTCAGTAAACCATTTCTTAACCATTGAAATTGATGGTGCAGAGTCCCCATAATATTTATCAAGTCTTTCCTTGGTTTCGGTGATGGATTTTTTACGCAAAAAATAATGCTTAATTAGCACACGAAATTCACTTTTTTCCATTTTCGTTAAAATTCACGAGATCGTCTGCTTTCAATGCCTATAAAACGCAAACCAAAAAACGCAGCTTTCTCAAAATTTTACAGTCAGCTGTTAATCGATAACTGCTGACAGGAGCAGTGTTGTATTTAGAGCAGGTGCGCGGCAAATACAAAAAGTCACGGTCTTATCAAACGACCCTCGTATATATATTCTTGCTCAGGATCATTAGCCGAGTCGATTAAGCCATGTCTGTCTGTCCGTCTGTATGAACGCCTATATCAGAGAAACTAAAAAACCTAGATACACCAAATTTGGTGACAACACTTACGTAAATCATGCGCTGTAAAATTATTATTAAAATTTGGGCCACGCCTCGCAAATCGATAAACCGTATAGCAAGCGCAATAATAAAGCTAAAGTATTAAGTTTTGGTGTATATGATAACTATCACCTCCTTAGATTTGCACAGCGCCCACTGCAAGCAAGAAAGCAGTGTTTTTTCGTACTAAATAAAAATTATATATGTTGCTTATTATTTTTCTTTGAAAAACACGTTTACCAATAACAGTTTTCTTAATCTTTTCATAATCAACAAGTAAAGAAGGCTACAGTCGAGCGCGCCCGACAGTAAGATAGCATTCGCCCAGTTTCGAAACAAGTTATCACATATTTAATTCCATCAAAAAAACGTTGCACAAATTTATACGTTACCTATTGTTTAAATTATATCTATTTTTGAATAGCGCCATCTACATGTGAAAACGGCATAGCTTTACACACGCTACGGCTGAAACGAAGCATCGTGACGATGACGTCGGGACGCGAACACAGGCGCAAGCAGTGGAAGTACGGAAAACGGAAACATGGATAACTTCTGTGTTTATCGTCCGATTGCATTGTAATTTGGGGAATAGATTTATATTACAATTATTTATGTTCATACCAAAGCTGTAAATTTAATACTTCTCCTAATAATCGAAAATTATCAATTTGCGTGGGCGGTGGGCGTGGCATCAAAAATTGAAAATAAACTCGATCTACCTATGGTATACAGGAACCTTCATGTGAAATATGGTGTCTCTAGCTTTTTTAATAGCTGATATCTAGACGTTCAAACGGACAGACGGACAGATGGACAGACAGACGGACATGGCTCAATCGACTCAGCTAGTGATCCTGAGTCAGAATATATATATATATATATATATATACTTTGTTGGATCTGCCACGCCTCCTTCTGCCTGTTACATACATTTGCACAAACTTTGTATACCATTTTTGACCATTTTCAATGGCCGAATGGTATAAAAATCCATCGTCTTATACAGTCAACACTTGACTGTAGCCGTTCTTACGTGTTTATTTTAGATTTTGACTTTGGATAAATATTGTAAGTCCATGGCCTTTTACGTCAAAATGTGATTGTAGCCGTTTTTTTTTTGTTCCGCAAATATGTGTTGTACGAGCAGCTGTGTAGCGGGTATATTACAGTCGAGTACTCTCGACTGTAGCTTTCTTACTTGTTTCAGTAAAAATTCGTTCACTTTTTTGGTGTTGTGAGGTGGTGCATTATCGTGCAATAAAAACAGCTGTTTCCCTACTGGATATTCTGGTCTAACACAACCGATTCTTTTTCACAAATGATGGAAACGCCTAAATAGTATTCTCCATTAACAGTTTGACCTTCTGGAACAAATTCCTTGTGGACAATACCCTTCGAATCAAAAAATGTAATCAACATTGTTTTGATTCGAGACTTCTGAAAAGGAAATTTTTTTGGTTTTGTCTCGCCTTTGGACTGCCATTCAGCAGACGCTTACAGTGTAGTTTTAGGGTCATATTTAAAGCACCATGTCTCATCACGTCACACGTATGACGTACGTGCGAAATTATGGAACTCCGGCTTTATTTATTACGTTCACATTCAATTCGAAGTGGAAGGAAATTGAACGTGAGTTGGAACAGGGCCAAAAACCACAAGATTGCCATGACATAATCGCCTGAGTATTTCACGAAAAACTCATTGTTATGATGAATTTGCTTACTAAGTATTGAGTTTTTCGTGACACACGTTGTTGTATGTACTCGGGGGAATGGCAGAAGCGTGGACTACCGCATGCTCATATCCTAATTTGGTTGGTGAACAAATTACATTCAAATAAAGTGGATGACATCATATCAGTCACAGAGAATGATGGATAGCTAGTTTATCGTCGGCGTTCAAAAGAAGATAATTGTCGAACTATCAAAGTTAAAGTTCAAAATCAAGAGATTGAGATCGGAAATGAATTCATAGTACCTTATTGCCTGCTGCCATCACGAAGTTTCAAAACACATGCAAACGTTGAGGGTTGTTATTCAAGTGTTTTCCCCAACAATAACAATAACAACAATTAAATGACATTTCATTTTTGTAATCAAAATGAATTCATTATTGTTTTGAAATGAATTAATTTTTATATTTAAAACAAAAACAATTTTCTTAATTTTTTAATAACCAAACAAAATGGTACGTAAGACGAATCCATCTGGTAACGAAACGGAGTTCGCCGGGTTTGCTAGTACTCCATATACATACATAAGTAGTGTCTTGAAAAGAAACTGCACACTTAGTCTTTTATACTTTAAGATTTCTTTCCCGAATTTAATATTTTCTTTAGATCATGGATTTTAAAAAAATACATGGTCTATTGTGTTTGTCGAAATGTGCGTAACAGGCAGAAGGACGCATCTGCGACCCCATAAAGTATATATATTCTTGCCCATGCCTGTCTGTCCGTCTATATGAACGCCTGTATCTTAGAAACAAAACAAGTAAAGAAACCTACAGTCGAGCGCGCCCGACAGTAAGATACCATTCGCCCAGTTTCGAAACAAATTAATCGAAAATTATCAATTTGCGTGGGCGGTGTGCAAAAAAAATTTAAAAAATGGAAAATAAACTCGATCTACCTATGGTATACAGGAACCCTCATATGAAATATGGTGTCTCTAGCTTTTGTAATAGCTGAGATCTAGACGTTTAAACAGACAGACAGACGGACATGGCTTAGTCGACTCAGCTAGTGATCCTGAGTCAGAATTTATATACTTTTTGGGGTCTGCCACGCCTCCTTATGCCTGTTACATACATTTGCACAAACTTGGTATACCATTTTTGACCATTTTCAATGGTCGAATGGTATAAAAAGTTGGTCACCAAATTTGGTGACAGAACTTATGTGGGTCATTTTTTTTTACCCGCTACTCATAGAGTAGAAGGGCATTATAACTTTGTTCAAACCGAAAATGTATATAACAGGCAGAAGGAGACACCTCCGATCCCATAAAGTATATATACTCTGGCTCAGGATCAACAGCCAAGTCGATATAGCCATATCCGTCTGTCCGTCTGTCTGTCCGTGTGAAAACCTAGATCTCAGCTATTATAAGAGCTAACACTACCAAATTTTGTGACAATATGTGTTATTATGGGTAATGTGTTAAATGGGTTACGGGTTCGAGTCCCACCCGCATCAAAAATTAAATGTGTGCCAAAATGTTTTTGTTTACTTTAGATTTTGACTATGCCTAAATATTGTAAGTCCATGGCCTTTTAAGGTCAAAATATGATTGTGCAAATAATTTTGATGTACGAGCAGCTGGGTAGCGGGTATATTACAGTCGAGGACACTCAAATGTAGGTTTCTTACTTGTTATTAATATGTGGGCCACGCCTACTTCCGCACCCGCAAATTGATAAACCGAAAAGCAAGCGCAATAATAAAGCTACAGCATTCAGTTTCGGTGTGTTTGATAACTATAACCACCCAAACAATCGATGAAATTTTCGATCCGATCGGATAATGAACGTTAAAGTTATTCAACGTTTCATATAGATTCGAACTACGCCCACTGCAAGGAAGCCAGCAGTGTTTTTTCCAAGCAGTGTTTTTTTCCAACTGCATGGACTGCTTGGGGTCTTCTATTTATTATTACGATTATATTTCCAGTGTGAACATGCCTAGAGATTCTGAGAATAAAAATTATGCTATATTTAAATTCAACATATATTTAAATACCTTTTTAAAAACGAGCACCCAAGTCTAGATAAAATCTGCCAACTTTGTATCTTTTTCTTCTGCAAATTAATGTATTAAATATATGTTTTACCATTTATTTTATGTTTATTGCAATGTACACCTATCTGAATAAGACATATATATATATACGCATAGGTTCCAGAAGCAAGAAAACTTACCAAAGTATTGAGAAACTATGATAAACTACAACATACATGAATATAAATATACATGCATTTTCTACTGAAATCGTATCGAACTCGAAATCGAGATAAATAAATAAGTATTAAAAAAAAACTAGATGTATTTGAGGTCTACTTCTTTTTTTTTGGTTTGTCTTAGATTTATTAAGGGTATTTTCTTGGCGCTGTTGATAGCGCTTTCTCTTGTTGAGAATGCCCCCGATTTTAAATATAGTATATTGCCCAATGCAATCAGTCGCCGCTCTGTGTAGGTCACTTTTCAGATATGAATGTGTGAAAAATGCCAGGTTATTGTGTAAAAATAACTGAGTACAAGCGGGGTCCATTGATTGGCATGGCAGACGCTTATTCATCCCTTTCCGTTGGTATTCTTCTTCTTGTTGCTTCAATAATACGTATTCGATTTCTTTCAGAGAACTAAACTTGATAACTATGTTATTGCGCGATCAAAATTTGAAAGACAAGAACATGTGCAATTTTCATATGATCTGAGAAAAAAATGAAAGTCAATAATTTCATGGATCTTACTGGAGCACTACGTAACTCTCACCTTATAATGTTTGTGTAGGTGAGTGTGGGTGGGTGAAAAGTTTAAAAACTAAAACCAATTCTCCTAGTCTTTCATAAGGCTCAAGCGCTGTGTAAGAGTAGCTTAAGGTGATACATATGTATAATATTAAGATATATTTAGTTGTACCTTTTTTACTTCAGACTGACGCATCAGGGATGTGTTTGTGCCACGCGGAGCCAGTTTCTGTGGGCTCTTCTTGATGACCTGAGCCAAATTCTTGCGGGGCGTCAAACGGCTTTTAATCGATTTTCTGCTGAAAAATGTTAAGCATACGAATCAAGAATATATAAGTATAAAGAAATGTAGACTCACTCATGCTGTGACTCCACCTTGACAGTTACACCAGTCCGCGGACGTAACTCAATGCTCTTCATTCGCTTCCAACCGGCAACAGGTGCTGGAATTTTGGATACGGAACTCGGGGGTGTTAGTTGCTCAGTGCGTATGCCATTAAGATTGCTTGGCAACAGTTGTACCGACTTCTTGTTGACCAGCGAAATGATGTCCTGCGTGCTGGAGATATAATAGTGCATCTTTGGAGTCTCGTTCGCTAGCAGCGTGGGCGAATTGTGCCGTCCAGTGGAGACGGTCGATGCCGTTGATTGATTGAGCGAATTGCTAATTGCCGTATTGGACACAGAGACACTAGAGTCCCCGCCTAGACCATTAAACCACTCCATTCGATTGTTAAGTATTTCACCCATGCGTGCCATAAAATTGGCAGTCAACACATTGGACAATCTTCGTGGCATAAACGAACGTTCGCTCATCTCCAGATTCAGTGCACAATTCTGGCAAACGGTCTCGTCCAGTAACTGTTTGTTCCCCAGCGTGCCCACCTGTTCGGTGGTGAATTTTACATTGATGCCAAGGCCATCGGTGGTGAGGCTAACATTGATTGACTTCAGGGGCACAAACTTGTTGCCCAACTGATGCAGCAACTCGAACAGTTGCCGCTGGGCATGCAGATAGGTTGCATCTGCCAGCACCTGCGGCACCAGCGTTGTCGTCGATGTTGCCTCCGATTTCATATCCTGACAGCTATTGACCCCCGGCTGTATTGTTCGCTGTAGATACGATGGCACAAACTCCGATGCCAAGGGATTCAATGAGGACTCATGATCGAACTCAAGCGGTCTCGATAGATTCGGCATGGATTTACTTGGCAGACCCTTTTTTCGTTCATCCACGGCTGCTGCTGCAGCCAAAGTTACAACCGAGTTTACGACTTCCATTAAAAATTTAAGTCTCTGTATAAACTATAAAAACTGAATGTAAAAATTGTACTGCGTTAGTCCGCTATGGTTCGATACAATCTAACAATTTTTGTCTTTTTACGTGAAAAGTTTAAGATTGTAAGTTGTTACAAATGAGTAAAGGTAATGATCAAAATATCCAAATGACAATGTTTTGAAAAGGTGTCAAGACAAGCCTTGCTAGCTTGATAGGCAAACTGAACTAGGGAGACCTTATTTTGGGAAAATAAACACGTCCGCCAATAACGTGTCAGTTTGTGCATTGTAGTTTAAGCTTGGCTTGTTCCAACACTAAGCTTTTTAAAAGAATGTTTGTTTGGCGACTTCTTTTGAATTTGGTTAGAGAACTTTCGTGTATTGGTTGGCGCAACTTATTTATATTCGATTTAACAGGTGGATTTAAGCGAGATATGACGGGTTTATAGTTATATCTAATGTGCTACATGTCTATTTAGTATTTTTTTAATCCATGTCCGTTTGTCTCATTTTCTGTATGAGCGCTAGAGGTAAGAACTAAAGCTATCATATTTTGTGCCTAGACTCGTTTGAATTGCAATATCTCAAAGCTGTCATGGAAATTGGGCGACATCACCTTGCGCGCCACAAATCCAAAAAATTCGAATAATACGCGCAATTTTAAAGCTACAACATTTATTTTTCAGAATAGAAAGTATTACTGCATTAGACATAAACAAAATCAATTCGTGGTCAAAACACGCCGTATTGTTCGTTTTCGGTTTACATGATAACTATAGCTAGCCAGATGATCTCTGAAAATTTGGTAATAATCGGATAATAAACACAGAAGTTATTCAGCTTAACGTTTTCCATAGCTGTAAGGAGCGCTGCCGGCAGCGCAAATTCCTTCTTTGTACAGGAATAAATAAGAATGCCTTACAATGCAAATTTTTGCAGTTGTTGGGAAACAGCGTCAGTAGCTTAGTGGAAAAACGATGAACTCCCAGTTCATGCCGCTTAAGCTTTTTCTTTTTTATACCCGCTACTCATAGAGTAGAAGGGTATTATAACTTTGTTCAAACCGAAAATGTATGTAACAGGCAGAAGGAGACACCTCCGACCCCATAAAGTATATATATTCTGGCTCAGGATCAACAGCCGAGTCGATATAGCCATGTCCGTCTGTCCGTCTGTCTGTCCGTGTGAAAATCTAGATCTCAGCTATTATAAGAGCTAGGACAACCAAATTTGGTGACAATATGTGTTATTATTGCACGCTGATCAAGTTTATTTTGGATTTTGGCCACGCCCCCTTCCGCCCCCGCAAATCGAAAAAACATTAATAACAAGTGGAATTTTAATGCCATATTGGTTATTTTCGGTTTACATGATAACTATGGCTAGCCAGATGATCTCTGAAAATTTGGTAACAATCGGATAATAAACACAGAAGTTATTCAGCTTAACGTTTTCCATAGCTGTAAGCAGCGCTGCCGGCAGCGCTGCTTGCAGCATTGTGCCGAATCGTGTGTGCGTGTACGGTGGTGAAATGGGTTAAGTTGTGGACTGCAAAACGATCAGTACTATTATGCATTTACGGGTTCGAGTCCCGCCCGCATCAAAAATTAAATGTGTGCAAAAATGTTTTTTTTTTTTATACCCGCTACTCATAGAGTAGAAGGGTATTATAACTTTGTTCAAACCGAAAATGTATGTAACAGGCAGAAGGAGACACCTCCGACCCCATTAAGTATATGTCGCAGATTCGTCGTTATTCGCCATAATGGTAGCGCAGTGAGTTTCGATCGCACTGAAGTACTACGCACAACTGCCTTGTGTCGCACACTTCTTCTACGTGCTTACCATCGAACCACACTCGGCGTCAGCGACAACACGCTGGCGCCGCGCTAAAACGGTTCTTCCCAAAACTACAAACTACAAGCGACCCATAACTGCGCAATTAGAGGCTGATGCAATATTTCCATTATGATGAAATACACTAGCAGAATACCCATACACTAACACATGCAAACTTATGCTCCGACACGGCCATCCTGACCATTACACGACCTCGTGAAATATTACCAACAATGCTTTTTCTTTAATGCAACAAAACCATTTTCAAATTACACTTACATTAACAAATTAAATTTCACATTTCAATATCATTCTTAGAGTAATACAAACTTTTTAACATAATTCATTCATCATTTCATTACAATATCTAATGCGCCACACGCCATGATCAAAACAATTGTTTTGCACTTGTGCTTACATTATTATTATAAATTTCATTATAAGCCCTTCAGGCCTCCTCAGTGTCACTTGCTAACGTTTATATTCTAATCATTTCATTACTGTCTCTTTCAACAGCTTTCTTTTCCATTTCCTTATCACTGTCTCTTTCAACAGTTTTAATTTTCCATTTCCTCATCACTGTCTCTTTCAACAGCTTCATTTTCCATCTCTTCATCGCTGTCTTTTTCAACAGCTTCATTTTCCATCTCTTCATCACTGTCTCTTTCAACAGTTTCATTTTCAACCATTTCACTTAAATTCTTTTTACATTTTTCTAATTCTTCTTGTACTTGCCAATCTGGCATTTTTCTTATGTCATCGTGAGCATATTTATATTTTCTATTGTTCGTCAATGACCTGAGCATATATCTATCCTCCTCCAACAATTCAGTTATTTCAAAAGGCCCTCTAAACTTCGGACTTAACTTTGTTTGATGCCTTTCTTCATTTTTTAACAACACGAAATCTCCAACTTGACATTTTACAACTTTGGCTTTTCCTTTATCAAATTGCTTCTTGTTATATGCTGCTGCAGCTGAAATATTGTGAACTGCCTGTGCTCTTACTTCTGCCAAATCAATCTCGTCTGCCGTATCGCAAGGTGGAAGCAACCCCAACGGGCGGGCAACTTTGCCAATAAACAGTTCTAAGGGACTTGCCTTGGTTGCTTTACTAACCGTACAATTTAAGGCTAATTGAACCTCTCCCAACGCATCTTGCCAAGCGCGGCTGCTAGTCTCAACTGCAGTCAATAAGTTCTTTAAGGTGCTCATAATGCACTTTGCAACTTTGCCAATAAACAGTTCTCAGGGACTTGCCTTGGTTGCTTTACTAACCGTACAATTTAACGCTAATTGAACCTCTCCCAACGCATCTTGCCAAGCGCGGCTGCTAGTCTCAACTGCAGTCAATAAGTTCTTTAAGGTGCTCATAATGCGTTCGACTTGCCAATAAACAGTTCTAAGGGACTTGCCTTGGTTGCTTTACTAACCGTACAATTTAACGCTAATTGAACCTCTCCCAACGCATCTTGCCAAGCGCGGCTGCTAGTCTCAACTGCAGTCAATAAGTTCTTTAAGGTGCTCATAATGCGTTCGACTTGCCCATTAGCTCTACTTGCACCAGTCGCAATCAAATGCAAATTTATTTTCTGTTGATCACAAAACTCACTAAATCAAGTGCTGGCAAAACACCTACCCTGATCTGCTATAATGCGATTTGGCACCCCAAATAAAGATATAGCCGACGACACAGCCTTTATACAATTCTCAGCGTCAATCCTAATAGTGTGGGTTAGGTAAACAAATTTAGTAAAGGCATCTACTTGGACGATTACATACTCTTTCTGATCAGCCTTGCCACTCAACTTTCCAGTAATATCAATGTGAACGGTGTGCCAAGGTATATTTACTTTTGGTATTGGATGAAGGCTAGCTTGAATTTTGCCTGAAGAAGTCTTTGACATTTTACAAGTAATGCAGTTTTCAACGAACTTTCGAATATATTTAGACATGTTTGCAAACCAGTAAAAGTCATAGGCCTTATCTAATGTCTTCTCCCAACCCAGGTGCATAACTGCCTCATGAATTTGATTTATAACAGACCATCTAAATGATCTTGGAACAATTGATAAGGAACGGGTTCTGCCGTTTCGCTGAATTTTCCTATATAATATTCCGCTTCTCAATTCATAAGTTTTTGCAACATCCGCAGGAAAATAATAATCTTTCAATTTATTTACGATATCAACTATTTCGGAATCCTGTCGCTGTTCAGCCAAAAGCCAATTACTGGATATTTCTGCTAGATTAACTCTTTTTTCAGGAATCTTGCACTTTGTAGCAATTACATCAGCTGAAATCAAATTTCTCGAAAAGAAGTCAACATGTGCCATTCGTTTACCTTCTCTATATTGCAAGTCAAATGTAAACGACTGTAAATAAGCCCACCATCTTTGTACCCTGGGAGATAGGTCAAGTTTGGTCCTTGATGCCTTAAGCGAGTTACAGTCAGTAAAGACAACAAAATTCCTACCCAGTACATAATGCCGAAAATGTTTTATAGCCAAAACAACGGCAAGAGTCTCCAATTCATAGGAATGATATCGTGACTCAACAAGTGAAGCAGCCTTACTAAAATATTCGACGACATGAGGCCTATTATTGATTTTTTGTAATAGGATGGCGCCGTATCCACGAGAACTTGCATCTGTATGCAACTCTATTGGGTGTCGCGGGTCAAATATTACTAAAACTGGCTTTTGTGTAAGAATAGAGATAATCCTTTGTCTAATTTGTTCATATCTTCACCAACAAGATCAGTATTTAACTCACAAAGTTGTTTATCATTTGAACAACAATTTACAGTTTTTGATCTGATAATTTCAAATTGGCCAGGTGATACTATTACATTAAATCCTGAGAACAACACTTCTCGACCAATAATGATATCATTTCTTAAATGCACATCGTCCAAAACATGAAACAATATCTCAATACAATAGTTGTTAATTTTTACGTTACTAAGTATTTGCAATGTGCTACAAATACTACCATTGCCAATACCTTTCAACAGCACTACATTGTTAATTCTTTTACCAACAAATTTGTTACTTAGCTTTTGTATAATTTAAGAACATTCCGATCCAGAGTCAAAAGTTATTGGATATGTCTCACACTGATGAACCATCTCGCCCTTGGGTTCAACAACTTCACAAAGTTCCGCCCTTTTCACCTGAAGCGTGCCTTTTTCTTTCTTCGGTTTACTACAATATGTTGAAATATGGCCCCGTTCACCACAGTTAAAACAGGTTACATCCGATTTTTGATGGTGACCAACTGCGCTTCTATCGTTGCTGTCCTTAGCACGAGATGAAAGATTTTGCTGCTGTTTAATTCTGCATTCGATCATCTTGTGGCCTAGTTTTCCACAGAAATGACATCTTATTGTTGAAGGTTTATGACGCTTTATTTCAGACGGAGCCGCTTCTTCTTGCAGAGTTTTCTTCCTTTTGTTGAAGGTAAATGCTTTAAGTTCCGTTTGCTATTCACTTCTGGTCCGTACATTTGAAGTAAATGTCAATCGCTGCAATCTGCTATCCACATGTGCCATCTTAGCAAGCGTTACAGAAGCTGCAATTTCCTCCACATTCATATCACGCCATTTCGTAATAAGTGACGTCATCATGCGACTAGCATAATTGGAAAGGCATTCACCATCAGTCGGACAATCTGCCAGCATTGCCAAAAACATAGCCGCTGGAGTTTCCGCACTGGCAAAACGCTGAACGAAAAGTTCTTTAAATTCGGCCCAAGTTATGCCAGGATAACAAATTTGAGCAAGCCACTGCAAAGCACTACCTTCCATCGCTGCACTCAAAGCCATCACCAACGCGCTGCCTTTTATGGTGTTTTCTGCGAAAATTATGTCCACTGTAGAGCACCACGCCGTTGCATCGACGCCAACACCGTCTGCGTTGAATTTGGGTAGCACTACCGAATTTTTATTTGTTGTTTCGGATGCCGTTGTTTGCAGTGTTTTAACAAGCTCGATAAAGTTTTTATTTTGCATTTCCATTAAAATCCGCCATGGCTCACTAGACATATCAGGTAGCGAGCCCGATCCCACTTCTGATGTTGCAGATTCGTCGTTATTCGCCATAATGGTAGCGCAGTGAGTTTCGATCGCACTGAAGTACTACGCACAACTGCCTTGTGTCGCACACTTCTTATACGTGCTTACCATCGAACCACACACGGCGTCAGCGACAACACGCTGGCACCGCGCTAAAACGGTTCTTCCCAAAACAACAAACTACAGGCGACCAATAACTGCGCAATTAGAGGCTGATGCAATATTTCCATTATGATGAAATACACTACCAGAATACCCATACACTAACACATGCAAACTTATGCTCCAAAATATATATATTCTGGCTCAGGATCAACAGCCGAGTCGATATAGCCATGTCCGTCTGTACGTCTAGATCTCAGCTATTACAAAAGGTAGAGACACCTAATTTCCTGTATACCATAGGAAGATCGAGTTTATTTTCAATTTTCGATGTCGCGCCCACCGCCCACGCAAAACGATAATTACGATTATTAGGAAAAGTATTGAAGTTATGGCTTTCTGCTTTGGTATAAACATAGATAATTACAATATAAATCTATTTTCAAAATTACAATCCGATCGAACAATAAACACAGAAGATATTCATCTAAACGTTTTCCATAGTTACACTCTTTGCGCCTTTGCAGCATATCGTGACGTCATCGTCAAATTTCCACATTTTTCCTAAATTTGCGTATTATTTAAATTTCATTAAGAATATTTAAAGCTTTTAAAAATGTTTTAAAAATATTAACTGTCAATTTTCTTAATTTTAAAATATTTAAAAATTTTTATAATTTATTAAAATTTTTTTTTATACTTCCCACTTTTCCAAAGTTCCATAATTTTTAAAATTGCTTATCAATGAAAAAGGGATTAACTCTTTGTTTCCCTTTTGATTTTTTTTGCCTTTCTTATCATTTCTAATATTCTAATATTCTATTCTAATATTCAGTTACCACTGTATTTAGTTAGTGGTTTCGGCACCTTTAGCAGTAAGAGATGTTGTGCCAGCGCTGACACTTTTGATTGAATTCCAAGCAGCATGCGTTGCAAGACTCCCCATACAGCGCCAACTGCCTGCGCCAACTACCTGTGCCTGCATCTGCGTGTACGTCGGCGTCGATTGTAATCAACACGCTGGGATCAATCAGCAAACTTTAAAACTGAACGCCACACAGCAGTCAGCTCGAATGAATTTATCAAACGTATCAATCATGATGACAGGTCACAGTGCGAGCACAGTATAACTGGAAAAGACCAGGCCAGACCAGACACAGGCAGGACCAGGCAACAGGCAGCAGGTCCAGTTTTAGCTTTTCCTAACATGTCTGTGAAACGTCTCAGTTGTTGTTTTTGTTGTAGTTGGCGTTGCCTCACTTGTGAAGTCTCCACGCGCGTTGCGCCCATTAAATTCGAATAATCTTAGTTGTTGGTGCTTTTTTTTCATCAATCTCCCCACTCTGGACTCGAGTTGCAACTGTCGCATATAGCAGCTGGACACGGTGCTTGTCTGAGACGCTGCAGGCAGGCAGGCAGCCTGCCCAACTGATTTGAAATTCTAAAGTGATTTTGATTACTTGAGGTATTGATATTTTGACTTGTACGTTGATTAGATAGTTGAAGGCTTGTTAGATGCATGTCAGCAGCAGCAGCGGCCTCAGACCGGTCTCACTGGCTGCATGTCTTGGTCTTGGTCTCTACGTCTCCATTTTCGTCTGCATCTGCGTGATGCGCCTGGCTTGATGTTGATTATAATTTAATTATAAGCAATCTGTAACAAGTAAATGGCTTGCATGGTGCTCTCACTCCATGGCACTCCTGGTCATGGGGCATAATTTAGCAGGCAGGTGTGAAAAAGCTTCATTAGCTTAGACGTCTCAGTCCGAGCCCGCTGCATGACTAATAATAGTCATGGGCCGGTCACATTCTGCTCTCTTGCCACATTTGCCACCGGCACAAACCATACTTATTCTCAATCTGCTTGGCTTGGGCAGCCATGATGTCTGCTAACGAAAGTGACTGAAGCAAGGCAAAATGCTGTAGAAATTTCCCCTTGCGATTTGCGGCTAATCCCATGGAAAATAATATAGACAGAGAGGTATTCTCTCTTAAGACTTGCTGGCTTTATATGTAGAATTTGTAGCAAGGAGGTACCAAGCGATACAATTCTATTAAAACGATTCAAGTAGGCTGAGTTGCTTCTGTCTTAATTTCTGACTACGTAAGCTCTCAATGTGTTCGGATTCTCAGTCCGCTCTCAGCTCTCAATTGAGACTGGACTGGGTTTTTTTTTTTCTCTGGGTGAGACTGGAATCTCTTTTTTTTCTCAGGGTGGGAATCTCTTTTTTTTATAACTCTTCTTTTTTTTCGTAGTGCATTTGCATTAAAGTATGCCTTTTTTTAACAAGTAGAGCAATTCTCTTCATTTTTGGATAAGTACACAAAAATGTTTCATATCATCGTTTTTTTTTTTATACCCGGTACTTCTGCTGCAATGGCTTAAGCTGGCGCATGCTCTTGACGCTCAACTTGTGTGTCTCAAAGAGTGAGATTGACGCCTGCGAATAATCGTTGCCATAGAGTTTGCCCATGGCCAGAGCCACATCGCTCTGGGTGAAGCCGAGCTCGATGCGACGCTGCTTGAAGGTCTTCGCAAACTGAATGAGCTCCATAACTATTCAACAAATTATTTAATTTCTTTTTTACACTAACTGAATTTTTTTAATTTTTGGTCTTGGTTTACTATATTGTTTGTTTCCTTGTTTGCTTTGTTTTCAATCTATAGTAATGTTTGCTTTGTTTTTAATCTATAGTAATAATATATTTAATTTAATATCTCTTCTATAACGACTTTTAAATATATTTGGTAAAACTTTTAACTAAATTTTAAATATATATACAGTGGTGGCCTTTTATTTAGCACACTATTTAGCAGCACACTTCAACATGAATTTTTACCGATTGTATAGTGAATAGTTCACCAATTTTTTTTCTGGTTGTTGCCTTATTAGTTGATAAGATGTACAGTTACTTTCAGCCTATTCCCTTTCGTCGTTTTTTTTCTGCGTTGGTTTGAATGAATTAACTATGATTTTCAGCTGGACATGAGTTTAGCACACTTATACTTTTTTTTATTAATTTATTAAGTAGAATGAGAAAACATAAGAAAGGGGACTAATATTTTGTTGGATATCCTTTGTTTTTATACCCGCTACTCGCAGAGTAGAAGGGTATTATAACTTTGTTCAAACCGAAAATGTATGTAACAGGCAGAAGGAGACACCTCCGACCCCATAGAGTATATATATTCTGGCTCAGGATCAACAACCGAGTCGATATAGCCATGTCAGTCTGTCCGTCTGTCTGTCCGTGTGAAAATCTAGATCTCAGCTATTATAAGAGCTAGGACAACCAAAATTGGTGACAATATGTGTTATTATTGCACGCTGATCAAGTTTATTTTGGATTTTGGCCACGTCCCCTTGCGCCCCCGCAAATCGAAAAAACATTGATAACAAGTGCAATTTTGATGCCATGTTGTTCATTTTCGGTTTACATAGCTGATAACTACAGCTAGCCGGATGATCTCTGAAAATTTGGTAACAATCGGATAATAAACACAGAAGTTATTCAGCTTAACGTTTTCCTTGCAGCATTGTGCCGAATCGTGTGTGCGTGTACGGTGGTGAAATGGGTTAAGTTGTGGACTGAAAAACGAACAGTACTATTATGCATTTACGGGTTCGAGTCCCGCCCGCATCAAAAATTAAATGTGTGCAAAAATGTTTTTTTTTTATTTTATATTTTGACTTTGCATAAATATTATAAGTCCATAGCCTTTTACGGTCAAAATATGATTGTAGCCCATTTTTTGTTCCGCAAATAAATTATGTACAAGAAGCTGGGTAGCGGGTATATTACAGTCGAGCACACTCGACTGTAGCTTTCTTACTTGTTTTTTTTAAAGAACTTTTACTTTAATTAATCTCTAATTTTAACCAATGAATATCCATTAATTGGTGGTCGTGCATTTTATTTAAAAATTTTTTAATGGCTCACAATGAACTTAGTTAACAAGTGGAGAAGTGACAGTCTCTTAAATCAGCTGTGTGCGATTGTTGGAGCGCAGCTTTTTTTATATTTTTTTATTTTTTTTTATATTATTTAATTTTATGTTTAAGTAATGAGAATAAATACCAACAACAACACCCATCATGCATTCAGACTTTGTTTTTGTCGTGCAGGAATTTCCGTATGGTCTCATAATGTAACTTTGGCAAAATTTGCGTAATGGCGTAATGGCCGAATGGAGAAGTGGTGGACCTCTTAGGTAATGGGTCCAAGGTTCGATTCCGCATGCATGCGTGTCATGGTGGGGGAGATCGAACTTTTCTTATTTTTTGCAAAGAAAAGTTTTTGCCTCCCTTTTTGAGCTACCTTCATGAAACTTTGTATACATGTTTCTTATTGCTGCCCGCTGTAAATAAGTCGGAACGAGCCGGTACGGACCGATACATCGTAAAGATGCCATAGAACGTAACGGTCGTTTTTAAACAAAATTTATTAAAAGTTAGAGTGCTCTAGGACACTTTCTATTCAAGTATATACAGAGGTATTAAAAGGTCACATATCGTTTTTTACATGCACGTATGCGACTTATAGTCTTCAACTGGTAGAATTATTATTTTTACTGTTTAAGTGATAAATCTTGGATTTTTTTGATACCTGAATAAAAGTTATACATTTTCAATACTTTTAACTCCTTTTGCCGGCAGCGCTGCTTGCAGCATTGTGCCGAGTAGTTTGTGCGTGTACGGTGGTGAAATGGGCTAAGTTGTGGACTGCAAAACGAACAGAACTATTATGCATTTATGGGTTCGAGTCCCACCCGCATCAAAAATTAAATGTGTGATAAAAATTATTTTTAGAGTAGAAGGGTATTATAACTTTGTTCAAACCGAAAATGTATGTAACAGGCAGAAGGAGACACCTCCGACCCCATAAAGTATATACATTCTGGCTCAGGATCAACAGCCGAGTCGATATAGCCATGTCCGTCTGTCCGTCTGTCTGTCTGTCCGACCCCATAAAGTATATATATTCTGGCTCAGGATCAACAGCCGAGTCGATATAGCCATGTCTGTCTGTCCGTCTGTCTGTCCGTGTGAAAATCTAGATCTCAGCTATTATAAGAGCTAGAACTACCAAATTTGGTGACAAAATGTGTTATTATTGCACGCTGATCAAGTTTACTTTGGCTTTGGCCACGCCCCCTTCCTCCCCTATAAATCAAAAAAACATTGATTACAAGCGCAATTTTTATGCCATATTGTTCATTTTCGGTTAATATGATAACTATAGCTAGCCAGAAAGCTTCTCTGAAATTTTGGTAACAATCGGATAATAAAACCAAAAGTTATTCAGCTGAAAGTTTTCCATAGTTTTAAGCAGCGCTGCCGGCAGTGCAAATTCTTTATTTGTATAGGAAATAATAAGAATGCCTTACAATGCAAATTTTTGCAATTGTTGGAAAACAGCGTCAGTAGCTTAGTGGAAAAGCGTTGAACTCCTGAACCGACAGGCCCGTGGTTCGATTGCCAGTTCATGCCTGTTAAGCTTCTTTTTTTAAGAACTTTTACTTTAATATTCCAAAATTTTAATTGGTGGTCGTGCATTTTATTTAAAATTTTTTTAACGGCTCACAATAAGCTTAGTTAACAAGTGGAAAAGTGACAGTCTCTTAAATCAGCTGTATCCGATTGTTAGAGCGCAGCTGTTTCTTATATTTTTTTTTATTTTTATTTTTTATTTAATTTTATGTTTAAGTCATGAGAATAAATACCAACAACAACACGCATCATGCATTCAGACTTTGTTTTTGTCGTGCAAGAATTTCCGTATGGTCTCATAATGTAACTTTGGCAAAATTTGCGTAATGGCTAAATGGCCGAATGGAGAAGTGGTGGACCTCTTAGGTAATGGGTCCAAGGTTCGATTCCGCATGCATGCGTGTCATGGTGGGGGAGATCGAGCTTTTCTTATTTTTTGGAAAGAAAAGTTTTTGCCTCCCTTTTTGAGCTACCTTCATGAAACTTATTGCTGCCCGCTGTTAATAAGTCGGAACGAGCCGGTACGGACCGATACATCGTATAGATGCCATAGAACCTATCGGTCGTTTTTTTTTTTTAAATTTATTAAAAGCTAGTGTGCTCTAGAACACTTTCCATTCAAGTGTATAAAGAGGTATTAAAGGGGCACATATCGTTTTTTACATGCACGTATTCGATTTATAGCCCTCAACAGGTAGAATTATTATTTTTACTGTTTAAGTGATAAATCTTGGATTTTTTTTGGTACCTAAATAAAAGTTATACGTTTTCAATACTTTTTACTCCTTTTGCCGGCAGCGCTGCTTGCAGCATTGTGCCGAATAGTGTGTGCGTGTACGGTGGTGAAATGGGTTGTTGACTGCAAAACGAACAGAACTATTATGCATTTACGGGTTCGAGTCCCACCCGCATCAAAAATTAAGTGTGTGCAAAACATTATTTTTATACCATTCGACCATTGAAAATGGTCAAAAATGGTATACTAAGTTTGTGCAAATGTATGTAACAGGCAGAAGGAGGCGTGGCAGATCCCACAAAGTATATATATTCTGACTCAGGATCACTAGCTGAGTCGATTGAGCCATGTTCGTCTGTCGGTGCGTTTGTCCGACTGTCCGTCCGTCCGTCTGTCCGTCTGTCCGTTTGAACGTCTAGATTTTAGCTCTTACAAAAGCTAGAGACACATTATTTCACATGAAGGTTCCTGTATACCATAGGTAGATCGAGTTTATTTTTAATTTTTGATGCCCAACGCCCACGCAAATCGATAATTTTCGATTATTAGGAGAAGTATTGAAGTTACAGTTTTCTGCTTTGGTATGAACAGAAATAATTCCAATATAAATCTACTTCCCAAATTGCAATATAATCGGACGATAAACACAAAAGTTATCCAGGTTTCCGTTTTCCGTACTTCCACTGCTTGCGCCTGAGCTGCGCGTCGTGACGTCATCGTCACGATGCTTCGTTTTAGCTGTAGCATGTGTAAAGCTATGTAGTTTTCACATGTAGATGGCGCTATTCAAAGATATATCTAATTTAAACAATAGGTGGCGGATAAACTTGTGCAGCGTTTTTTGATGGAATTAAATGTGTTATAATTTGTTTCGAAACTAGGCGAATGGTATCTTACTGTCGGGCGCCCTCGACTGTAGCTTTCTTTACTTCTTTTTATTTTAGATTTTGACTTTGCATAAATATTGTAAGTCCATGGCCTTTTACAGTCAAAATATAATTGTGGCGTTCTTTATTGTTCCGCAAATAATTTTGATGTACGAGCAGCTGGGTAGCGGGTATATTATAGTCGAGCACACTCCAATGCAGCTTTCTTACTTGTTTTATTTTAGATTTTGACTTTAAATATATATTGTAAGTTCATGACCTTTTACGGTCAAAATATGATTGTAGCTGTTCTTTATTGTTCCGCAAATAGTTTTGATGTACGAGCAGCCGGGTAGCGGGTATATTAAAGTCGAGCATACTCGAATGTACCTTTCTTACTTGTTTTTTTTTAGAATGGATAATGAAACTTGGTCAAATTTCGCGCGGCGTGGCAAGCAGTCAATCAATGAATTAATCAATCAGAATCGGAATCGAAATCAGACAACCAATCAATCAATGCTCTTTTGAATACTACATAAATATTGCGTCTTTTTTAGACCATGGATTTTAAAAAAATGCATGGTCTATTGTGTTTGTCGAAATGTGCGTAACAGGTAGAAGGAGGAATCTGCGACCCCATAAAGTATATATATTCTGGCTCAGGATCAACAGCCGAGTCGGTATAGCCATGTCCGTCTGTCCATCGGTCCGTCTGTCTGTCCGTGTTAAACTCTAGATCTCAGCTATTATTATAATTTTTTATTATAAGAGCTATAACTACCAAATTTGGTGACAAAATGTGTTATTATTGCACGCTAATCAAGTTTATTTTGGATTTTGGCCACGCCCCCTCCCGCCCCTGTAAATCGAAAAAACATTGATTACAAGTGCAATGCCATATTGTTCATATTCGGTTTACATGATAACTATAGCTAGCCAAATGATCTCTGAAAATTTGGTAGCAATCGGATAATAAACACAGAAGTTATTCAGCTTAACGTATTCCATAGCTGTAAGCAATGCTGCCTGCAGCGTAAATTCTTTATTTGTACAGAAAATAATAAGAATGCCTTACAATGCAATTTTTGTGCTTGGACTGTTTGGCGTCTAACTGAAGATTATATGTGTTGTTTATTATTTTTCTTTGATAAACACGTTTACCAATAACAGTTTTCTAAATCAGATTTTTTCATACCTATAAAAAATCCATGGTCTTATACAGTCAACACTTGACTGTAGCCGTTCTTACTTATTTTTTCTTTTTTTTTCTCAATCTTTCTTCTGTTTATTCATCGTTTTCTCTCACTTATCTCATAGAAAATACCATTAGAAATTATAAATGCATATTGGCATTCCTAATGCGCACAAAGTTCAGCAGCTCATCGGAGTCCTCGCAGACGAAGGGCTTCATGTGATAATAGGCCACATCGTGCCACTTGATGCCATCGTTGTTGAAATTATTCAATATGTAGAGACAACTCTCGACGGTGCCCTGCGCCGCCTCACGGTTGCTGCTGATTGTAGCGGCCCGTCTGTGAGTAATCGCCTGTATTGCGTTGTGACGTGGGTTCAATTTTTCCACCTGATCCCGACCAGAACCAGCCATTCTCATTTGGTGGTTACAGTTGGCGAAGTTGCACTTGCGACCCGAGGTCCAATTGTAGCGCACATTGCCGCGTGCAATGCTTGCTTCACAAAACCATTCTCCTGCGGAGTCTCCACCGTTACTGGGTCCATGCAGTGCATGAGGCATATGTTATGCGCATCCAACCAGTCCACCTCGAAGCTGCGCGTCGCCGCATGCTCCCAGCTGAAGAAATTTGAGTGTGAAACGCCAGACGACGCTGAGCCAGCGCCACGGTGGCGCTCATCGCCAGCAGCAGCAACGTCCGCAGCACTAGCATTTCAGCCGGAGGAGGAGCGTAGTTCGAGAGCGAGAAAGGTGAGAGCAAGAGAGTCTAGTGGTGAGCTTCGACTGCGCTGCGCAACTGTTCCGAGTTTTCCAGATTTCCCCAAATTTCTCATTTCGATATTCCATTTTACCCAAATTTGACCGCACCCCTTTTCGCTTGGCTGCGCTGTGTCGCAGCGTTTATGCGAAATCTGTGATTGGAAAATGTAGATTGCAACAGATCGAATCAGATCAGTCTATCTATCAGTCAGGTCTATTTCGTCGACTTTGAGCGAATTTGAATTTGAATTTGCTTGTCGCGCAATTGTTCCACGGAATCTCACAATTCTTTTCCATTTAGCCTAACTGAGTAGTTTTTCATTTTCATACGGGGTTTAATGTAAAGTATACAGTACAATACTTAAAAGCGATTTTATTAAGGAATACACCATATATAAAATTATCTAGCTTTAATTTGAATTATAATACAAGTAAGAAAGCTACAGTCGAGTGTGCTCGAATGTAATATACCCGCTACCCAGCTGCTTGTACATAATTTATTTGCGGAACAAAAAAACGGCTACAATCATATTTTGACCGTAAAAGGCTATAGACTTATAATATTTATGCAAAGTCAAAATATAAAATAAAAAAAAAAACATTTTTGCACACATTTAATTTTTGATGCGGGCGGGACTCAAACCCGTAAATGCATAATAGTACTGTTCGTTTTGCAGTCCACAACTTAACACGCACACACGATTCGGCACAATGCTGTAAGCAGCGCTGCCGGCAGAGCTGCTTACAGCTGTGGAAAACGTTAAGCTGAATAGCTTCTGTGTTTATTATCCGATTGTTACCAAATTTTCAGAGATCATTTGGCTAGCTATAGTTATCATGTAAACCGAAAATGGACAATATGGCATCAAAATTGCGCTTGTAATCAATGTTTTTTCGGTTTACGGAGGCGGAAGGGGGCGTGGCCAAAATCCAAAATAAACTTGATCAGCGTGCAATAATAACACATATTGTCACCAAATTTGGTAGTCCTAGCTCTTATAATAGCTGAGATCCAGATTTTTACACGGACAGACAGACGGACATAGCTATATCGACTCGGCTTTTGATCCTGAGCCAGAATATATATACTTTATGGGGTCGGAGGTGTCTCCTTCTGCCTGTTACATACATTTTCGGTTTGAACACAGTTATAATATCCTTCTACTCTATGAGTAGCGGGTATAATAATGGATGGAGTAATCATTAATTATATATGTCGGAGTATAAAGATTATGCATGAGCTCGAATTATTTCATCATATTATGTTTTGCGTCTTTGCATTGTGGTTGTCCGTCGTTTTTCTGCAAGTACCGTTGGAGCGGGGCGACAACGACGCGTCGACTGTCTAGTTGCACGACGATGCGTCCCGACATTGCCGCCGAGTGTGGTTCGAGTTTTTGTATTGGCTGTTAGAAAACGAGCAGGGCAGTATGCTTGAGTGATCGCCTGTGAACAGTTTGAAACGCGCTGCGCTATAATGGGAGACGAAGAGAATTCGACATCAGAAGTGGGATCGGGCCCTATACCTTCAACAGTAGATGGACCATGACGTACTATTATGGAACTACAAAATAAAAATTTAATTGAACTTGTGCGGGCCAAATTTTCGAAATCACGTTTGATTCTGGAGCTGAATGCTCGCTGCTGAAAGAAAAGCTAAATCCTAAATTTTCTGGTAAAAGATTTAATAATATTGTTATGTTAAAAGGCATAGGCAGTAATGGAATATGTAGTACTGTACAGGTTTTAAGTAACGTAAAAATTGACGATTATTGCATTGAAATTTTGTTTTATGTAATAGGCGATGATCATATGCAGAACGATATTGTTATTGGTCGCGAAATATTAAATCAGGGTTTTGATATTGTCATTTCATCAAACCAATTTAAAATTTCGAGAACCAAAATAATTAATTTGTGTACCAGCAGTGATTCAGCCGATATTGATACTGAACTTGATGAACAAGATAAAATAAAACTTCATTCGTTGTTGGCAAAGTACTCAAATTCTCTTATAAAGGGTATCCCATGTACTAAGGTTAAAGTTGGCGAAATGAAAATAAGATTATTTGATCCAAGAAAGACAGTTCAAAGAAGGCCATATCGATTAAGCCCATTCGAGAAAAAAATTGACGAATTGCTGAAATGCAATATAATTAGACCAAGCTGTTCACCTTATGCAAGCCCTATATTCCTGGTAAAGAAAAAAAATGGTTCGGATAGGCTTTGTGTTGACTATAGGGAGTTAAATTCAAACACAGTCGCTGATAAATACCCTCTGCCACTTATACAGGATCAAATAAGTAGACTTCGAGGAGCTTATTATTTTACATATTTAGATATGGCTAGTGGTTACTACCAAATTCCCTTAAATGCGGATTCAATTGAGTATACAGCGTTTGTGACACCCGATGGCCAGTATGAGTTTTTATCTATGCCTTTCGGGCTTAAAAATGCGCCGTCGGTATTTCAAGGTTTAGTAATGCAAGTGCTCGGGGATCTTGCAAATTCTTATGTTATATGGACGACATTATGTTATATGGACGACATTTAAAAGCGTCAAGAAATAAACAAGATTTGACCCCTAGAGCCCAACGTTGGTAGGCTTATTTGCAATCATTTACATTTGAAATTCAGTATAGAGAAGGGAAAAGAATGGCACATGTTGACTTTTTGTCAAGAAATCCTATCTCACCAAAGTCTACTATTGCTGTAAAGGTGATTGAAGAGAAGAGAGTTAACTTAGTCGAAATTTCAAGCAACTGGCTCATTGCTGAACAGCGTCGAGACTCGGACATAGCCGAAATCGTGAGCAAATTAAAAGATTGTTCTCTTGCTGAAGATATTGCGAAAACCTATGAACTAAGGGCAGAAGTTCTTTACCGAAAAATACAGAGGAATGGCAGCACACGCTGTTTGCCAGTGATACCGCGTTCCTTCAAATGGTCTGTTATAAACCAGGTGCATGAGTCAATAATGCATTTAGGTTGGGAAAAGACACCAGATAAAGTTTACGATTTTTATTGGTTTGACAATAAGTTAGAAAATTTGTTGACAATTGTATAACATGCAAAATGTCCAAATCAAACTCAGGAAAAATTCAGGCCGAATTGCATCCAATCCCAAAAGTCAATATTTCTTGGCACACTATCCACATCGATATAACAGGGAAATTAAGTGGCAAGAGTGACCAGAAGGACTATGTTATTGTTCAAGTAGACGCTTTTACCAAGTATGTCTATCTTAGTCATAGCCTTAAATTAGACAGTGTGAGTTGCATAAAAGCTGTTCAATCGGCCGTTTCGTTGTTTGGAGTACCAAACCGAATAATAGCTGACCAGGGAAGAGTTTTACGGGTGCAAAGTTTAGTCAATTCTGTTCAGATCAGAAAATAAACTTGCATTTGATTACCACCGGGGCTAGCCGAGCTAATGGTCAAGTTGAACGAACCATGAGCACCTTGAAAAATATGTTAACGGCGGTTGAAACTGGAACGCAGTCTTGGCAGGACGTGTTAGGGGAGGTGCAGTTGGCAATCAATTGTACAACTAACCGTGTGACGAAGGCAAGTCCTCTTGAAATGTTATTGGGAAAGGTAGCACGCCCATTAGGATTACTTCCACCTGGTGACATAGAAAATGATGTTGATCTGTCAAATGTAAGAGCACAAGCTGAAAAGAATGTTTTAGCCACGGCAGTTTATGACAAAGAACGATTTGATAAAAATAAGGGAAAAGTTCTTAGACACAAAGTAGGAGATTTTGTGCTACTTAAAGCGAAGAGAGGCATCAAACCAAGTTGAGTCCAAAATTCAAGGGGCCTTTTGAAATAATACAGGTTCTGGAGGGTGACAGGTACACTTTAAAGTCCTTAACCAATAAAAGAAATTATAAATATGCACATGAAGATTTGAGAAAAATGCCAGAGGGGCAAGTGCCCGAGGAGTGTGTGTGTGAAGAGAGCGAAAATGAAAATGTTGAAGCCACTGAAGAAAGTGAAGCACACCAATAAAGGTGATGAAAGATTTACTGCTGGCCAAAGAAAATGGCAGAGTAACAAGACCAGATAATTAATGCAAGCACAAGTGCAAAGCACACTGATGTTTGTTTTGATCATGGCATGTGAGGCATTGAGTTTGTAATGTTGAATGAAGAAGAATAATTGATTTTGTTAAAAATTACATTATAGTAAGAATTATGTAAAGATACTGGTTAAGAAGGCTTGATACTGTTTTGTGAAATTAACTTGATAAGTTTATACGAATTGAAATGGAAATATTAAATCTTTTGTTTATAAAAAAAAAACAAATAAATAATAATAAAATTATAAAAAGACAATTGAATGGAACACGAGGTCGTGTTAGAGTCAGGATGGCCGTGTCGGAGTATAAAGATTATGCATGAACTTGAATTATTTCATCATATTATGTTTTGCGTCTATGCATTGTGGTTGTCCGTCATTTTTCTGCAAGTACCGTTGGAGCGGGGCGACAACGACGCGTCGCCTGTCTAGTTGCACGACGATGCGTCCCGACGTTGCCGCCGAGTGTGGTTCGAGTTTTTGTATAGGCTGTTAGAAAACGAGCAGGGCAGGATACTTGAGTGATCGCCTGTGAATAGTTCGAAACGCGCTGCGCTCTAATGGGAGACGAAGAGAATTCGACATATACATTTATAGTTAGCTTTCAGAATCCCAATTATATACTAAACTAGCCTACCTTTTTCTCCTTCTCTTCATTTATCTCCTTCTTTCTATCTCTCTTTCTTCTTTTCTTCCCCTTTCATTTTATTTTTTTTCTTTTTTCGGTTTCCTCTTATAATATATGTACTATTTCATTCTCTTCACTTTCATATTTATAATATCTTTGTATTCTTTCTTCTCCCATTAACTAAATTGTTTGTCTATTTTATCTCTTTCTATTCTTTCTTCTTCTCGCAACTACCTCAATACCCTAGACGCTACTTTCTTTTTCCCACTTCCCAATCAGCGATGGGCCACGACGCGTCATCTTTGATTGTCGACAGCGTTACGTCATGAATGCGTCGACAATGTCATGAATGCGTCGCCAATGTCATGAATGCGTCGACAATGTCATTAATGCGTCGACAATGTCGACTATGTAGACAAGATGAAGAGTTGGTCTCCGCGCAGACACCTCCGCTTAAATTGAACGCATTTTTTCGAGCTGGGCTCATGTTCATTCATGTGCAGGAAATAAGATTTTATTTAAAAGATCAAAAAAACTTGTACATATATATTATTCAATAAGAGTTAAAGATGTTTCAGAAGATGACGATAACGAATAAAATAAAAATGAATAAATTGTTCTTTATTTAATAAAATGTATTATATTTTCTTTACTGAGCCATTGTCGACATTGTCGACGTGTCGTCTTCAAACATTGTCGACATTCGATTGTCGACACGTAAAGAATCATGTAGTCTACACCGTGTAGTCTACGCGGCACATCACTGTTCCCAATTATCTTCAGCCCTGAACATCGCGACTGACCTTAAAACGCTTGACCTAAACTCAATTGCGTGCCACCTAAACACAAGAATCACATACACCACACAGTGCTTGCATATAGTACATGCATATCTGCAAGGCAGGGGGGGAGAGGGAGGAGGGGGCTCGCTGACTGGGGCAGGGCACATGTCATACACACACGCAGACGTTGCTGGCTTTGCGGACAAGCTTGGCTTTGCACACGAAACAATTTTTTATACCATGGTATACTAAGTTTGTGCAAATGTATGTAACAGGCAAAAGCAGGCGTGGCAGACCCCACAAAGTATATATATTCTTGCTCAGGATCACTATCCGATTTAGTCACGTCCGTCTGTATGTCCGTCTGTCCGTTTGAACGTTTAGGTCTCAGCTATTACAAAAGCTAGAGACACCAAATTGCACATGAAGGTTCCTGTATACCATTTATAGATCGAGTTTATTTTCAATTATTGATGCCACGTCCACCGCCCACGCAAATCGATAATTTACATTTATCAGAAGTATTAAAATTACAGCTTTCTGCTGGTATGAACATAGATAATGGCAATATAAATCTATTCCCCAATTTACAATCTGATCGGACAATAAACACAGAAGTTATCCGTGTTAACGTTTTCCATAAAGTAAATATATATATTCTGGCTCAGGATCAACAGCCGAGTCGATATAGCCATGTCCGTCTGCCCGTCTCTCTGTCCGTGTGAAAACCTAGATCTCAGCTATTATAAGAGCTAGGACTACCAAATTTGGTGACAATATGTGTTATTAGTGTACGCTGATCAAGTTTATTTTCGATTTTGGCCACGGCACCTTCCGCTCCCGTAAATCGGAAAAAATGATTACAAGCGCAATTTTGATGCAATATTATTCACTGTTTATATGATAAGAATAGCTAGGCAAATGATCTCTGAAAATTTTGTAACAATCGGATAATAAACACAGAAGTTATTTAGCTTAACGAACAGTACTACAATATTATGCATTTATGGGTTCGAGTCCCGCCCGGATCAAAAATTAGATGTGTGCAAAATTTTTTTTTTTATTTTAGTTTTTGACTTTGTATAAATATTGTAAGTCTATGGCTTTTTACGGTCAAAATATGATTGTAGCCGTTCTTTATTATTCCGCAAATAATTTTGATAATCAAGCAGCTGGGTAGCGGGTATATTACAGTCGACTGTCGCTTTCTTACTTGTTAGACCATGGATTTTAAAAAAATACATGGTTTATTATGTTTGTCGACATGTGCGTAACAGGTAAAAGGAGGCATCCGCTACCCCATAAAGTATATATATTCGTGCTCAGGATCACTAGCTGAGTCGATTAAGCCGTGTCTGTCTGTCCGTCTGTATGAACGCCTATATCTCAGAAACTAAAAAAGCTAGTGCCACCAAATTTGGTGACAACATTTATGTGAATCATACGCTGTGTAGTAATATGTAGTACGTGTAGTTATAAATAGTATGTAAGACTCTGTGTAATTGTATGTTTCGTTTAGTTTGTCGATCGTGGCTCAACGCCATCTATTGTAATTATTGTAGGTTAAACAGTTGTAGTTCACTAAGCGGCCTCTAGCGAGAGCAAGAGGAGTAGAGAGAGAAGAGAAGCGACGCACTTCACTTTTCCATGCAATGCACAATTGTACGGACGCGGATTGTGAAATTAAAGTAATCGAGCCTAAAATTAAAACTTTAATTGATACCTAATTAAAAAAGGCTATCCAACTACTCTGTCTACTAAAATTCAGAAGTGCTTGTGAATCTACGCTTATATTTAGTCAAAGTTTTCTAAAACTATTGTGGATAATATTGACATACAAAATTTAAGCGGCGATTTGAATGACTTAAGTTTACACGATTTAAAGTTGTGGTGCGAAAAGCTTAAATTGCTAACAAAAGGCAGCAAATCGGCCTTAGTGTTGCAAATTCAAAGTGTGCTACCGTCAACAAGTGCAAGTGCAGCAAGTCTGGGTGGCGAAGCACCCCTCAGCAGAAAAACTACCGTTTTGCCGGCCAGCGGAGCGCCTAACGACGGAATAACGGAACAGGCTGACGACGAAAACAACGAGATGGCAACAGCGAGCAATATTGACGTCAATAGACTTCGTGTTGAAATTGAAATTCAACAAGCTGGCAACGATCACCTAATGTGCGAAGCTGGCAACACTGAAGAAATCGCACACGGTACCAGTTCATTTGTGAACAATACGTTGGATGCTGTTCGTTTTTGCAAAGCAAATGCAAATAATAATGTAAAAGCTACGACAAAACCTAGCAATGTTGATTTCAACACTGTCAAGGAACTTATACCTGAATATGACGGAGAAAAAAATGTAAATGAGTGGTTGACAGTGGCTAAAAATGTGCGAGCGGTATTCAATATCAGTGACGATTTTATGCGCCCGCTTATTTGTGCTCGTCCCAAAGGAAAAGCAAACTATTGGCTGTTTTCACAACCCTCACTGTTGTCAGGAGACATAGATGACATTTTTTCACAAATGCAAATTAGATTAGGAACGAAATGCAATCTTGTAAAGCTACGTCAAAACTTAGAAAAACGTAAATGGCTCAATGACGCAGTGTTTGCAAGCTATTATTATGACAAACGGATGTTGGCAAACAAGTTAAACATTACCGATGACGAAATGGTGCAGTATATACTGGAGAGTATACCGAATTTTGAACTCAGAAACCAAGGCAAGTTACAACGTTTGCTACACCAGTTGCAGTTCTTGATGCGTTCCGTGATATTAAGATGCCACGTCCTACTGGAGGAAAAAGTCAGTCTGGACCTGTTCCAAAGACTTTGACCCCGGACCAGAGGGTTGTTAAATGTTTTTACGGCAATTGTTCGGGACATATAGCTGCAGAGTGCCGAAAGCCGAAGCGTCCAGATGGAGCGTGCTATGCGTGCGGCAAAGAGGGACATTTGGCTAGAGAATGTTCACTATACAAGAAGGCAACAGCAAATGACAATTATGTAAGATACTTTGATATAAGTTTCTGTGATGCAAATAATTGTAAGTCAAATTTTGTCTCCATAGGGTGCCTCTTAGATTCAGGGAGTCCGATAACAATTTTAAGAAGATCTACAATTCCTAAAGAATTACAGTTAAGCCACAATGAATCGGCAAATACTTATTTTTGTATTAATGAAAGTACATTGAATGTACTTGGAAAAATTACTTGTTTGTTTAAAAATTTAAATAAGGTAATAACTATTGAATCTTTTGTTGTGAGTAATGAATCCATAAGGCACCCAGTGGTTTTAGGCAGAGATTTTTTAAATATGTGTAATTATAAGTTAATTCAGGTTGGGAAGCATATAAGCAATGAGTATGTGCAAAGTAAAAGTAATGTAAAAGAACAAAGACAAAGCCACGTGAATGAAGTTAAAAGTAAGCAAAGAACAGTTAGAAGATGTGCAATGTAAAAGTAATGTAAAAGAACAAAGATAAAGCAACGTGAATGAAATTAAAAGTAAAGACAAATTAAAAGACATGCAAAGCAAAGAAAAGTTAGGAGATATACAAAGTGAAGGAAATGTAAAGGAACAAAGACAAAACAACGTGAATGAAATTAAAAGTAAAGGCAAATTAAAAGATATACAAGGTAGACAACCATTAGCTAATATGCAAAGCAAAAGTAGTGCAGAAAATCGAAGACATAACAATATAGGAGAGACTCAGAGTAAAAATAAAGTAAATAAAATGCAATTTCGAGAAAAGATAGACAATGTAAAAGAAATGCTAAGTGAAAACGTTGAAGCAGAAAGATATCAAAACGAAGAGGACGAACGTCAAAGAAAAAAGAGGATGAATAGAATAAAAAATGAGATAAAAGAAGAAAGTTTCGAAACGCAAATGTTGCTGATCGATGTAGACTCTGAAAATAAAAAAAGAATATAAGGTGGGAGAAAAGATGAATAATGTGAACACGAAGAGATTAGAGAATCTGTTTGAGAATTATTATGTTAAACCTATTAGGCCAGTTGAACCCAAAATTAAAAGGTATATGAAAATTATTGTTGATAGCGAAAAACCGTTTCGATGCCCCCCCTCGACGACTATCGTACGTTGAAAAGGTAGAGGTACAAAGATACTATATGAGAATATGGCTAAGGGATATATACGTCCAAGTGAGTCAGAATATGTTTTACCGATAGTACTTGTTAAAAAGAAGACATGGGAATTAAGGATGTGTGTAGATTACCGCCGTTTAAATAAAGTTACGTCAAAAGAGAGTTACCCCATACCACTGATAGATGATTTGTTAGATAGGTTAATAAATAAAAAGTTATTTTCAAAGTTAGATTTAAAGAGTGGCTTTGATCATGGATGGTGATTCTACAAAGTATACGTCATTTATAGCACCATTAGGACAATTCGAATATTTTCGAATGCCGTTCGGGTTGACAAATGCTCCTTCTACGTTTCAAAGACTTATAAATAAAATATTCGAAGATATGGTACGAGAAGGCAAAGTTATTATATATCTTGATGATATAATGATTGCTACAGAAGGACTAGATGAACATTTTAATATCTTGAAAGAAGTTTTTTAATGCTTAGTAGAAAATAAATTAGAACTTAGACAAGTGAGTTTTTGATGTCGTTTATAGGAAAGCATAAAAGCAAATGAGTCAGGTATAGAAGCCATTAAATCGTTTCCGGTGCCAACCAAGGTTCATGAAGTACAAAGTTATATTGGTCTATGCTCTTATTTTAGATGATACATTCAGGATTTCGAATTTCAGGATTAAATCCACGAATTGCAAGGTGGGCTCTCGAGCTACAAAATTATGATTACGTTCTTGAACATAGGTCAGGAAAAAGACAGCAGTATGTGGATGCATTAAGTAGAAGTAATAGTATAATGATAATAGAAACAAACACGCTCGAAGAAAACTTAATAATATGCCAGGGAAAGGATCCAAATATTAGAAATATAAAGAATAAATTGTCTGAACAGGAAAGTGAATATTATGAAATGTGCAATGGTGTCAAAACTGTCAATGGAAACCAATGTGTTTTTTTTAAGTATCATGATGAGATGGGACTTTATGCGCCCGCTTATTTGTGCTCGTCCCAAAGGAAAAGCAAACTATTGGATGTTTTCACAACCCTCCCTGTTGTCAGGAGACATAGATGACATTTTTTCACAAAAGCAAATTAGATTTGGAACGAAAGGGAATCTTGTAGAGCTACGTCAAAACTTAGAAAAACGTAAATGGCTCAATGACGAAGTGTTTGCAAGCTATTATTATGACAAACGCATGTTGCCAAACAAGTTAAACATTACCGATGACGAAATGGTGCAGTATATACTGGAGGGTATACCGAATGTTGAACTCAGAAACCAAGGCAATTTACAACGTTTGCTACACCAGCTGCAGTTCTTGATGCGTTCCGTGATATTAAGATGCCACGTCCTACTGGAGGAAAAAGTCAATCTGGAGCTGTTCCAAAGACTTTGACCCCGAACCAGAGGCTTGTTAAATGTTTTTACGGCAATTGTTCGGGACATATAGCTGCAGAGTGCCGAAAGCCGAAGCGTCCAGATGGAGCGTGCTATGCGTGCGGCAAAGAGGGACATTTGGCTAGAGAATGTTCACTATACAAGAAGGCAACAGCAAATGACAATTATGTAAGATACTTTGATATAAGTTTCTGTGATGCAAATAATTGTAAGTCAAATTTTGTCTCCATAGGGTGCCTCTTAGATTCAGGGAGTCCGATAACAATTTTAAGAAGATCTACAATTCCTAAAGAATTACAGTTAAGCCACAATGAATCGGCAAATACTTATTTTGGTATTCATGAAAGTACATTGAATGTACTTTGAAAAATTACTTGTTTAAAAATTTAAACAAGTAAAAAAGCTACAGTCGAGTGTGCTCGACTGTAATATACCCGCTACCCAGCTGCTTGTACATAATTTATTTGCCGAACAAAAAAACGGCTACAATCATATTTTGACCGTAAAAGGCTATGGACTTATAATATTTATGCGAAGTTAAAATATAAAATAAAAAAAAAAAACATTTTTGCACACATTTAATTTTTGATGCGGGCGGGACTCGAACCCGTAAATGCATAATAGTACTGTTCGTTTTGCAGTTCACAACTTAACCCATTTTACCACCGTACATGCACACACGATTTGGCACAATGCTGCAAGCAGCGCTGCCGGCAGCGCTGCTTACAGCTATGGAAAACGTTAAGCTGAATAACTTCTGTGTTTATTATCCGATTGTTACCAAATTTTCAGAGATCGTCTGGCTAAACCGAAAATGAACAATATGGCATCAAAATTGCACTTGTTATCAATGTTTTTTCGATTTGCGGGGGCGGAAGGGGGCGTGGCCAAAATCCAAAATAAACTTGATCAGCGTGCAATAATAACAGATATTGTCACCAAATTTGGTTGTCCTAGCTCTTATAATAGCTGAGATCTAGATTTTCACACGGACAGACAGACGGACAGACGGACATGGCTATATCGACTCGGCTGTTGATCCTGAGCCACAATATATATACTTTATGGGGTCGGAGGTGTCTCCTTCTGCCTGTTACATACATTTTCGGTTTGAACAAAGTTATAATACCCTTCTACTCTATGAGTAGCGGGTATAATAAATAAAGTAATAACTATTGAATCTTTTGTTGTGAGTAATTAATCCATAAGGCACCCAGTGGTTTTAGGCAGAGATTTTTTAAATATGTGTAATTATAAGTTAATTCAGGTTGGTGAGAATATAAGCAATGAGTATGTGCAAAGTAAAAGTAATGTAAAAGAACAAAGACAAAGCAACGTGAATGAAGTTAAAAGTATAAGCAAATTAAAAGACATGCAAAGCAAAGAACAGTTAGAAGATGTGCAATGTAAAAGTAATGTAAAAGAACAAAGATAAAGCAACGTGAATGAAATTAAAAGTAAAGACAAATTAAAAGACATGCAAAGCAAAGAAAAGTTAGGAGATGTACAAAGTGAAGGAAATGTAAAAGAACAAAGACAAAACAACGTGAATGAAGTTAAAAGTAAAGGCAAACTAAAAGACATACAAGGTAGACAACCATTAGCTAATATGCAAAGCAAAAGTAGTGCAGAAAATCGAAGACAACAATATAGGAGAGACTCAGAGTAAAAATAAAGTAAATAAAATGCAATTTCGAGAAAAGATAGACAATGTAAAAGAAATGCTAAGTGAAAACGTTGAAGCAGAAAGATATCAAAACGAAGAGGACGAACGTCAAAGAAAAAGAGGATGAATAGAATAAAAAATGAGATAAAAGAAGAAAGTTTCGAAACGCAAATGTTGCTGATCGATGTAGACTCTGAAAATAAAAAAAGAATATAAGGTGGGAGAAAAGATGAATAATGTGAACACGAAGAGATTAGAGAATCTGTTTGAGAATTATTATGTTAAACCTATTAGGCCAGTTGAACCCAAAATTAAAAGGTATATGAAAATTATTGTTGATAGCGAAAAACCGTTTCGATGCCCCCCTCGACGACTATCGTACGTTGAAAAGGTAGAGGTACAAAGATACTATATGAGAATATGGCTAAGGGATATATACGTCCAAGTGAGTCAGAATATGTTTTACCGATAGTACTTGTTAAAAAGAAGACATGGGAATTAAGGATGTGTGTAGATTACCGCCGTTTAAATAAAGTTACGTCAAAAGAGAGTTACCCCATACCACTGATAGATGATTTGTTAGATAGGTTAATAAATAAAAAGTTATTTTCAAAGTTAGATTTAAAGAGTGGCTTTGATCATGGATGGTGATTCTACAAAGTATACGTCATTTATAGCACCATTAGGACAATTCGAATATTTTCGAATGCCGTTCGGGTTGACAAATGCTCCTTCTACGTTTCAAAGACTTATAAATAAAATATTCGAAGATATGGTACGAGAAGGCAAAGTTATTATATATCTTGATGATATAATGATTGCTACAGAAGGACTAGATGAACATTTTAATATCTTGAAAGAAGTTTTTTAATGCTTAGTAGAAAATAAATTAGAACTTAGACAAGTGAGTTTTTGATGTCGTTTATAGGAAAGCATAAAAGCAAATGAGTCAGGTATAGAAGCCATTAAATCGTTTCCGGTGCCAAGCAAGGTTCATGAAGTACAAAGTTATATTGGTCTATGCTCTTATTTTAGATGATACATTCAGGATTTCGAATTTCAGGATTAAATCCACGAATTGCAAGGTGGGCTCTCGAGCTACAAAATTATGATTACGTTCTTGAACATAGGTCAGGAAAAAGAATGCAGTATGTGGATGCATTAAGTAGAAGTAATAGTATAATGATAATAGAAACAAACACGCTCGAAGAAAACTTAATAATATGCCAGGGAAAGGATCCAAATATTAGAAATATAAAGAATAAATTGTCTGAACAGGAAAGTGAATATTATGAAATGTGCAATGGTGTCAAAACTGTCAATGGAAACCAATGTGTTTTTTTAAGTATCATGATGAGATGGGACTTTATGCGCCCGCTTATTTGTGCTCGTCCCAAAGGAAAAGCAAACTATTGGATGTTTTCACAACCCTCCCTGTTGTCAGGAGACATAGATGACATTTTTTCACAAAAGCAAATTAGATTTGGAACGAAAGGCAATTTTGTAGAGCTACGTCAAAACTTAGAAAAACGTAAATGGCTCAATGACGAAGTGTTTGCAAGCTATTATTATGACAAACGCATGTTGCCAAACAAGTTAAACATTACCGATGACGAAATGGTGCAGTATATACTGGAGGGTATACCGAATGTTGAACTCAGAAACCAAGGCAATTTACAACGTTTGCTACACCAGCTGCAGTTCTTGATGCGTTCCGTGATATTAAGATGCCACGTCCTACTGGAGGAAAAAGTCAATCTGGAGCTGTTCCAAAGACTTTGACCCCGAACCAGAGGCTTGTTAAATGTTTTTACGGCAATTGTTCGGGACATATAGCTGCAGAGTGCCGAAAGCCGAAGCGTCCAGATGGAGCGTGCTATGCGTGCGGCAAAGAGGGACATTTGGCTAGAGAATGTTCACTATACAAGAAGGCAACAGCAAATGACAATTATGTAAGATACTTTGATATAAGTTTCTGTGATGCAAATAATTGTAAGTCAAATTTTGTCTCCATAGGGTGCCTCTTAGATTCAGGGAGTCCGATAACAATTTTAAGAAGATCTACAATTCCTAAAGAATTACAGTTAAGCCACAATGAATCGGCAAATACTTATTTTGGTATTCATGAAAGTACATTGAATGTACTTTGAAAAATTACTTGTTTAAAAATTTAAACAAGTAAAAAAGCTACAGTCGAGTGTGCTCGACTGTAATATACCCGCTACCCAGCTGCTTGTACATAATTTATTTGCCGAACAAAAAAACGGCTACAATCATATTTTGACCGTAAAAGGCTATGGACTTATAATATTTATGCGAAGTTAAAATATAAAATAAAAAAAAAAAAACATTTTTGCACACATTTAATTTTTGATGCGGGCGGGACTCGAACCCGTAAATGCATAATAGTACTGTTCGTTTTGCAGTTCACAACTTAACCCATTTTACCACCGTACATGCACACACGATTTGGCACAATGCTGCAAGCAGCGCTGCCGGCAGCGCTGCTTACAGCTATGGAAAACGTTAAGCTGAATAACTTCTGTGTTTATTATCCGATTGTTACCAAATTTTCAGAGATCGTCTGGCTAAACCGAAAATGAACAATATGGCATCAAAATTGCACTTGTTATCAATGTTTTTTCGATTTGCGGGGGCGGAAGGGGGCGTGGCCAAAATCCAAAATAAACTTGATCAGCGTGCAATAATAACAGATATTGTCACCAAATTTGGTTGTCCTAGCTCTTATAATAGCTGAGATCTAGATTTTCACACGGACAGACAGACGGACAGACGGACATGGCTATATCGACTCGGCTGTTGATCCTGAGCCACAATATATATACTTTATGGGGTCGGAGGTGTCTCCTTCTGCCTGTTACATACATTTTCGGTTTGAACAAAGTTATAATACCCTTCTACTCTATGAGTAGCGGGTATAATAAATAAAGTAATAACTATTGAATCTTTTGTTGTGAGTAATTAATCCATAAGGCACCCAGTGGTTTTAGGCAGAGATTTTTTAAATATGTGTAATTATAAGTTAATTCAGGTTGGTGAGAATATAAGCAATGAGTATGTGCAAAGTAAAAGTAATGTAAAAGAACAAAGACAAAGCAACGTGAATGAAGTTAAAAGTATAAGCAAATTAAAAGACATGCAAAGCAAAGAACAGTTAGAAGATGTGCAATGTAAAAGTAATGTAAAAGAACAAAGATAAAGCAACGTGAATGAAATTAAAAGTAAAGACAAATTAAAAGACATGCAAAGCAAAGAAAAGTTAGGAGATGTACAAAGTGAAGGAAATGTAAAAGAACAAAGACAAAACAACGTGAATGAAGTTAAAAGTAAAGGCAAACTAAAAGACATACAAGGTAGACAACCATTAGCTAATATGCAAAGCAAAAGTAGTGCAGAAAATCGAAGACAACAATATAGGAGAGACTCAGAGTAAAAATAAAGTAAATAAAATGCAATTTCGAGAAAAGATAGACAATGTAAAAGAAATGCTAAGTGAAAACGTTGAAGCAGAAAGATATCAAAACGAAGAGGACGAACGTCAAAGAAAAAAGAGGATGAATAGAATAAAAAATGAGATAAAAGAAGAAAGTTTCGAAACGCAAATGTTGCTGATCGATGTAGACTCTGAAAATAAAAAAAGAATATAAGGTGGGAGAAAAGATGAATAATGTGAACACGAAGAGATTAGAGAATCTGTTTGAGAATTATTATGTTAAACCTATTAGGCCAGTTGAACCCAAAATTAAAAGGTATATGAAAATTATTGTTGATAGCGAAAAACCGTTTCGATGCCCCCCTCGACGACTATCGTACGTTGAAAAGGTAGAGGTACAAAGATACTATATGAGAATATGGCTAAGGGATATATACGTCCAAGTGAGTCAGAATATGTTTTACCGATAGTACTTGTTAAAAAGAAGACATGGGAATTAAGGATGTGTGTAGATTACCGCCGTTTAAATAAAGTTACGTCAAAAGAGAGTTACCCCATACCACTGATAGATGATTTGTTAGATAGGTTAATAAATAAAAAGTTATTTTCAAAGTTAGATTTAAAGAGTGGCTTTGATCATGGATGGTGATTCTACAAAGTATACGTCATTTATAGCACCATTAGGACAATTCGAATATTTTCGAATGCCGTTCGGGTTGACAAATGCTCCTTCTACGTTTCAAAGACTTATAAATAAAATATTCGAAGATATGGTACGAGAAGGCAAAGTTATTATATATCTTGATGATATAATGATTGCTACAGAAGGACTAGATGAACATTTTAATATCTTGAAAGAAGTTTTTTAATGCTTAGTAGAAAATAAATTAGAACTTAGACAAGTGAGTTTTTGATGTCGTTTATAGGAAAGCATAAAAGCAAATGAGTCAGGTATAGAAGCCATTAAATCGTTTCCGGTGCCAAGCAAGGTTCATGAAGTACAAAGTTATATTGGTCTATGCTCTTATTTTAGATGATACATTCAGGATTTCGAATTTCAGGATTAAATCCACGAATTGCAAGGTGGGCTCTCGAGCTACAAAATTATGATTACGTTCTTGAACATAGGTCAGGAAAAAGAATGCAGTATGTGGATGCATTAAGTAGAAGTAATAGTATAATGATAATAGAAACAAACACGCTCGAAGAAAACTTAATAATATGCCAGGGAAAGGATCCAAATATTAGAAATATAAAGAATAAATTGTCTGAACAGGAAAGTGAATATTATGAAATGTGCAATGGTGTCAAAACTGTCAATGGAAACCAATGTGTTTTTTTTAAGTATCATGATGAGATGGGACTTTATGCGCCCGCTTATTTGTGCTCGTCCCAAAGGAAAAGCAAACTATTGGATGTTTTCACAACCCTCCCTGTTGTCAGGAGACATAGATGACATTTTTTCACAAAAGCAAATTAGATTTGGAACGAAAGGCAATTTTGTAGAGCTACGTCAAAACTTAGAAAAACGTAAATGGCTCAATGACGAAGTGTTTGCAAGCTATTATTATGACAAACGCATGTTGCCAAACAAGTTAAACATTACCGATGACGAAATGGTGCAGTATATACTGGAGGGTATACCGAATGTTGAACTCAGAAACCAAGGCAATTTACAACGTTTGCTACACCAGCTGCAGTTCTTGATGCGTTCCGTGATATTAAGATGCCACGTCCTACTGGAGGAAAAAGTCAATCTGGAGCTGTTCCAAAGACTTTGACCCCGAACCAGAGGCTTGTTAAATGTTTTTACGGCAATTGTTCGGGACATATAGCTGCAGAGTGCCGAAAGCCGAAGCGTCCAGATGGAGCGTGCTATGCGTGCGGCAAAGAGGGACATTTGGCTAGAGAATGTTCACTATACAAGAAGGCAACAGCAAATGACAATTATGTAAGATACTTTGATATAAGTTTCTGTGATGCAAATAATTGTAAGTCAAATTTTGTCTCCATAGGGTGCCTCTTAGATTCAGGGAGTCCGATAACAATTTTAAGAAGATCTACAATTCCTAAAGAATTACAGTTAAGCCACAATGAATCGGCAAATACTTATTTTGGTATTCATGAAAGTACATTGAATGTACTTGGAAAAATTACTTGTTTGTTTAAAAATTTAAATAAAGTAATAACTATTGAATCTTTTGTTGTGAGTAATTAATCCATAAGGCACCCAGTGGTTTTAGGCAGAGATTTTTTAAATATGTGTAATTATAAGTTAATTCAGGTTGGTGAGAATATAAGCAATGAGTATGTGCAAAGTAAAAGTATTGTAAAAGAACAAAGACAAAGCAACGTGAATGAAGTTAAAAGTATAAACAAATTAAAAGACATGCAAAGCAAAGAACAGTTAGAAGATGTGCAATGTAAAAGTAATGTAAAAGAACTAAGATAAAGCAACGTGAATGAAATTAAAAGTAAAGGCAAATTAAAAGACATACAAGGTAGACAACCATTAGCTAATATGCAAAGCAAAAGTAGTGCAGAAAATCGAAGACATAACAATATAGGAGAGACTCAGAGTAAAAATAAAGTAAATAAAATGCAATTTCGAGAAAAGATAGACAATGTAAAAGAAATGCTAAGTGAAAACGTTGAAGCAGAAAGATATCAAAACGAAGAGGACGAACGTCAAAGAAAAAAGAGGATGAATAGAATAAAAAATGAGATAAAAGAAGAAAGTTTCGAAACGCAAGTGTTGCTGATCGATGTAGACTCTGAAAATAAAAAAAGAATATAATGTGGGAAAAAAGATGAATAATGTGAACACGAAGAGATTAGAGAATCTGTTTGAGAATTATTATGTTAAACCTATTAGGCCAGTTGAACCCAAAATTAGAAGGTATATGAAAATTATTGTTGATAGCGAAAAACCGTTTCGATGCCCCCCTCGACGACTATCGTCGTCGAGGTACAAAGATACTAGATGAGAATATGGCTAAGGGATATATACGTCCAAGTGAGTCAGAATATGTTTCACCGATAGTACTTGTTAAAAAGAAGACAGGGGAATTAAGGATGTGTGTAGATTACCGCCGTTTAAATAAAGTTACGTCAAAAGATAGTTACCCCATACCACTGATAGATGATTTGTTATATAGGTTAGTAAATAAAAAGTTATTTTTAAAGTTAGATTTAAAGAGTGGCTTTGATCATGTTTTTATGGATAGTGATTCTATAAAGTATACGTCATTTGTAACACCATAAGGACAATTCGAATATTTTCGAATGCCGTTCGGGTTGACAAACGCTCCTTCTACGTTTCAAAAATTTATAAATAAAATATTCGAAGGTATGGTACGAGAAGGCAAAGTTATTATATATCTTGATGATATAATGATTGCTACAGAAGGACTAGATGAACATTTTAATATCATGAAAGAAGTTTTTTAATGCTTAGTAGAAAATAAATTAGAACTTAGATAAGTGAGTTTTTGAAGTTGTTTATAGGAAGGCATAAAAGCAAATGAGTCAGGTATAGAAGCCATTAAATCGTTTCCGGTGCCAACCGAAAAGGCTATGGACTTATAATATTTATGCGAAGTCAAAATATAAAATAAAAAAAAAAACATTTTTGCACACATTTAATTTTTGATGCGGGCGGGACTCGAACCCGTAAATGCATAATAGTACTGTTCGTTTTGCAGTTCACAACTTAACCCATTTCACCACCGTACACGCACACACGATTTGGCACAATGCTGCAAGCAGCGCTGCCGGAAAACGTTAAGCTGAATAACTTCTGTGTTTATTATCCGATTGTTACCAAATTTTCAGAGATCGTCTGGCTAGCTATAGTTATCACGTAAACCGAAAATGAACAATATGGCATCTAAATTGCACTTGTTATCAATGTTTTTTCGATTTGCGGGGGCGGAAGGGGGCGTGGCCAAAATTCAAAATAAACTTGATCAGCGTGCAATAATAACAGATATTGTCACCAAATTTGGTTGTCCTAGCTCTTATAATAGCTGAGATCTAGATTTTCACACGGACAGACAGACGGACAGACGGACATGGCTATATCGACTCGGCTGTTGATCCTGAGCCAGAATATATATACTTTATGGGGTCGGAGGTGTCTCCTTCTGCCTGTTACATACATTTTCGGTTTGAACAAAGTTGTAATACCCTTCTACTCTATGAGTAGCGGGTATAATAAATAAAGTAATAACTATTGAATCTTTTGTTGTGAGTAATTAATCCATAAGGCACCCAGTGGTTTTAGGCAGAGATTTTTTAAATATGTGTAATTATAAGTTAATTCAGGTTGGTGAGAATATAAGCAATGAGTATGTGCAAAGTAAAAGTAATGTAAAAGAACAAAGACACAGCAACGTGAATGAAGTTAAAAGTATAAACAAATTAAAAGACATGCAAAGCAAAGAACAGTTAGAAGATGTGCAATGTAAAAGTAATGTAAAAGAACAAAGACAAAGCAACGTGAATGAAATTAAAAGTAAAGACAAATTAAAAGACATGCAAAGCAAAGAAAAGTTAGGAGATGTACAAAGTGAAGGAAAGGTAAAAGAACAAAGACAAAACAACGTGAATGAAGTTAAAAGTAAAGGCAAATTAAAAGACACACAAGGTAGACCACAATTAGCTAATATGCAAAGCAAAAGTAGTGCAGAAAATCGAAGACAACAATATAGGAGAGACTCAGAGTAAAAATAAAGTAAATAAAATGCAATTTCGAGAAAAGATAGACAATGTAAAAGAAATGCTAAGTAAAAACGTTGAAGTAGAAAGATATCAAAACGAAGAGGACGAACGTCAAAGAAAAAAGAGGATGAATAGAATAAAAAATGAGATAAAAGAAGAAAGTTTCGAAACGCAAATGTTGCTGATCGATGTAGACTCTGAAAATAAAAAAAGAATATAAGGTGGGAGAAAAGATGAATAATGTGAACACGAAGAGATTAGAGAATCTGTTTGAGAATTATTATGTTAAACCTATTAGGCCAGTTGAACCCAAAATTAAAAGGTATATGAAAATTATTGTTGATAGCGAAAAACCGTTTCGATGCCCCCCTCGACGACTATCGTACGTTGAAAAGGTAGAGGTACAAAGATACTATATGAGAATATGGCTAAGGGATATATACGTCCAAGTGAGTCAGAATATGTTTTACCGATAGTACTTGTTAAAAAGAAGACAGGGGAATTAAGGATGTGTGTAGATTACCGCCGTTTAAATAAAGTTACGTCAAAAGATAGTTACCCCATACCACTGATAGATGATTTGTTAGATAGGTTAGTAAATAAAAAGTTATTTTCAAAGTTAGATTTAAAGAATGGTTTTGATCATGTTTTTATGGATAGTGATTCTACAAAGTATACGTCATTTATAACACCATTAGGACAATTCGAATATTTTCGAATGCCGTTCGGGTTGACAAACGCTCCTTCTACGTTTCAAAGATTTATAAAAAAACAAGTAAGAAAGCTACAGTCGAGTGTGCTCGACTGTAATATTCCCGCTACCCAGCTGCTTGTACATAATTTATTTGCGGAACAAAAATAAAGGCTACAATCATATTTTGACCGTAAAAAGCTATGGACTTATAATATTTATGTAAAGTCAAAATAAAAAATAAAACAAGTAAGAAAGCTACAGTCGAGTGTGCTCGACTGTAATATACCCGCTACCCAGCTGCTTGTACATAATTTATTTGCGGAACAAAAAAACGGCTACAATCATATTTTGACCGTAAAAGGCTATGGACTTATAATATTTATGCAAAGTCAAAATATAAAATAAAAATAAAAACATTTTTGCACACATTTAATTTTTGATGCGGGCGGGACTCGAACCCGTACGTGCATAATAGTACTGTTCGTTTTGCAGTCCACAACTTAACCCATTTCACCGCCGTACACGCACACACGATTCGGCACAATGCTGCAAGCAGCGCTGCCGGCAGCGCTGCTTACAGCTATGGAAAACGTTAAGCTGAATAACTTCTGTGTTTATTATCCGATTGTTACCAAATTTTCAGAGATCGTCTGGCTAGCTATAGTTATCATGTAAACCGCAAATGAACAACATGGCATCAAAATTGCACTTGTTATCAATGTTTTTTCGATTTGCGGGGACGGAAGGGGGCGTTGCCAAAATCCAAAATAAACTTGATCAGCGTGCAATAATAACACATATTGTCACCAAATTTGGTTGTCCTAGCTCTTATAATAGCTGAGATCTAGATTTTCACACGGACAGACAGACGGACAGACGGACATGGCTATATCGACTCGGCTGTTGATCCTGAGCCAGAATATATATACTTTATGGGGTCGGAGGTGTCTCCTTCTGCCTGTTACATACATTTTCGGTTTGAACAAAGTTATAATACCCTTCTACTCTATGAGTAGCGGGTATAAAAAAAAAACATTTTTGCACACATTTAATTTTTGATGCGGGTGGGACTCGAACCCGTAAATGCATAATAGTACTGTTCGTTTTGCAGTCCACAACTTAACCCATTTCACCACCGTACACGCACACACGATTCGGCACAATGCTGCAAGCAGCGCTGCCGGCAGCGCTGTTTACAGCTGTGAACAACGTTAAGCTGAATAACTTCTGTGTTTATTATCCGATTGTTACCAAATTTTTAGAGATCATCTGGCTAGCTATAGTTATCATGTAAACCGAAAATGAACAATATGGCATCCAAATTGCACTTGTTATCAATGTTTTTTCGATTTGCGGGGGCGGAAGGGGGCGTGGCCAAAATCCAAAATAAACTTGATCAGCGTGCAATAATAACACATATTGTCACCAAATTTGGTTGTCCTAGCTCTTATAATAGCTGAGATCTAGATTTTCACACGGACAGACAGACGGACAGACGGACATGGCTATATCGACTCGGCTGTTGATCCTGAGCCAGAATATATATACTTTATGGGGTCGGAGGTGTCTCCTTCTGCCTGTTACATACATTTTCGGTTTGAACAAAGTTATAATACCCTTCTACTCTATGAGTAGCGGGTATAAATATTCGAAGATATGGTACGAGAAGGCAAAGTTATTATATATCTTGATGATATAATGATTGCTACAGAAGGACTAGAAGAACATTTTAATATCTTGAAAGAAGTTTTTTAATGCTTCGTAGAAAATAAATTAGAACTTAGACAAGTGAGTTTTTGAAGTCGTTTATAGGAAGGCATAAAAGCAAATGAGTCAGGTATAGAAGCCATTAAATCGTTTCCGGTGCCAACCAAGGTTCATGAAGTACAAAGTTATATTATTATTATAATTATATTGTAAGTCATATTTTGTCTCCATAGGGTGCCTCTTAGATTCAGGGAGTCCGATAACAATTTTAAGAAGATCTACAATTCCTAAAGAATTACAGTTAAGCCACAATGAATCGGCAAATACTTATTTTGGTATTCATGAAAGTACATTGAATGTACTTGGAAAAATTACTTGTTTGTTTAAAAATTTAAATAAAGTAATAACTATTGAATCTTTTATTGTGAGTAATTAATCCATAAGGCACCCAGTGGTTTTAGGCAGAGATTTTTTAAATATGTGTAATTATAAGTTAATTCAGGTTGGTGAGAATATAAGCAATGAGTATGTGCAAAGTAAAAGTATTGTAAAAGAACAAAGACAAAGCAACGTGAATGAAGTTAAAAGTATAAACAAATTAAAAGACATGCAAAGCAAAGAACAGTTAGAAGATGTGCAATGTAAAAGAACAAAGATAAAGCAACGTGAATGAAATTAAAAGTAAAGGCAAATTAAAAGACATACAAGGTAGACAACCATTAGCTAATATGCAAAGCAAAATTAGTGCAGAAAATCGAAGACATAACAATATAGGAGAGACTCAGAGTAAAAATAAAGTAAATAAAATGCAATTTCGAGAAAAGATAGACAATGTAAAAGAAATGCTAAGTGAAAACGTTGAAGCAGAAAGATATCAAAACGAAGAGGACGAACGTCAAAGAAAAAAGAAGATGAATAGAATAAAAAATGAGATAAAAGAAGAAAGTTTCGAAACGCAAATGTTGCTGATCGATGTAGACTCTGAAAATAAAAAAGAATATAATGTGGGAAAAAAGATGAATAATGTGAACACGAAGAGATTAGAGAATCTGTTTGAGAATTATTATGTTAAACCTATTAGGCCAGTTGAACCCAAAATTAAAAGTTATATGAAAATTATTGTTGATAGCGATAAACCGTTTCGATGCCCCCCTCGACGACTATCGTACGTTGAAAAGGTAGAGGTACAAAGATACTAGATGAGAATATGGCTACGGGATATATTCGTCCAAGTGAGTCAGAATATGTTTCACCGATAGTACTTGTTAAAAAGAAGACAGGGGAATTAAGGATGTGTGTAGATTACCGCCGTTTAAATAAAGTTACGTCAAAAGATAGTTACCCCATACCACTGATAGATGATTTGTTATATAGGTTAGTAAATAAAAAGTTATTTTTAAAGTTAGATTTAAAGAGTGGCTTTGATCATGTTTTTATGGATAGTGATTCTATAAAGTATACGTCATTTGTAACACCATAAGGACAATTCGAATATTTTCGAATGCCGTTCGGGTTGACAAACGCTCCTTCTACGTTTCAAAAATTTATAAATAAAATATTCGAAGATATGGTACGAGAAGGCAAAGTTATTATATATCTTGATGATATAATGATTGCTACAGAAGGACTAGATAAACATTTTAATATCGTGAAAGAAGTTTTTTAATGCTTAGTAGAAAATAAATTAGAACTTAGATAAGTGAGTTTTTGAAGTCGTTTATAGGAAGGCATAAAAGCAAATGAGTCAGGTATAGAAGCCATTAAATCGTTTCCGGTGCCAACCAAGGTTCATGAAGTACAAAGTTATATTGATTTCAGGATTTCGCTCTAGTGGCAAAACCATTATATGACCTTATAAAAAAAGATAAAACAAGTAAGAAAGCTACAGTCGAGTGTGCTCGACTGTAATATACCCGCTACCCAGCTGCTTGTACATAATTTATTTGTGGAACAAAAAAACGGCTACAATAATATTTTGACCGTAAAAGGCTATGGACTTATAATATTTATGCAAAGTCAAAATATAAAATAAAAAAAAAAAAACATTTTTGCACACATTTAATTTTTGATGCGGGCGGGACTCGAACCCGTAAATGCATAATAGTACTGTTCGTTTTGCAGTCCACAACTTAACCCATTTCACCACCGTACACGCACACACGATTCGGCACAATGCTGCAAGCAGCGCCTCCGGCAGCGCTGCTTACAGCTGTGGAAAACGTTAAGCTGAATAACTTCTGTGTTTATTATCCGATTGTTACCAAATTTTCAGAGATCATCTGGCTAGCTATAGTTATCATGTAATCCGAAAATAAACAATATGGCATCAAAATTGCACTTGTTATCAATGTTTTTTCGATTTGCGGGGGCGGAAGGGGGCGTGGCCAAAATCCAAAAAAAAACTTGATCCGCGTGCAATAATAACACATATTGTCACCAAATTTGGTTGTCCTAGCTCTTATAATAGCTGAGATCTAGATTTTCACACGGACAGACAGACGGACATGGCTATATCGACTCGGCTGTTGATCCTGAGCCAGAAAATATATACTTTATGGGGTCGGAGGTGTCTCCTTCTGCCTGTTACATACATTTTCGGTTTGAACAAAGTTATAATACCCTTCTACTCTATGAGTAGCGGGTATAATCATTTTTGCACACATTTAATTTTTGATGCGGGCGGGACTCGAACCCGTAAATGCATAATAGTACTGTTCGTTTTGCAGTCCACAACTTAACCCATTCCACCACCGTACACGCACACACGATTCGGCACAATGCTGCAAGCAGCGCTGCCGGCACCGCTGCTTACAGCTATGGAAAACGTTAAGCTGAATAACTTCTGTGTTTATTATCCTCTTATAATAGCTGAGATCTAGATTTTCACACGGACAGACAGACGGACAGACGGACATGGCTATATCGACTCGGCTGTTGATCCTGAGCCAGAATATATATACTTTTTGGGGTCGGAGGTGTCTCCTTCTGCCTGTTACATACATTTTCGGTTTGAACAAAGTTATAATACCCTTCTACTCTATGAGTAGCGGGTATAAAAAAAAAAACATTTTTGCACACATTTAATTTTTGATGCGGGTGGGACTCGAACCCGTAAATGCATAATAGTACTGTTCGTTTTGCAGTCCACAACTTAACCCATTTCACCACCGTACACGCACACACGATTCGGCACAATGCTGCAAGCAGCGCTGCCGGCAGCGCTGTTTACAGCTGTGAACAACGTTAAGCTGAATAACTTCTGTGTTTATTATCCGATTGTTACCAAATTTTCAGAGATCATCTGGCTAGCTATAGTTATCATGTAAACCGAAAATGAACAATATGGCATCAAAATTGCACTTGTTATCAATGTTTTTTCGATTTGCGGGGGCGGAAGGGGGCGTGGCCAAAATCCAAAATAAACTTGATCAGCGTGCAATAATAACACATATTATCCCCAAATTTGGTTGTCCTAGCTCTTATAATAGCTGAGATCTAGATTTTCACACGGACAGACAGACGGACAGATGGTACAAAGTTATAATACCCTTCTACTCTATGAGTAGCGGGTATAAATATTCGAAGATATGGTACGAGAAGGCAAAGTTATTAAATATCTTGATGATATAATGATTGCTACAGAAGGACTAGAAGAACATTTTAATATCTTGAAAAAAGTTTTTTAATGCTTCGTAGAAAATAAATTAGAACTTAGACAAGTGAGTTTTTGAAGTCGTTTATAGGAAGGCATAAAAGCAAATGAGTCAGGTATAGAAGCCATTAAATCGTTTCCGGTGCCAACCAAGGTTCATGAAGTACAAAGTTATATTATTATTATAATTATATTGTAAGTCATATTTTGTCTCCATAGGGTGCCTCTTAGATTCAGGGAGTCCGATAATAATTTTAAGAAGATCTACAATTCCTAAAGAATTACAGTTAAGTCACAATGAATCGGCAAATACTTATTTTGGTATTCATGAAAGTACATTGAATGTACTTGGAAAAATTACTTGTTTGTTTAAAAATTTAAATAAAGTAATAACTATTGAATCTTTTGTTGTGAGTAATTAATCCATAAGGCACCCAGTGGTTTTGGGCAGAGATTTTTTAAATATGTGTAATTATAAGTTAATTCAGGTTGGTGAGAATATAAGCAATGAGTATGTGCAAAGTAAAAGTATTGTAAAAGAACAAAGACAAAGCAACGTGAATAAAGTTAAAAGTATAAACAAATTAAAAGACATGCAAAGCAAAGAACAGTTAGAAGATGTGCAATGTTAAAGAACAAAGAAAAAGCAACGTGAATGAAATTAAAAGTAAAGGCAAATTAAAATACATACAAGGTAGACAACCATTAGCTAATATGCAAAGCAAAAGTAGTGCAGAAAATCGAAGACATAACAATATAGGAGAGACTCAGAGTAAAAATAAAGTAAATAAAATGCAATTTCGAGAAAAGATAGACAATGTAAAAGAAATGCTAAGTGAAAACGTTGAAGTAGAAAGATATCAAAACGAAGAGGACGAACGTCAAAGAAAAAAGAGGATGAATAGAATAAAAAATGAGATAAAAGAAGAAAGTTTCGAAACGCAAATGTTGCTGATCGATGTAGACTCTGAAAATAAAAAAAGAATATAATGTGGGAAAAAAGATGAATAATGTGAACACGAAGAGATTAGAGAATCTGTTTGAGAATTATTATGTTAAACCTATTAGGCCAGTTGAACCCAAAATTAGAAGATATATGAAAATTATTGTTGATAGTGAAAAACCGTTTCGATGCCCCCCTCGACGACTATCGTACGTTGAAAAGGTAGAGGTACAAAGATACTATATGAGAATATGGCTAAGGGATATATACGTCCAAGTGAGTCAGAATATGTTTCACCGATAGTACTTGTTAAAAAGAAGACAGGGGAATTAAGGATGTGTGTAGATTACCGCCGTTGAAATAAAGTTACGTCAAAAGATAGTTACCCCATACCACTGATAGATGATTTGTTATATAGGTTAGTAAATAAAAAGTTATTTTCAAAGTTAGATTTAAAGAGTGGCTTTGATCATGTTTTTATGGATAGTGATTCTATAAAGTATACGTCATTTATAACACCATTAGGACAATTCGAATATTTTCGAATGCCGTTCGGGTTGACAAACGCTCCTTCTACGTTTCAAAGATTTATAAATAAAATATTCGAAGATATGGTACGAGAAGGCAAAGTTATTATATATCTTGATGATATAATGATTGCTACAGAAGGACTAGATGAACATTTTAATATCATGAACGAAGTTTTTTAATGCTTAGTAGAAAATAAATTAGAACTTAGATAAGTGAGTTTTTGAAGTCGTTTATAGGAAGGCATAAAAGCAAATGAGTCAGGTATAGAAGCCGTTAAATCGTTTCCGGTGCCAACCAAGGTTCATGAAGTACAAAGTTATATTGGTCTACGCTCTTATTTTAGATTATACATTCAGGATTTCGCTCTAGTGGCAAAACCATTATATGACCTTATAAAAAAAGATAAAACAAGTAAAAAAACTACAGTCGAGTGTGCTCGACTGTAATATACCCGCTACCCAGCTGCTTGTACAAAATTTATTTGCGGAACAAAAAAACGGCTACAATCATATTTTGACCGTAAAAGGCTATGGACTTATAATATTAATGCAAAGTCAAAATATAAAATAAAAAAAAACAAGTAAGAAAGCTACAGTCGAGTATGCTCGACTGTAATATACCCGCTACCCAGCTGCTTGTACATAATTTATTTGCGGAACAAAAAAACGGCTACAATCATATTTTGACCGTAAAAGGCTATGGACTTATAATATTTATGCAAAGTCAAAATATAAAATAAAAAAAAAAAACATTTTTGCACACATTTAATTTTTGATGCGGGCGGGACTCGAACCCGTAAATGCATAATAGTACTGTTCGTTTTGCAGTCCACAACTTAACCCATTTCACCACCGTACACGCACACACGATTCGGCACAATGCTGCAAGCAGCGCCTCCGGCAGCGCTGCTTACAGCTGTGGAAAACGTTAAGCTGAATAACTTCTGTGTTTATTATCCGATTGTTACCAAATTTTCAGAGATCATCTGGCTAGATATAGTTATCATGTAATCCGAAAATGAACAATATGGCATCAAAATTGCACTTGTTATCAATGTTTATTCGATTTGCGGGGGCGGAAGGGGGCGTGGCCAAAATCCAAAAAAAAACTTGATCCGCGTGCAATAATAACACATATTGTCACCAAATTTGGTTGTCCTAGCTCTTATAATAGCTGAGATCTAGATTTTCACACGGACAGACAGACGGACATGGCTATATCGACTCGGCTGTTGATCCTGAGCCAGAAAATATATACTTTATGGGGTCGGAGGTGTCTCCTTCTGCCTGTTACATACATTTTCGGTTTGAACAAAGTTATAATACCCTTCTACTCTATGAGTAGCGGGTATAATCATTTTTGCACACATTTAATTTTTGATGCGGGCGGGACTCGAACCCGTAAATGCATAATAGTACTGTTCGTTTTGCAGTCCACAACTTAACCCATTTCACCACCGTACACGCACACACGATTCGGCACAATGCTGCAAGCAGCGCTGCCGGCACCGCTGCATACAGCTATGGAAAACGTTAAGCTGAATAACTTCTGTGTTTATTATCCTCTTATAATAGCTGAGATCTAGATTTTCACACGGACAGACAGACGGACAGACGGACATGGCTATATCGACTCGGCTGTTGATCCTGAGCCAGAATATATATACTTTATGGGGTCGGAGGTGTCTCCTTCTGCCTGTTACATACATTTTCGGTTTGAACAAAGTTATAATACCCTTCTACTCTATGAGTAGCGGGTATAAAAAAAAAAAACATTTTTGCACACATTTAATTTTTGATGCGGGTGGGACTCAAACCCGTAAATGCATAATAGTACTGTTCGTTTTGCAGTCCACAACTTAACCCATTTCACCACCGTACACGCACACACGATTCGGCACAATGCTGCAAGCAGCGCTGCCGGCAGCGCTGTTTACAGCTGTGAACAACGTTAAGCTGAATAACTTCTGTGTTTATTATCCGATTGTTACCAAATTTTCAGAGATCATCTGGCTAGCTATAGTTATCATGTAAACCGAAAATGAACAATATGGCATCAAAATTGCACTTGTTATCAATGTTTTTTCGATTTGCGGGGTCGGAAGGGGGCGTGGCCAAAATCCAAAATAAACTTGATCAGCGTGCAATAATAACACATATTATCACCAAATTTGGTTATCCTAGCTCTTATAATAGCTGAGATCTAGATTTTCACACGGACAGACAGACGGACAGACGGACAGACGGACATGGCTATATCGACTCGGCAGTTGATCCTGAGCCAGAATATATATACTTTATACAAAGTTATAATACCCTTCTACTCTATAAGTAACGGGTATAAATATTCGAAGATATGGTACGAGAAGGCAAAGTTATTAAATATCTTGATAATATAATGATTGCTACAGAACGACAAGAAGAGCATTTTAATATCTTGAAAGAAGTTTTTTAATGCTTAGTAGAAAATAAATTAGAACTTAGACAAGTGAGTTTTTGAAGTCGTTTATAGGAAGGCATAAAAGCAAATGCGTCAGGTATAGAAGCCATTAAATCGTTTCCGGTGCCAACCAAGGTTCATGAAGTACAAAGTTATATTATTATTATAATTATATTGTAAGTCATATTTTGTCTCCATAGGGTGCCTCTTAGATTCAGGGAGTCCGATAATAATTTTAAGAAGATTTCTAAAGAATTACAGTTAAGCCACAATGAATCGGCAAATCCTTTTTTTGGTATTCATGAAAGTACATTGAATGTACTTGGAAAAATTACTTGTTTGTTTAAAAATTTAAATAAAGTAATAACTATTGAATCTTTTGTTGTGAGTAATTAATCCATAAGGCACACAGTGGTTTTAGGCTGAGATTTTTTAAATATGTGTAATTATAAGTTAATTCAGGTTGGTGAGAATATAAGCAATGAGTATGTGCAAAGTAAAAGTATTGTAAAAGAACAAAGACAAAGCAACGTGAATAAAGTTAAAAGTATAAACAAATTAAAAGACATGCAAAGCAAAGAACAGTTAAAAGATGTGCAATGTAAAAGAACAAAGATAAAGCAACGTGAATGAAATTAAAAGTAAAGGCAAATTAAAATACATACAAGGTAGACAACCATTAGCTAATATGCAAAGCAAAAGTAGTGCAGAAAATCGAAGACATAACAATATAGGAGAGACTCAGAGTAAAAATAAAGTAAATAAAATGCAATTTCGAGAAAAGATAGACAATGTAAAAGAAATGCTAAGTGAAAACGTTGAAGTAGAAAGATATCAAAACGAAGAGGACGAACGTCAAAGAAAAAAGAGGATGAATAGAATAAAAAATGAGATAAAAGAAGAAAGTTTCGAAACGCAAATGTTGCTGATCGATGTAGACTCTGAAAATAAAAAAAGAATATAATGTGGGAAAAAAGATGAATAATGTGAACACGAAGAGATTAGAGAATCTGTTTGAGAATTATTATGTTAAACCTATTAGGCCAGTTGAACCCAAAATTAGAAGATATATGAAAATTATTGTTGATAGCGAAAAACCGTTTCGATGCCCCCCTCGACGACTATCGTCGTCGAGGTACAAAGATACTAGATGAGAATATGGCTAAGGGATATATACGTCCAAGTGAGTCAGAATATGTTTCACCGATAGTACTTGTTAAAAAGAAGACAGGGGAATTAAGGATGTGTGTAGATTACCGCCGTTGAAATAAAGTTACGTCAAAAGATAGTTACCCCATACCACTGATAGATGATTTATTATATAGGTTAGTAAATAAAAAGTTATTTTCAAAGTTAGATTTAAAGAGTGGCTTTGATCATGTTTTTATGGATAGTGATTCTATAAAGTATACGTCATTTATAACACCATTAGGACAATTCGAATATTTTCGAATGCCGTTCGGGTTGACAAACGCTCCTTCTACGTTTCAAAGATTTATAAATAAAATATTCGAAGATATGGTACGAGAAGGCAAAGTTATTATATATCTTGATGATATAATGATTGCTACAGAAGGACTAGATGAACATTTTAATATCATGAAAGAAGTTTTTTATTGCTTAGTAGAAAATAAATTAGAACTTAGATAAGTGAGTTTTTGAAGTTGTTTATAGGAAGGCATAAAAGCAAATGAGTCAGGTATAGAAGCCATTAAATCGTTTCCGGTGCCAACCAAGGTTCATGAAGTACAAAGTTATATTATTATTATAATTATATTGTAAGTCATATTTTGTCTCCATAGGGTGCCTCTTAGATTCAGGGAGTCCGATAACAATTTTAAGAAGATCTACAATTCCTAAAGAATTACAGTTAAGTCACAATGAATCGGCAAATACTTATTTTGGTATTCATGAAAGTACATTGAATGTACTTGGAAAAATTACTTGATTGTTTAAAAATTTAAATAAAGTAATAACTATTGAATCTTTTGTTGTGAGTAATTAATCCATAAGGCACCCAGTGGTTTTAGGCAGAGATTTTTTAAATATGTGTAACTATAAGTTAATTCAGGTTGGTGAGAATATAAGCAATGAGTATGTGCAAAGTAAAAGTATTGTAAAAGAACAAAGACAAAGCAACGTGAATAAAGTTAAAAGTATAAACAAATTAAAAGACATGCAAAGCAAAGAACAGTTAGAAGATGTGCAATGTAAAAGAACAAAGATAAAGCAACGTGAATGAAATTAAAAGTAAAGGCAAATTAAAATACATACAAGGTAGACAACCATTAGCTAATATGCAAAGCAAAAGTAGTGCAGAAAATCGAAGACATAACAATATAGGAGAGACTCAGAGTAAAAATAAAGTAAATAAAATGCAATTTCGAGAAAAGATAGACAATGTAAAAGAAATGCTAAGTGAAAACGTTGAAGTAGAAAGATATCAAAACGAAGAGGACGAACGTCAAAGAAAAAAGAGGATGAATAGAATAAAAAATGAGATAAAAGAAGAAAGTTTCGAAACGCAAATGTTGCTGATCGATGTAGACTCTGAAAATAAAAAAAAGAATATAATGTGGGAAAAAAGATGAACAATGTGAACACGAAGAGATTAGAGAATCTGTTTGAGAATTATTATGTTAAACCTATTAGGCCAGTTGAACCCAAAATTAGAAGATATATGAAAATTATTGTTGATAGCGAAAAACCGTTTCGATGCCCCCCTCGACGACTATCGTCGTCGAGGTACAAAGATACTAGATGAGAATATGGCTAAGGGATATATACGTCCAAGTGAGTCAGAATATGTTTCACCGATAGTACTTGTTAAAAAGAAGACAGGGGAATTAAGGATGTGTGTAGATTACCGCCGTTGAAATAAAGTTACGTCAAAAGATAGTTACCCCATACCACTGATAGATGATTTGTTATATAGGTTAGTAAATAAAAAGTTATTTTCAAAGTTAGATTTAAAGAGTGGCTTTGATCATGTTTTTATGGATAGTGATTCTATAAAGTATACGTCATTTATAACACCATTAGGACAATTCGAATATTTTCGAATGCCGTTCGGGTTGACAAACGCTCCTTCTACGTTTCAAAGATTTATAAATAAAATATTCGAAGATATGGTACGAGAAGGCAAAGTTATTATATATCTTGATGATATAATGATTGCTACAGAAGGACTAGATTAACATTTTAATATCATGAAAGAAGTTTTTTAATGCTTAGTAGAAAATAAATTGGAACTTAGATAAGTGAGTTTTTGAAGTCGTTTATAGGAAGGCATAAAAGCAAATGAGTCAGGTATAGAAGCCATTAAATCGTTTCCGGTGCCAACCAAGGTTCATGAAGTACAAAGTTATATTGATTTCAGGATTTCGCTCTAGTGGCAAAACCATTATATGACCTTATAAAAAAAGATAAAACAAGTAAGAAAGCTACATTCGAGTGTGCTCGACTGAAATATACCCGCTACCCAGCTGCTTGTACAAAATTTATTTGCGGAACAAAAAAACGGCTACAATCATATTTTGACCGTAAAAGGCTATGGACTTATAATATTAATGCAAAGTCAAAATATAAAATAAAAAAAAACAAGTAAGAAAGCTACAGTCGAGTGTGCTCGACTGTAATATACCCGCTACCCAGCTGCTTGTACATAATTTATTTGCGGAACAAAAAAACGGCTACAATCATATTTTGACCGTAAAAGGCTATGGACTTATAATATTTATGCAAAGTCAAAATATAAAATAAAAAAAAAAAAAACATTTTTGCACACATTTAATTTTTGATGCGGGCGGGACTCGAACCCGTAAATGCATAATAGTACTGTTCGTTTTGCAGTCCACAACTTAACCCATTTCACCACCGTACACGCACACACGATTCGGCACAATGCTGCAAGCAGCGCCTCCGGCAGCGCTGCTTACAGCTGTGGAAAACGTTAAGCTGAATAACTTCTGTGTTTAATATCCGATTGTTACCAAATTTTCAGAGATCATCTGGCTAGATATAGTTATCATGTAATCCGAAAATGAACAATATGGCATCAAAATTGCACTTGTTATCAATGTTTTTTCGATTTGCGGGGGCGGAAGGAGGCGTGGCCAAAATCCAAAAAAAACTTGATCAGCGTGCAATAATAACACATATTGTGACCAAATTTGGTTGTCCTAGCTCTTATAATAGCTGAGATCTAGATTTTCACACGGACAGACAGACGGACTGACGGATATAGTTATTATATAAACCGAAAATGAATAATATGGCATTAAAATTGCACTTGTAATCAATTTTTTTCGATTTACAGGGGCGGAAGGGGGCGTGGCCAAAATCCAAAATAAACTTGACCAGCGCGCAATAATAACACATACTGTCACCAAATTTGGTAGTTCTAGCTCTTATAATAGCTGAGATCCAGATTTTCACACGGACAGACAGACGGATAGACGGACAGACAGACAGACGGACAGACGGACAGACGGACATGGCTATATCGACTCGGCTGTTGATCCTGAGCCAGAATATATATACTTTATGGGGTCGGAGGTGTCTCCTTCTGCCTGTTACATACATTTTCGGTTTGAACAAAGTTATAATACCCTTCTACTCTATGAGTAGCGGAAGGACTAGATGAACATTTTAATATCTTGAAAGAAGTTTTTTAATGCTTAGTAGAAAATAAATTAGAACTTAGACAAGTGAGTTTTTGAAGTCGTTTATAGGAAGGTATAGAAGCCATTAAATCGTTTCCGGTCCCAACCAAGGTTCATGAAGTACAAAGTTATATTATTATTATAATTATATTGTAAGTCATATTTTGTCTCCATAGGGTGCCTCTTAGATTCAGGAAGTCCGATAACAATTTTAAGAAGATCTACAATTCCTAAAGAATTACAGTTAAGCCACAATGAATCGGCAAATACTTATTTTGGTATTCATGAAAGTACATTGAATGTACTTGGAAAAATTACTTGATTGTTTAAAAATTTAAATAAAGTAATAACTATTGAATCTTTTGTTGTGAGTAATTAATCCATAAGGCATCCAGTGGTTTTAGGCGGAGATTTTTTAAATATGTGTAATTATAAGTTAATTCAGGTTGGTGAGAATATAAGCAATGAGTATGTGCAAAGTAAAAGTATTGTAAAAGAACAAAGACAAAGCAACGTGAATAAAGTTAAAAGTATAAACAAATTAAAAGACATGCAAAGCAAAGAACAGTTAGAAGATGTGCAATGTAAAAGTAATGTAAAAGAACAAAGATAAAGCAACGTGAATGAAATTAAAAGTAAAGACAAATTAAAAGACATGCAAAGCAAAGAAAAGTTAGGAAATGTACAAAGTGAAGGAAATGTAAAAGAACAAAGACAAAACAACGTGAATGAAGTTAAAAGTAAAGGCAAATTAAAAGACATACAAGGTAGACAACCATTAGCTAATATGCAAAGCAAAAGTAGTGCAGAAAATCGAAGACATAACAATATAGGAGAGACTCAGAGTAAAAATAAAGTAAATAAAATGCAATTTCGAGAAAAGATAGACAATGTAAAAGAAATGCTAAGTGAAAACGTTGAAGCAGAAAGATATCAAAACGAAGAGGACAAACGTCAAAGAAAAAAGAGCATGAATAGAATAAAAAATGAGATAAAAGAAGAAAGTTTCGAAACGCAAATGTTGCTGATCGATGTAGACTCTGAAAATAAAAAAGAATATAATGTGGGAAAAAAGATGAATAATGTGAACACGAAGAGATTAGAGAATCTGTTTGAGAATTATTATGTTAAACCTATTAGGCCAGTTGAACCCAAAATTAGAAGATATATGAAAATTATTGTTGATAGCGAAAACCCGTTTCGCTGCCCCCCTCGACGACTATCGTACGTTGAAAAGGTAGAGGTACAAAGATACTAGATGAGAATATGGCTAAGGGATATATACGTCCAAGTGAGTCAGAATATGTTTCACCGATAGTACTTGTTAAAAAGAAGACAGGGGAATTAAGGATGTGTGTAGATTACCGCCGTTGAAATAAAGTTACGTCAAAAGATAGTTACCCCATACCACTGATAGATGATTTGTTATATAGGTTAGTAAATAAAAAGTTATTTTCAAAGTTAGATTTAAAGAGTGGCTTTGATCATGTTTTTATGGATAGTGATTCTATAAAGTATACGTCATTTATAACACCATTAGGACAATTCGAATATTTTCGAATGCCGTTCGGGTTGACAAACGCTCCTTCTACGTTTCAAAGATTTATAAATAAAATATTCGAAGAAATGGTACGAGAAGGCAAAGTTATTATATATCTTGATGATATAATGATTGCTACAGAAGGACTAGATGAACATATTAATATCATGAAAGAAGTTTTTTAATGCTTAGTAGAAAATAAATTAGAACTTAGATAAGTGAGTTTTTGAAGTCGTTTATAGGAAGGCATAAAAGCAAATGAGTCAGGTATAGAAGCCATTAAATCGTTTCCGGTGCCAACCAAGGTTCATGAAGTACAAAGTTATATTGATTTCAGGATTTCGCTCTAGTGGCAAAACCATTATATGACCTTATAAAAAAAGATAAAACAAGTAAGAAAGCTACAGTCGAGTGTGCTCGACTGTAATTTACCCGCTACCCAGCTGCTTGTACATAATTTATTTGCGGAACAAAAGAACGGCTACAATCATATTTTGACCGTAAAAGGCTATGGACTTATAATATTTATGCAAAGTCAAAATATAAAATAAAAAAAAAAACATTTTTGCACATATTTAATTTTTGATGCGGGCGGGACTCGAACCCGTAAATGCATAATAGTACTGTTCGTTTTGCAGTCCACAACTTAACCCATTTCACCACCGTACACGCACACACTATTCGGCACAATGTTGCAAGCAGCGCTGCCGGCACCGCTGCTTACAGCTATGGAAAACGTTAAGCTGAATAACTTCTGTGTTTATTATCCGATTGTTACCAAAATTTTAGAGATCATCTGCCTAGATATAGTTATTATCTAAACCGAAAATAAGTAATATGGCATCAAAATTGCACTTGTAATCAATTTTTTTCGATTTACAGGGGCGGAAGGGGGCGTGGCCAAAATCCAAAATAAACTTGACTAACGTGCAATAATAACACATACTGTCACCAAATTTGGTAGCTCTAGCTCTTATAATAGCTGAGATCTAGATTTTCACACGGACAGACAGACGGACAGACGGATAGACAGACAGACGGACAGACGGACATGGCTATATCGACTCGGCTGTTGATCCTGAGCCAGAATATATATACTTTATGGGGTCGGAGGTGTCTCCTTCTGCCTGTTACATACATTTTCGGTTTGAACAAAGTTATAATACCCTTCTACTCTATGAGTAGCGGGTATAAACAATTTTGCACACATTTAATTTTTGATGCGGGCGGAACTCGAACCCGTAAATGCATAATAGTACTGTTCGTTTTGCAGTCCACAACTTAACCCATTTCACCACCGTACACGCACACACGATTCGGCACAATGCTGCAAGCAGCGCTGCCGGCACCGCTGCTTACAGCTATGGAAAACGTTAAGCTGAATAACTTCTGTGTTTATTATCCGATTGTTACCAAAATTTTAGAGATCATCTGCCTAGATATAGTTATTATATAAACCGAAAATGAATAATATGGCATCAAAATTGCACTTGTAATCAATTTTTTTCGATTTACAGGGGCGGAATGGGGCGTGGCCAAAATCCAAAATAAACTTGACCAACGTGCAATAATAACACATACTGTCACCAAATTTGGTAGTTCTAGCTCTTATAATAGCTGAGATCTAGATTTTCACACGGACAGACAGACGGACAGACGGACATGGCTATATCGACTCGGCTGTTGATCCTGAGCCAGAATATATATACTTTATGGGTCGGAGGTGTCTCCTTCTGCCTGTTACATACATTTTCGGTTTGAACAAAGTTATAATACCCTTCTACTCTTTGAGTAGCGGGTAAAAAAATTAAAGTATAAGTTCTTAAAAAAAAAAAACAAAAAGCTTAAGCGGCATGAATTGGGAATCGAATCACGGGCCTGTCGGCTCAGGAGTTCATCGCTTTATCACCAAGCTACTAACGCTGTTATCCAACAACAGCAAAAATTTGCATTGTATGGCATTCTTATTATTTCCTGTACAAATAAAGCATTTGCGCTGCCGGAAGCGCGGTCTACAGCTAGGGAAAACGTTAAACTGAATAGCTTCTTTGTTTATTATCCGATTGTAACCAAATTTTCAGAGATCATCAGGTTAGCTATAATTATCATATGGAACAATATGGCATCAAAATTGCGCTTGTAATCAATTTTTTTCGATTTACAGGGGAGGAAGGGGGCGTGGCCAAAATCCAAAATAAACTTGAACTTCTACTCTATGAGTAGCGGGTATAAAAAAAAACATTTTTGCACACATTTAAATTTTGATGCGGGCGGGACTCGAACCCGTAAATGCATAATAGTACTGTTCGTTTTGCAGTCCACAACTTAACCCATTTCACCACCGTACACGCACACACGATTCGGCACAATGCTGCAAGCAGCGCTGCCGGCACCGCTGCTTACAGCTATGGAAAACGTTAAGCTGAACAACTTCTGTGTTTATTATCCGATTAATACCAAAATTTTAGAGATCATCTGCCTAGATATAGTTATCATATAAACCGAAAATGAATAATATGGCATTAAAGTTGCACTTGTAATCAATTTTTTTCGATTTACAGGGGCGGAAGGGGGCGTGGCCAAAATCCAAAATAAACTTGACCAGCGTGCAATAAAAACACATACTGTCACCAAATTTGGTAGTTCTAGCTCTTATAATAGCTAAGATCTAGATTTTCACACGGACAGACAGACGGACAGACGGATAGACAGACAGACGGACAGACGGACATGGCTATATCGACTCGGCTGTTGATCCTGAGCCAGAATATATATACTTTATGGGGTCGGAGGTGTCTCCTTCTGCCTGTTACATACATTTTCGGTTTGAACAAAGTTATAATACCCTTCTACTCTATGAGTAGCGGGTATAAACAATTCTGCACACATTTAATTTTTGATGCGGGCGGGACTCGAACCCGTAAATGCATAATAGTACTGTTCGTTTTGCAGTCCACAACTTAACCCATTTCACCACCGTACACGCACACACGATTCGGCACAATGCTGCAAGCAGCGCTGCCGGCACCGCTGCTTACAGCTATGGAAAACGTTAAGCTGAATAACTTCTGTGTTTATTATCCGATTGTTACCAAAATTTTAGAGGTCATCTGCCTAGATATAGTTATTATATAAACCGAAAATGAATAATATGGCATCAAAATTGCACTTGTAATCAATTTTTTCGATTTACAGGGGCGGAAGAGGGCGTGGCCAAAATCCAAAATAAACTTGACCAACGCGCAATAATAACACATACTGTCACCAAATTTGGTAGCTCTAGCTCTTATAATAGCTGAGATCCAGATTTTCACACGGACAGACAGACGGACAGACGGGCAGACAGACAGACAGACAGACGGACAGACGGACAGACGGACATGGATATCGACTCGGCTGTTGATCCTGAGCCAGAATATATATACTTTATGGGGTCGGAGGTGTCTCCTTCTGCCTGTTACATACATTTTCGGTTTGAACAAAGTTATAATACCCTTCTACTCTATGAGTAGCGGGTAAAAAAATTAAAGTATAAGTTCTTAAAAAAAAAACAAAAAGCTTAAGCGGCATGAATTGGGAATCGAATCACGGGCCTGTCGGCTCAGGAGTTCATCGCTTTATCACCAAGCTACTAACGCTGTTATCCAACAACAGCAAAAATTTGCATTGTATGGCATTCTTATTATTTCCTGTACAAATAAAGCATTTGCGCTGCCGGAAGCGCGGTTTACAGCTAGGAAAAACGTTAAACTGAATAGCTTCTTTGTTTATTATCCGATTGTTACGAAATTTTTAGAGATCATTTGGCTAGCTATAGTTATCATGTAAACCAAAAATTAACAATATGGCATCAAAATTGCACTTGTAATTATTTTTTTTTCAATTTACAGGGGCGGAAGGGGGCGTGGCCAAAATCCAAAATAAACTTGACCAGCGTGCAATAATAACACATACTGTCACCAAATTTGGTAGTTCTAGCTCTTATAATAGCTGAGATCCAGATTTTCACACGGACAGACAGACGGATAGACGGACAGACAGACAGACGGACAGACGGACAGACGGACATGGCTATATCGACTCGGCTGTTGATCCTGAGCCAGAATATATATACTTTATGGGGTCGGAGGTGTCTCCTTCTGCCTGTTACATACATTTTCGGTTTGAACAAAGTTATAATACCCTTCTACTCTATGAGTAGCGGGTAAAAAAATTAAAGTATAAGTTCTTAAAAAAAAAAAACAAAAAGCTTAAGCGGCATGAATTGGGAATCGAATCACGGGCCTGTCGGCTCAGGAGTTCATCGCTTTATCACCAAGCTACTAACGCTGTTATCCAACAACAGCAAAAATTTGCATTGTATGGCATTCTTATTATTTCCTGTACAAATAAAGCATTTGCGCTGCCGGAAGCGCGGTTTACAGCTAGGAAAAACGTTAAACTGAATAGCTTCTTTGTTTATTATCCGATTGTTACGAAATTTTTAGAGATCATTTGGCTAGCTATAGTTATCATGTAAACCGAAAATTAACAATATGGCATCAAAATTGCACTTGTAATTATTTTTTTTTTCAATTTACAGGGGCGGAAGGGGGCGTGGCCAAAATCCAAAATAAACTTGACCAGCGTGCAATAATAACACATACTGTCACCAAATTTGGTAGTTCTAGCTCTTATAATAGCTGAGATCTAGATTTTCACACGGACAGACAGACAGACGGACAGACGGACAGACGAACATGGCTATATCGACTCGGCTGTTGATCCTGAGCCAGAATATATATACTTTATGGGGTCGAAGGTGTCTCCTTCTGCCTGTTACATACATTTTCGGTTTGAACAAAGTTATAATACCCTTCTACTCTATGAGTAGCGGGTATAAAAATATAAGAAAAAGCTGCGCTCTGACAATCGCACAGAGCTGATTTAAGAGACTGTCACTTCTCCACTTGTTAACTAAGTTCATTGTGAGCCATTAAAAAAATTTTAAATAAAATGCACCACCAATTAATGCATATTAAAAATTTAAAGTATGAGTTCTTAAAAAAAAAAAAGAAAAAGCTTAAGCGGCATGAATTGGGAATCGAATCACGGGCCTGTCGGCTCAGGAGTTCATCGCTTTTTCACTAAGCTACTAACGCTGTTATCCAACAACAGCAAAAATTTGCATTGTATGGCATTGTTATTATTTCCTGTACAAATAAAGAATTTGCGCTGCCGGAAGCGCGGTTTACAGCTAGGGAAAACGTTAAACTGAATAGCTTCTTTGTTTATTATCCGATTGTAACCAAATTTTCAGAGATCATCAGGCTAGCTATAATTATCATATGGAACAATATGGCATCAAAATTGCGCTTGTAATCAATTTTTTTCGATTTACAGGGGCGGAAGGGGGCGTGGCCAAAATCCAAAATAAACTTGATCTTCTACTCTATGAGTAGCGGGTATAAAAAAAAACATTTTTGCACACATTTAAATTTTGATGCGGGCGGGACTCGAACCCGTAAATGCATAATAGTACTGTTCGTTTTCCAGTCCACAACTTAACCCATTTCACCACCGTACACGCACACACGATTCGGCACAATGCTGCAAGCAGCGCTGCCGGCACCGCTGCTTACAGCTATGGAAAACGTTAAGCTGAACAACTTCTGTGTTTATTATCCGATTGTTACCAAAATTTTAGAGATCATCTGCCTAGATATAGTTATCATATAAACCGAAAATGAATAATATGGCATCAAAGTTGCACTTGTAATCAATTTTTTTTTCGATTTACAGGGGCGAAAGGGGGCGTGGCCAAAATCCAAAATAAACTTGACCAGCGTGCAATAAAAACACATACTGTTACCAAATTTGGTAGTTCTATCTCTTATAATAGCTGAGATCTAGATTTTCACACGGACAGACAGACGGACAGACGGATAGACAGACAGACGGACAGACGGACATGGCTATATCGACTCGGCTGTTGATCCTGAGACAGAATATATATACTTTATGGGGTCGGAGGTGTCTCCTTCTGCCTGTTAAATACATTTTCGGTTTGAACAAAGTTATAATACCCTTCTACTCTATGAGTAGCGGGTATAATCAATTTTGCACACATTTAATTTTTGATGCGGGCGGGACTCGAACCCGTAAATGCATAATAGTACTGTTCGTTTTGCAGTCCACAACTTAACCTATTTCACCACCGTACACGCACACACGATTCGGCACAATGCTGCAAGCAGCACTGCCGGCACCGCTGCTTACAGCTATGGAAAACGTTAAGCTGAATAACTTCTGTGTTTATTATCCGATTGTTACCAAAATTTTAGAGATCATCTGCCTAGATATAGTTATTATGCAAACCGAAAATGAATAATATGGCATCAAAATTGCGCTTGTAATCAATTTTTTCGATTTACAGGGGCGGAAAGGGGCGTGGCCAAAATCCAAAATAAACTTGATCTTCTACTCTATGAGTAGCGGGTATAAAAAAAAACATTTTTGCACACATTTAATTTTTGATGCGGGCGGGACTCAAACCCGTAAATGCATAATAGTACTGTTCGTTTTGCAGTCCACAACTTAACCCATTTCACCACCGAACACGCACACACGATTCGGCACAATGCTGCAAGCAGCGCTACCGGCACCGCTGCTTACAGCTATGGAAAACGTTAAGCTGAAATAATGCATAAATGCATGCGTAAATGCATAATAGTACTGTTCGTTTTGCAGTCCACAACTTAACCCATTTCACCACCGTACACGCACACATGATTCGGCACAATGCTGCAAGCAGCGCTGCCGGCACCGCTGCTTACAGCTATGGAAAACGTTAAGCTGAATAACTTCTCTGTTTATTATCCGATTGTTACCAAACTTTTAGAGATCATCTGGCTAGATATAGTTGTCATATAAACCGAAAATGAATAATATGGCATCAAAATTGCACTTGTTATCAATTTTTTTCGATTTACAGGGGCGGAAGGGGGCGTGGCCAAAATCCAAAATAAACTTGAGCAGCGTGCAATAATAACACATACTGTCACCAAATTTGGTAGTTCTAGCACTTATAATAGCTGAGATCTAGATTTTCGCACGCACAGACAGACGTACAGACAGACAGACGGACAGACGGACAGACGGACATGGCTATATCGACTCGGCTGTTGATCCTAAACCAGAATATATATACTTTATGGGGTCGGAGGTGTCTCCTTCTGCCTGTTACATACATTTTCGGTTTGAACAAAGTTATAATACCCTTCTAGTCTATGAGTAGCGGGTATAAAAATTAAAGTATAAGTTCTTAAAAACAAAAAACAAAAAGTTTAAGCGGCATGAATTGGGAATCGAATCGCGGGCCTGTCGGCTCATGAGTTCATCGCTTTTTCACTAAGCTACTAACGCTGTTATCCAACAAAAACAAAAATTTGAATTGTATGGCATTCTTATTATTTCATGTACAAATAAAGAATTTGCGCTGCCGGAAGCGCGGTTTACAGCTAGGGAAAACGTTAAACTGAATAGCTTCTTTGTTTATTATCCGATTGTAACCAAATTTTCAGAGATCATCAGGCTAGCTATATTTATCATATGGAACAATATGGCATCAAAATTGCGCTTGTAATCAATTTTTTTTGATTTACAGGGGCGAAAAGGGGCGTGGCCAAAATCCAAAATAAACTTGATCTTCTACTCTATGAGTAGCGGGTATAAAAAAAAACATTTTTGCACACATTTAATTTTTGATGCGGGCGGTACTCGAACCCGTAAATGCATAATAGTACTGTTCGTTTTGCAGTCCACAACGTAACCCATTTCACCACCGTACACGCACACACGATTTGGCACAATGCTGCAAGCAGCGCTGCCGGCACCGCTGCTTACAGCTATGGAAAACGTTAAGCTGCATAACTTCTGTGTTTATTATCCGATTGTTACCAAATTTTCAGAGATCATCTGCCTAGATGTAGTTATTATATAAACCGAAAATGAATAATATGGCATCAAAATTGCACTTGTAATCAATTTTTTTCGATTTCCAGGGGCGGAAGAGGGCGTGGCCAAAATCCAAAATAAACTTGACCAGCGTGCAATAATAACACATACTGTTACCAAATTTGGTAGTTCTAGCTCTTATAATAGCTGAGATCTAGATTTTCACACGCACAGACAGACGGACAGACAGACAGACGGACAGACGGGCATGGCTATATCGACTCGGCTGTTGATCCTGAGCCAGAATATATATACTTTATGGGGTCGGAGGTGTCTCCTTCTGCCTGTTACATACATTTTCGGTTTGAACAAAGTTATAATACCCTTCTACTCTATGAGTAGCGGGTATAAAAATAAAAGAAAAAGCTGCGCTCTGACAATCGCACACAGCTGATTTAAGAGACTGTCACTTCTCCACTTGTTAACTAACTTCATTGTGAGCCATTAAAAAAATTTTAAATAAAATGCACCACCAAAATAATGCATATTAAACAAGTAAGAGAGCTACTGTCGAGTGTGCTCGACTGTAATATACCCGCTACCCAGCTGCTTGTACATAATTTATTTGCGGAACAAAAAAACGGCTACAATCATATTTTGACCGTAAAAGGCTATGGACTTATAATATTTATGCAAAGTCAAAATATAAAATAAAAAAAAAACCATTTTTGCACACATTTAATTTTTGATGCGGGCGGGATTCGAACCCGTAAATGCATAATAGTACTGTTCGTTTTGCAGTCCACACCTTAACCCATTTCACCACCGTACACGCACACACAATTCGGCACAATGCTGCAAGCAACGCTGCCGGCACCGCTGCTTACAGCTACGGAAAATGTTAAGCAGAATAACTTCTGTGTTTATTATCCGATTGTTACCAAATTTTCAGAGATCATTTGGCTAGCTATAGTTATCATGTAAACCGAAAATTAACAATATGTCATCAAAATTGCGCTTGTAATCAATGTTTTTTCGATTTACGGGGGCGGAAGGGGGCGTGGCAAAAATCTAAAATAAACTTGATCAGCGTGCAATAATAACACATATTGTCACCAAATTTGGTAGTCCTAGCTCTTAAAATAGCTGAGATCTAGATTTTCACGCGGACAGACAGACGGACAGACGGACATGGCTATATCGACTCGGCTGTTGATCCTGAGCCAGAATATATATCCGATTGTTACCAAATTTTCAGAGATCATCAGGCTAGCTATAATTATCATATGGAACAATATGGCATCAAAATTGCGCTTGTAATCAATTTTTTTCGATTTACAAGGGCGGAAGGGGGCGTGGCCAAAATCCAAAATAAACTTGATCTTCTACTCTATGAGTAGCGGGTATAAAAAAAAACATTTTTGCACACATTTAATTTTTGATGCGGGCGGGACTCTAACCCGTAAATGCATAATAGTACTGTTCGTTTTGCAGTCCACACCTTAACCCATTTCACCACCGTACACGCACACACAATTCGGCACAATGCTGCAAGCAGCGCTGCCGGCAGCGCTGCTTACAGCTATCGAAAACGTTAAGCTGAATAACTTCTGTGTTTATTATCCGATTGTTACCAAACTTTTAGAGATTATCTGCCTAGATGTAGTTATTATGTAAACCGAAAATAAATAATATGGCATCAAAATTGCACTTGTAATCAATTTTTTTCGATTTCCAGGGGCGGAAGGAGGCGTTGTACAAAATCCAAAATAAACTTGACCACCGTGCAATAATAACACATACTGTCACCAAAATTGGTAGTTCTAGCTCTTATAATAGCTGAGATCTAGATTTTCAAACGGACAGACAGACAGACAGACAGACAGACAGACAGACGGACAGACGGACATGGCTATATCGACTAGGCTGTTGATCCTGAGCCAGAATATATATACTTTATGGGGTCTAAGGTGTCTCCTTCTGCCTGTTACATACATTTTCGGTTTGACCAAAGTTATAATACCCTTCTACTCTATGAGTAGCGGGTATAAAAATCCGTATTATAAAAACCTCAGATGACAACGAGGCCAAATTAAGTAAAATTGAGACAATACTTTACATATACAATCACAAAACCAAACACGACACTACTGGACAAACCCCCGCTCACATATTTCTTTACGCTGGACAACCAACCTCAGATACACAACAAAACAAAGAAATCAAAATAAACGAAATAAACAAAAATGGATTAGAATACGAAGTTGATACCAAATACAGAAAAGGACCATTACAAAAAGGTAAATTAGAAAACCCGTTTAAACTAACAAAAAACGTTGATCAAACCGACGACGACCATTACAAAATAACTAACAGGAATAGAGAAACACATTACTATAAAACTCAATTTAAAAAACAAAAAAAAATTAATCAAATTCCCATTCTACAGGCCCATGGTTCATCATAATTTTCCTCCTTACCTGTGCAAGACTATGCCAAACACAACAAATTCAAATCAACAATATTGCCACAGACCATGGATACCTGCTATTTTCTGACAAATCAATAAAAATCCCATCTGAATACGAACGTCATTGTCTTCGAATAAATGTTTCCGATATAAGCACCCTAACCCATTATTTCAATACTAAAATAACTAACTACACTAATGTCCCACAAATCATTAAATAACAAAATGTTAAGGGAACTTAATGGCATAACCTTACACCAAGTAAATCCACAGTAAAGAGGACTAATTAATATAGTAGAATCCGCGTTTAAATATCTATTTGGAACACTAGACCGAACAGAAATTCAAAATCAACTAGAGTCAGTAGCGACAATCTCAATTAGTTTACATGAAATAAATGAAGTGCTTCAGTTGATTAATAATAACATGTAAAAGATTAAAGATTTTGAAGATGAGCACAATAATAGAGAACAACTAGTATACGAATTGATGCAATTCACAGAATACATAGAAGACATTGCAATGCAACTTTCCCGATTAGGGCTATTCAACCCAAAATTACTTAATTATGACAAGCTAGAAAATGTAGACAGTAGTAATATATTGCAAACTAAAACGTCAACCTGGATCAACACCAACCAAATACTTATTACTTGTATTCCACATATCCCTATTAAACAAAAAACCGTTCATACAATTAACATAATACCCTACCCAGATGGTAATAGTTATCAACTTGACTACCTAGGAAAAGATACTTATTTTGAAGAAAGAAATAAAATCTACAATCAAAACAACAAAGAAACATGTAAGAAAGCTACAGTCGAGTGTGCTCAACTGTAATATACCCGCTACCCAGCTGCTCGCACATCATTTATTTACGGAACAAAAAAAAACGGCTACAATCATATTTTGACCGTAAAAGGCTATGGACTTACAATATTTATGCAAAGTCAAAATCTAAAATAAAAAAAAACAAGTAAGAAAGCTACAGTCGAGTGTGCTCGACTGTAATATACCCGCTACCCAGCTGCTCGTACATTATTTATTTGCGGAACAAAAAAAAACGGCTTATAATATTTATGCAAAGTCAAAATCTAAAATAAAAAAAAAATATTTTTGCACACATTTAATTTTTGATGCGGGCGGGACTCGAACCCGTAAATGCATAAAAGTACTGTTTGTTTTGCAGTCCACAACTTAACCCATTTCACCACCGTACACGCACACACGATTCGGCACAATGCTGCAAGCAGCGCTGCCGGCGGCGCTGCTTACAGCTTTGGAAAACGTTAAGCTGAATAACTTCTGTGTTTATTATCCAATTGTTACCAAATTTTCCGAGATCATCTGGCTAGCTATGGTTATCATGTAAACCGAATATGAACAATATGGCATCAAAATTGTAATCAATTTTTTCGATTTACAGGGGCGGAAGGGGGCGTGGCAAAAATCTAAAATAAACTTGATCAGCGTGCAATTATAACACATTTTGTCACCAAATTTGGTAGTCCTAGCTCTTATAATAGCTGAGATCTAGAGGTTCAGAGGTAATCATTTTTTTTTCGATTTACGGGGCGGAAGGGGGCGTGGCCAAACTCCAAAATAAACTTGAGCAGCGTGCAAGAATTACACATATTGTCACCAAATTTGGTAGTCCTAGCTCTTATAATAGCTGAGATCTAGATTTTCAAACGGACAGACAGACGGACAGACGGACATGGCTATATCGACTCGGCTGTTGATCCTGAGCTAGAATATATATACTTTATGGGGTCGGAGGTGTCTCCTTCTGCCTGTTACATACATTTTCGGTTTGAACAAAGTTATAATACCCTTCTACTCTATGAGTAGCGGGTATAATAAACAACGAATGTATTAAAAATATCATGAAAAGAACCAATCCAATATGTAACTTTGTTTCCACAACAGTCAACCAAATAATTAAATATGTAGAGCCAAACAATATCCTTACTTGGAATAAAAATGAAAAATTGTCAAGAAATTAATAAAAATATAACGATTAATGGCAACAAAATTATAACAATAAAATAATGCAAAATAAAAATAAGAAAAATAATGCTGAACGAAAACAATCGGAACCCCGAAATCAATTTAACCCCCTTGTATACACCCTTAGAACTAATAAGGATAAAACCAATATAATATAAAGACATTGTAAAATGAATATCAAACAAGTAAAGAAAGCTACAGTCGAGCGCGCCCGACAGTAAGATACCATTCGCCCAGTTTCAAAGAAATTATTACATATTAAATTCCATCAAAAAATGCTGCACAAGTTTATTACACATGCTTCGGCAGAAACGAAGCACAGGCGCAAGCAGTGGATGTACGGAAAACGGAAACATGGATAACTTTTGTGTTAATCGCCAATTGGATTGTAATTTGGGGAATAGATTTATATTGTAATTATTTATGTTCATACCAAAGCAAAAAGCCGTAACTTCAATACTTCTCCTGATAATAAATCTAAAATATCGATTTGCGTGGGCGGTGGGAGTGGCATCAAAAATTTAAAATAAACTCAATCTACCTATGGTATACAGGAACCTTCATATGAAATATGGTGTCTCTAGCTTTTGTAACAGCTGAGATCTAGACGTTCAAACGGACAGACGGACGGACGGACAGACAGATAGACGCACATGGCTCAATCGACTCAGCTAGTGATCCTGAGTCAGAATATATATATTTTGTAAGGTCTGCCTCGCCTCCTTCTGCCTGTTATATACATTTGCACAAACTTAGTATACCATTTTTGGCCATTTTAAATGGTCGAATGGTATAAAAATAATATCATAGCCTGCGTAATTTTATTAATAATAAATCTTTCAACTTGCATTATCAAGACTTACTTAAAATTTAAACCTAATGCAACCTTGGAGATGCCAGAGTCTAATCCGACCGCATTACCCAGGTTGTATTCCGCAACTCTGGTGGAAGTTTGAACTTCCTTTTTAAGGGGAGGGAAGTAGCATAATATGCTTTACATACTATGCTGACATAGACATAATTCGGTTCTGCGAGTCACCATGCACATAATAAGAATAACATATTATGCTGACATAAACACAACTCGCCTTTTGTGAGTTACCAAGCACATAACACGACTAACACATTATGCTGACATAAACACAACTCATCTTCTGCGAGTTATCATGCACAATACACATGTTGCTTATACAATTCGCCTTAAGCAAAGTAAAACATATAAAACCATTTCATAATTAGTCTTAAGCTGACATTCGCTCAATAAAGATCTATCCGTTTGTGAACTAAACCTCCGTTCTTGTATTTAATTTATTGATAAAAAGGTGTTACAGCGTTGATCTTAGTCTATTGACGGATCATTTGTTCGACTCGAAAACTTATAAATACGTAAGTGGCGCAGCCGGTAGGATGAAATTATTGATGCGATAGTAAACCTATACAATTCTTTAATTTTCATCCGCAAAGGAACTTTCGCAAATCGCATCGGAACATCGGTTCAAGTTCAAAGTGCAAACTCCAAAAGTGCACATGTAACTGAAAAGTGATTGTGAAAACAAATTAAAATTAATTATTTTAAAAGACGCCTTAGAATTCGTCAGAGAAATAAATCCATAAAGGTTACTCTAAACCAGGCGAAACGGCTAAGTGTGCATACAAAAAAAAAAACAAGTAAGAAAGCTACATTCGAATGTGCTCGACTGTAATATACCCGCTACCCAGCTGCTCGTACATCAAAATTATTTGCGGAACAATAAAGAACGGCCACAATCATATTTTGACCATAAAAGGCCATGGACTTACAATATTTATGCAAAGTCAAAATCTAAAATAAAAAAAAACAAGTAAGAAAGCTACATTCGAGTGTGCTCGACTGTAATATACCCGCAACCCAGCTGCTCGTACATCAAAATTATTTGCGGAACAATAAAGAATGGCCACAATCATATTTTGACCGTAAAAGGCCATGGACTTATAAAATTTATCCAAAGTCAAAATCTAAAAAAAAAAAAATTTTTTTGCACACATTTAATTTTTGATGCGGGTGGGACTCGAACCCATAAATGCATAATAGTTCTGTTCGTTATGCAGTCCACAACTTAACCCATTTCACCACGTACACGCACACACTATTCGGCACAATGCTGCAGCGCTGCCGGCAAAAGGAGTAAAAAGTATTGAAAACGTATAACTTTTATTCAGGTACCAAAAAAATTCAAGATTTATCACTTAAACAATAAAAATAATAATTCTACCTGTTGAAGACTATAAATCGAATACGTGCATGTAAAAACGATGTGTGCCCTTTTAATAATTCTTTATATACTTGAATGGAAAGTGTTCTAGAGCACTCTAACTTTTAATAAATTTTGTTTAAAAAACGACCAATAGGTTCTATGGCATCTATACGATGTATCGGTCCGTACCGGCTCGTTCCGACTTATTTACAGCGGGCAGCAATAAGAAACATGTATACAAAGTTTAATGAAGGTAGCTCAAAAAGGGAGGCAAAAACTTTTATTTGCAAAAAATAAGAAAAGTTCGATCTCCCCCACCATGACACGCATACATGCGGAATCGAACCTTGGACCCATTACCTAAGAGGTCCACCATTTCTCCATTCGGACATTAAGCCATTACGCAAATTTTGACAAAGTTACATTATAAGACCATTCGGAAATTCTCGCACGACAAAAACAAAGTCTGAATGCATGATGCGTGTTTTTGTTGATATTTATTCTCATAACTTAAACATACAATTAAATAAAAAATAGAAATAAAAAAATAAAAGAAAAAGCTGCGCTCTAACAATCGCACACAGCTGATTTAAGAGACTGTCACTTCTCCACTTGTTAACTAAGTTCATTGTGAGCCATTAACACAATTTTAAATAAAATGCACGACCACCAATTAATGCATATTCAAAAATTAAAGTATTAGTTCTTAAAAAACAAGTAAGAAAGCTACAGTCGAGTGTGCTCGACTGTAATATACCCGCTACCCAGCTGCTTGTACATAATTTATTTGCGGAACAAAACGGCTACAGTCATATTTTGACCGTAAAAGGCTATGGACTTATAATATTTATGCAAAGTCAAAATATAAAATAAGAAAAAAAAACATTTTTGCACACATTTAATTTTTGATGCGGGCGGGACTCGAACCCGTAAATGCATAATAGTACTGGTCGTTTTGCAGTCTACACCTTAACCCATTTCACCACCGTACACGCACACACGATTCGGCACAATGCTGCAAGCAGCGCTGCTTACAGCTATCGAAAACGTTAAGCTGAATAACTTCTGTGTTTATTATCCGATTGTTACCAAATTCTCAGAGATCATTTGGCTAGCTATGGTTATCATGTAAACCGAAAATGAACAATATGGCATCAAAATTGCGCTTGTAATCAATGTTTTTCGATTTACGGGGGCCGAATGGGGCGTGGCCAAAATCTAAAATAAACTTGATCAGCGTGCAATAATAACACATATTGTCACCAAATTTGGTAGTCCTAGCTCTTATAATAGCTGAGATCTAGATTTTCACACGGACAGACATACGGACAGACGGACATGGCTATATCGACTCGGCTGTTGATCCTGAGCCAGAATATATATACTTTATGGGGTCGGAGGTGTCTCCTTCTGCCTGTTACATACATTTTCGGTTTGAACAAAGTTATAATACCCTTCTACTCTATGAGTAGCGGGTATAAAAATATAAGAAAAAGCTGCGCTCTGACAATCGCACAGAGCTGATTTAAGAGACTGTCACTTCTCCACTTGTTAACTAAGTTCATTGTGAGCCATTAAAAAAATTTTAAATAAAATGCACACCCAATTAATGCATATTAAAAAATTAAAGTATAAGTTCTTAAAAAACAAGTAAGAAAGCTACAGTCGAGTGTGCTCGACTATAATATACCCGCTACCCAGCTGCTTGTACATAATTTATTTGCGGAACAAAAAAAAGGCTACAATCATATTTTGACCGTAAAAGGCTATGGACTTATAATATTTATGCAAAGTCAAAATATAAAATAAAAAAAAAAACATTTTTGCACACATTTAATTTTTGATGCGGGCGGGAGTCGAACCCGTAAATGCATAATAGTACTGTTCGTTTTGCAGTCCACAACTTAACCCATTTCCCCACCATACACGCACACACGATTCGGCACAATGCTGCAAGCAGCGCTGCCGGCACCGCGGCTTACAGCTATGGAAAACGTTAAGCTGAATAACTTCTGTGTTTATTATCCGATTGTTACCAAATATTCAGAGTTAATTTGGCTAGCTATAGTTATCATGTAAACCGAAAATGAACAATGTGGCATCAAAATATCGCTTGTAATCAATTTTTTTCGATATACAGGGGCGGAAGGGGGTGCGGCCAAAATCCAAAATAAACTTGATCAGCAATAATAACACATTTTGCCGGACAGACAGACGGCCAGACAGACAGACAGACGGATATGGCAATATCGACTCGGCTGTTGATCCTGAGCCAGAAAATATATACTTTCTGGGGTCGGAGGTGTCTCCTTCTGCCTTTTACATACATTTTCGTTTTGAACAAAGTTATAATACCCTTCTACTGTATGAGTAGCGGGTATAAAAAAAATAATTTTTTGCACACATTTAATTTTTGATGCGGGTGGGACTCGAACCCATAAATGCATAATAGTTCTGTTCGTTATGCAGTCCACAACTTTACCCATTTCACCACCGTACACGCACACACTATTCGGCACAATGCTGCAAGCATCGCTGCCGGCAAAAGGAGTAAAAAGTATTGATAACGTAAACCTTTTATTCAGGTACAAAAAAATCCAAGATTTATCACTTAAACAGTAAAAAGAATACTTCTACCTGCTGAAGACTATAAATCAAATACGTGCATGTGAAAAACGATATGTGCCCTTTTAATACCTCTTTATATACTTGAATGAAAAGTGTTCTAGAGAACTCTAACTTTTAATAAATTTTGTTAAAACAAGTAAAGAAAGTTACAGTCGAGCGCGCCCGACAGTAAGATGCCTTTCGCCCTGTTTCGAAACAAATTATCACATATTTAATTCCATCAAAAAACTCTGCACAAGTTTATCCTCCACCTATTGTTCATATTAGATTTATCTCTGAATAACGCCATCTGCATGTGAAAACGGCATAGCTTTACACACGCTACGGCTGAAACGAAACATCGTGACGATGACGTCACGATGCGCAGCACAGGCGCAAGCAGTGGAAGTACAGAAAACGGAAACATGGATAACTCATGTGTTTATGGTCCGATTGGATTGTAATTTGGGGAATAGATTTATATTGCAATTATTTATGTTCATACCAAAGCAGAATGATGTAATTTCAATACTTCACCTGATAATCGAAAATTATCGATTTGGGTGGGCGGTGGGCGTGACACCTCAAATTTCAAATAATCTCATCTGTGCAGGATTTAAAGGAGCCATCATGCCAAATGTGGTGTCTGTAACTGTAATACTTTCCTTAATATTCAAAAATTATCAATTTGCGTGGGCGGTGGGCGTGGGCCCAAATTTGAAAAACGCATTCTGCGCATAGTTTACAGGAACCATCATGCCAAATTTGGTGTCTATAACTGTAATACTTTCCTTAATATTTGTAAATTATCGATTTGCGTGGTCGGTGGGCGTGGCACTCCAAATTTGAAATAAACTTGATCTGCGTATGGTATACAGGAACCATCATGTCAAATTTGGTGTCTCTAGCTTTTGTAATAGCTGAGATCTCGACGTTCATACAGACAGACGGACAGAGGGACAGACGGACAGACGGATAGAAGGACAGACGGACATGGCTCAATCGACTCGGCTGTGGATCCTGAGCCAGAATATATATGTATACTTTATGGGGTCTGCCACGCCTCCTTCCGCCTGTTATATACATTTGCACAAACTTAGTATACCATTTTTGACCATTTTAAATGGTCGAATGGTATAAAAATAATATCATAGTCTGCGTAATTTTATTAATTATAAGTCTTTCAACTTGCATTATCTCGACTTACTTAAAATTTAAACCTAATGCAACCTTGGAGATGCCAGAGTCTAATCCGACCGCACTACCCAGGTTGTATTCCGCAACTCCGGTGGAAGTTTGAACTTCCTTTTTAAGGGGAGGGAAGTAGCATAATATGCTTTACATACTATGCTGACATAGACATAATTCGGTTCTGCGAGTCACCATGCACATAATAAGAATAACATATTATGCTGACATAAACACAACTCGCCTTTTGCGAGTTACCAAGCACATAACACGACTAACACATTATGCTGACATAAACACAACTCGCCTTTTGCGAGTTATCATGCCCAATACACATGTTGCTTATACAATTCGCCTTATGCAAAGTAAAACATATAAGACCATTTCATAATTAGTCTTAAGCTGACATTCGCTCAATAAAGATCTATCCGTTTGTGAACTAAATCTCCGTTCGTGTATTTAATGTATTGATAAAAAGGTGTTACACCGTTGATCTGAGTCTATTGATAGATCATTCGTTCGACTCGAAAACTTATAAATACGTAAGTATATATCATCAATACCCAGGGAACACCACGAGGAGGCCATTAAAATAATAATGAGGTCACACAACAAAACAAAATTTGGGGACCTTCGAGTCGACTTGAGCTGATTTAAGCTAGCTTCTAATTTCCCCAAAAAAATAAAATCTTAACCTGCTTTCTTCAACGCAGGATAGGTTTAATAAAATAAAAGAAAATAAAATACTAGTTACAAAACGAAATAAGTAACAAAATAAAATAATAACTTAATACGTCTCATGTATACTAAAAATTAAAGTAGGTGATAATTAATATAGATACATATATCCATATTTAAATATTTATTTATTAACCTACCTAATAGGTTAATACTATTCGAAACACTAATGCCCTATAATATCCTGAACACTAACAGAAATTGTGATGGCTATGTACTTCAAATGTCCTAGCACTAATAGTTTCAATATTTACCTTTGAAAACGCCGAATCAATATGTGTATCCATATTGGTAGTGGACGTTTTCAAATCTAACAAACTCTTAAATCCTTTGCTAATCAAACAAGTAAGAAAGCTACATTCGAGTGTGCTCGACTGTAATATACCCGCTACCCAGCTGCTCGTACATTAAAATTATTTGCGGAACAATAAAGAACGGTTACAATCATATTTTGACAGTAAAAGGCCATAGACTTACAATATTTATCCAAAGTCAAAGTCTAAAATAAAAAATAAAATTTTTGCACACATTTAATTTTTGATGCGGGTGGGACTTGAACCCATAAATGCATAATAGTTCTGTTCGTTATGCAGTCCACAACTTAACCCATTTCACCACCGTACACGCACACACTATTCGGCACAATGCTGCAAGCAGCGCTGCCGCCAAAAGGAGTAAAAAGTATTGAAAACGTATAACTTTTATTCAGGTACCAAAAATCTCCAAGATTTATCACTTAAACAGTAAAAATAATTATTCTACCTGTTGAAGACTATAAATCGAATACGTGAATGTAAAAAACCATATGTGCCCTTTTAATAATTCTTTATATACTTGAATGGAAAGTGTTCTAGAGCACTGTAACTTTTAATAAATTTTGTTAAAACAAGTAAGAAAGCTACAGTCGAGTGTGCTCGACTGTAATATACCCGCTACACAGCTGCTCGTACATCATTTATTTGCGGAACAAAAAAAAAAACGGCTACAATCATATTTTGACTGTAAAAGGCTATGGACTTGCAATATTTATGCAAAGTCAAAATCTAAAATAAAAAAAAAACATTTTTGAACACATTTAATTTTTGATGCGGGCGGGACTCGAACCCGTAAATGCATTATAGTACTGTTCGTTTTGCAGTCAACAACTTAACCCATTTCACCACCGTACACGCACACACGATTCGGCACAATGCTGCAAGCAGCGCTGCCGGCACCGCTGCTTACAGCTATGGAAAACGTTAAGCTGAATAACTTCTGTGTTTATTATCCTCTTATAATAGCTGAGATCTAGATTTTCACACGGACAGACAGACGGACAGACGGACATGGCTATATCGACTCGGCTGTTGATCCTGAGCCAGAATATATATACTTTTTGGGGTCGGAGGTGTCTCCTTCTGCCTGTTACATACATTTTCGGTTTGAACAAAGTTATAATACCCTTCTACTCTATGAGTAGCGGGTATAAAAATTGTATGTACTCCTACTCTCCTACACCTGGTAAATTGAAATCTCCTAAAATGACTAAACTATCCCCTAATGAAGAAAAATGCTGAAATAGTTCCTCAAATTCTGTGTTAAAGGCAGACAGAGAATAATCTGGACTTTTATAAATTACAAGAAAACTGACGCCATCAAATCTAAATATGCCGAACTCAAATCCAACTGGGCAAACTGTTTTTCTACCGCTAAAGCAATGGGAAACTCTATCTACCAGCTCGTTCTTTGTGAAAACTAGGTTAATGGTCGTATTGATTTATGTCGCACAACAATTGAGAACCCTGGTATTTCAACGTTTTCATTTGATATGGAAGTTTCCACGAAGCGAGACCGATGACTGCAGCATCAGCCTGTCCGATCGAATATCTTCATTTTGCGAATTCAGGCTCTGAGTAACTAAATAATCGTAATGGGTACGAAATAGCTTTTCTGTCCGCAATTTCTCCAATTGGGCTTCTACCTTACCATTCCGTTGAGGAGCCTTAGGAGGAACGAAGTTCCCAACTATAAACAATCCTATAGCAGTAGTTGCTCTACTGCAAGCTACGTTTAATGCAGAACGCTGCATTTTGGAACTAGCACGGACTACTACTTTGCTAGGTATACGTAGCTCCCTGACTCTTTTGAATAGTTATGCCTTCAGCAGGCACAATTGGAAACTGCCTATGGTCAATTGTAACTTGCGCGTTATTGGAATATTGAAAACTGCGAACAATTTTTAGAACTGGAGTCCAGAATGGCTCTGTACAATGTGTACACTTAGAAGGTGCAATTTCCCCTACACTTTCCTCGGAAAATTTCATCCATAAAATGTTGGGAGTGTTGGATGTAGTGAAAACTATTTGCATCAATCCTCCTGATGCCCCGTTAACTAATCCATCCCCTATATCCACATTGACCGTCATCATATATTTGGCAGTAGTCTTAAGAAAAAGGGACGAACATAGTCCCTGTGTAGCGGACGTTTTAAATCCCTTAACTTCCTCTTATATTATATTTTTCCTAGCTACGTCTAAATGAGAAGTCTTTATAAAGTCCTGAGCGGTAGAAAAAAATGGTGCAGTTGAAATTGAGTTAAGTTTCGTTACATTGAACGAATCTACCTCATTATTACTGCTAAATAGATGAATGGCATCATCGGGCACTGCCGATGGTTCGCATATTCTGGATCGGAAAATGGAAATATCATCGGCTGTCATTCAACCCGATGCCATTTTATTTAATGCAGAGGCAAATAGCTGGTCATTCCGTTGACGCATTATCTCCGTGAGCTCAAAATACAGGAAAAGGTCCCAGAGATAAGTACCAAATATTTCATGGTACGGGTCACCGGTGTTTGGATTAAAAATCCAAGCACCTTCCACAGGCTGTAACTGTCTAAGATCGCCAAATACGACGACAGAAACATCACCAAATGGAGAAGTATTTTTAAAAATCTGCTTCAAACGGGAATCTAAATATGAAAACATGAAAGAAACAACCATTGATATTTCATCAATAATAATTATTTTAAGGTCTATTAACCTTGAATGAAGAGAATTAACTAAATCGTGGCTTAAGGCCCTTAATGATGCTGAACGGGTCTGGCTAACCGGAAGTGAAAACATGGAATGCAGAGTTGAACCACTGATTCCGAATGCTGCTTTTCCTGTTGGAAAAATCGAAAAATTGCTGAAATAAGTCGGCTCTTTCCGACTCTTGCACGACATCCAATAAATTCATAATACACTGAATTGTTTTTGGCATTGTGCAGAACATGGGTGAAAAATACCTTCTGCTTTAAATTTAGTGATCTAACTATGTTAGCCAAGCTTCCTGAGAAACTAGGGCTGGAAGCTTAATCAATCGGACATTGCTATCTTCGTCGCTGATTTCAATATTTCGTGCCACATTTAAGACGTTTAACTGTGGATCTATTTCAGGCAACCCTAAAACTCTGAAGCCATCATCTACTACTTCCTGATCGTCTACCTGAGTATTCCCAATATCTTCTTCTACTCTTAAATGTCTCAGAGCTTCCTCTAGTTCCCTATCATCTAGCACATTGTACTTTCTGTCATTGTTCTCTATTAACTCCTGTTTCTGCTACAGAACAACTCGCAGTCTTTTGTGACTAAATCTAAATGCTCGTCTCGCCATGGAGCGTAAAGCAGTACTAATTCCCTGAAATAGTCACTTCTATCGGTATTAACATTAAATTTCTGATATCTAAATATGCATTCCTAATGAAGCCACTACCATCGCGGAGAGCATAAACTATTGATTCGGAAGCCCTAGGCACTTCGTCGTCAATGTCATCAAAATTTTTCTGGCAAGATCCACGTTCCGATTTGCTATAGCTATAAAAAGCAGCAAAATCGGCAAGGCATAAGCTCTCTAAAGCGTCTGGGCGCTGAACTTAATATCTAAAAGTCCTAAATGAAAAATACCGAATACCGAATCTGCATATTGGCTTTAACCTAATTTCTCGCCTGCGAGAGTGCTCGTGATTATGGACTTGATACTCCAAAAATGGAGCAACATCAGGGCAACTAGTATTTGTTGTGATAAACTGATCAATAAAGGACTTGACAGGCTCGAAAGTTGACTCATCCTTTAAGTCGAGCTTGGGGGCAACTTTCAGCCAAAACATGCCATAAATATGTGGAGAGCCTCTTTACTCAAACTTCACTCGCCAATAAAATTTGATGACCCTATGACTACCAAAGACACCGCCTTCCTTCTTCATTAGTTTCAGGACCTGCCAATATCGAAAATCGAAACACCTAGAGCAGGTCACACTGGTCACACAGGTCACACATTAAACTGTAAGCTTCATTTTCAGTTATTTCTTGCTTGTCTACATTTTTATACAGTAATACCAAAGGCTCCGGCCACCTAGTTTCCGCTGCGGAAAACGTTATAAAAAATGTCGGAAGACCAACCTGCCTAACCATAGCCATCACCTTTTTCTTTTCGTCCTCCCAATGAGCAGGACAAGTGCGAAAACCCTTTAAAAGCCTATAGCCATCGTCTTAAAGTATTAACCTATTTAAAGTTTCCTCATTTCGCATATCAGCAGCCGAAATGCCTTGAATGGCAGATGGATGTGCTATTTCTAATACTTATCATTTCCAACTTTTTAAAGTTATGAAATAATTTGTCAGTTCTACAACCTCTTCTATCAAAATTCCTAAGGTCAGATCTAACTATGGTTGTAAAACTTTCCTTGCATTTTCTCATAATGTCTGAAAAAATTGTGGGAAAGGCCAGCTCCTCTGCATCACAATCCTCAATCATATCCAAAGGACGCAGACCCACTCCAGGGGCTATCGCTATTCTGGGAATATCGATAATTTAATATCAGCTTCATTAAATGCCCTTGGAAGGAAAATTACAACATTTGCAATTGGAATTGGCATGATCATGAAAGGAAGACGAGGAGAAATCAACCTTTCTTCTAATGGCGTTAAGCCCTTTAAACATTCCGGAAGCTCCGGAAAATCTAAGCCGTTTGTAATGGAAGCCTTTGGTTTTTTTCCTGACTTGATGCTGCGGCTGCAAGTTTTGCTGAAACAAAACCTATTGTTGTCAGGGGGAAACATAGAGGAAAGGTACAAAATATCTACACTGTCTGCCTCGCTACATTTTTCCTCTATAACCTGACGGGGGATTCTGTCCACTTGATGTGGAAACCACAAACCTTTGCAACACAAGCAAATCTGATCCTGTTTGATCCCTGTTTGACTGTTTTATTAAAATTGGCTATTAGGCTTTCTAAACTTGTTCTAACCTCAGATTGCTTATCTTCCGGCAGGGTATTCGCACGCTCTTCTCTGTTGCGGGACGAGTTTCTATTATGCTCTTTATTCTATTATTGGGATCATTACTATATTGGCTAACCCTTTCAAATTCCTATTGGCATCAAAGACCTTTGATTTCTATCTACTACCCTTTCTAAACATCATTTTCCTACATTTTGTCATTGACGTGCCCGCCTATCAATGTCTCGCCTTCGTTCGTGTGCCCAATAAGTTGGGTCTTGTCTGCGCCTCGATCGAGGCGAAGTATTTTCTATTTGTTCATCTATTTTAACCAAAGGATCAGTTCGACGAGTTCTGCGTCGAACTCTATCCTGCCCTCGTTCCTCTGCCCGCAAACTTGGGCTCTGCCTGCGCCTCGATCGAGGCGAAGTATTTTCTATTTGTTCATCTATTCTAACCAAAGGATTAGCTCGACGAGTGCTGCGTCGAACTCTATCCTGGCCTCACTCCTCTGCCCGATAACTTGGACTCTGTCTACTCTCCGATCGACGCAAAGAGTTTTCTACTTGCTCTTCTAATCTAATTGGGGAACTAGCTCTAAAAATGCTATGTCTTAATGTGTCCGGCGCTTGTTCAGTTACCCTATATATTCAATTACTCCTACGAATCCGGTGCTGTTGACTATTTCGAGCTCTGTCAATTTCTCTATAATCCAAATTAATCCTACGTTCTCTCTGAGACTCAAGATTGATCGGTCTTTCTTGATCAGCATAATTTGTGTCGGATCTATTTAATTGGTTTCTAGCTCGTTGTCTCTGACTCCTACTGTTAGTAGAGCTTCGTTTTAATCTAGGCATATTTTTAAAGTAAATGTAAATATGTAAATATTGTATATTATATTTTGTTTTACATTTTAGGTGATATATATTAATTAAATTATATTGACACAATTAATTATATTATATATTTATATAAATAATTATATATTATATATTTATATAAATAATTATATAATAAATATATAATTTAATAATTGGTTAATATATTTAAGATTTATTGATTAATTTTATTTATAATTTAAATGTATATAGTTCAAAGAGTAATTATTTTAAAAAAAATATTTTAAATAATATATAATTATTATAGAATACTTCAAAATTATTTAAGACATTTATTATAATATTTTTTTTAAATAACTAGAAATTTAATGCTTTAACTCTAACACACTAAAAAATCCAATTGATTTACATATAAACACTGTACATATGCATGCGTGTGAAAAATACGTCACAATCAATGTAACGTCTTTTTCACCAAATTGCGGGCAACCGGCTGGGCGCAATCAAACATTCATACACACATGCACAATGTTCCTACAAAAAACTTACACTTACATACACACGGGGTTAAAATTAAGAACAGTTAATGAATTGTAATTAACTAACTTGCATTAACTGGTTAATGCAATTGCATGAATTTGTTTATACAACACCAAAAACACTATCAAATAATTAAATTGTTGTACGTTAAAATAAGAAATCGTTCGGTAATCGGGAATCGATGACGATGGATAAAAAGTGCACTGCACACCACACGCCAATTGCAAAGTAATTTTGGCTTTGCCATCCTCGTACTTTTTTCGATACATTCAAAGCTATTTATTGCCCCATTTAGTTGGTGCACGCAACTTTATATTTAAAATAAACTTATATATATATATTTAAACTTAAACTTAGTTACGTTTATTAAAACATACATATGTAGATGTGTGTTAAATTAATATATTTTAAAAGTATAGATTTACATATGCATTTGTACATTTTATTACATATTTTAAATGCTTTGATAATTATCGCAACATATTTTTACGGAATACACACACAAAGCTACGTACGCATGCAAAAAAATGAAAGTTAACAACTAACAGAGCTGTCAATATTTTTGAGTCAGCAGCCCCATAGTTTACATTTATAATACCCCTAGCAACTAAGTAGCTTCATATAAACAATGCTGATGCGCCCCAACTGAGTTCAGCGCACCAAGCTAAGAACGGTCAGCAGCGGCAATTGGACACCCAGTATCCGGGGCACCGAACTGCGCTGCATAAATGCTGAGTCGGCTTGCCGACCATGAGCTTTCGGCGTGATGCATTGGAGCTAGGGTAAATTCATAATTTCTATATTCTTTGTATTCAGTTTTAAGCTTGCGCTTTAACAATAAAGATCAGCTACTCCGGCACTTGGCCGTAAAATACCAATTGTTTAAATTGAACATTCTCGTTGAGCCAAAAGGCCATCGAAAGACCACGGGGGCAAAGTCACGCCCTCCAACCTAATCTCCCTAAGAAGTCCTCACCTCTGGGTTAATAGCCGGAATTACTGTGGACTCAGGAGAGCCGACGTCCCGCCTGGATAATACCTGGACAAGGAAGTCGACATTCATCAACCCTATACCACGGAGCCATCTATAAAAGAGGACCACCGGACCATAGGGACACTTATTAATTGGCACCCAACGTTTATTACGGACCTAGAGTATCTTAACAGGGTAGTTAAGAGAAGAAAATATGTAAGTTCAATAAGTGAATTTAAATCAGCAATCTTCGATTATTAAATAAATAATAAATGTTTTTAGAATATCTTCATTTATTTGGGTTCCAAAAGGAATCGTTCAGTCATTTCCTCTGAACTTAACCTAATGAGTATATAAAGGGTATATGAGACCAAGTGGTTTCTTAATTACTAAGTACAGAAAGATTAATCTAGTTATTAATTACAAGGTGTGTTATATTATCTTCCGGGTAGGGAGATCGCTGGTGTGTACCCTCTTCAGCCTTCTGAGGGAGATGGGGTTTACTAGCATGTTTGCCAGTCGGTTCGGGTGGACCACAAGCCTGTCGGCATAACGGCTGCTGTGAAAGTTGATCTGATCCCCAAGAAGGGTAACTTTCAGATCTCTTTCGATGACCTTGTTCGTCACTTACCAGGGGAGCCCAGATGCGTGACGTGCAGCTCTCGACTGGACCACTCGGAGCCTATTGAGCTGGGATTTGGCGGCAGTTCCCCACACCTGGATGAAATAATAAATAAAATAGCTAACAATTTGTTGCGTGCTTTTAGGAAGTTGAATTTCCGTTGCATAGTTTTACCAAAGTGTTATTTACCGTTGCATACCCCAAGTTACTGTGAGCTATTGCTGCCCAAAGGAATAAATAATAAATAATTCCTTTGCGCAAGCCTGTTCTTTTGAAAGAAGTTTTTGTCGATTTCCATTTCTCGCGCACATAGATAGTGAAATATATGTGCGAAGTGCCAACCATCGGTAAATGAGTTGGGCAGGCAAATACAGAAACGTTAAGGTAGAATACGATAGTGACGACGGGTGAGATTTTAAAGAACAAGGTTTTCGCCCGACAGTTACCAATAATACAGACATGGACGCTGCTCAGTTGCAGGCGATCATAGAAGGAGCCGTTAGCCAGGCCCTAGCTCAGCAGGAGGCTAGGCTGATGGGGTCAATGCAGGCACAAATAGATGAGGTTAAAAAACAAATGGAGAACTTAAGTATGGAAGCACCGCAAGTAGAAGCATATAAAAGAATTGATTTTAAGCCAGAAGTCAAATGTGACTTAAAACTCAACATAGTGAAGTCCATTCCCGAGTTTGAGGGGGACCAAGACGATTATGTGGCGCGGCAGCAGTCAGCCATGGACGCCTATCAGATTTTCAGGTCGTACAATAATAGCGAGACACATTACCAAGCCGTCACAATTATTAGGAGTAAAATCAGGGGGGTAGCGAGAGCGCTACTGGTGTCCCATAACACAGTTCTAAATTTCGATGCCATCATTGCTCGACTAGACTGCACATACGCGGACAAAACGTCGCTGCGTGTCCTTAGGCAGGGTCTTGAAACGGTTAGGCAAGGCGAGCTTACCTTGATGCAGTACTACGACGAGGTAGAAAAGCGATTAACACTAGTGACTAACAAAATCGTTATGACACATGAACCGGATAGCGCCGCTCTGTTCAATAATGAGGTTAGAAATGATGCCCTCCACGCGTTCATTTCGGGGCTCAGGAAACCCTTGAGAGCCATAGTGTTGCCAGCTCAGCCCAAAGATTTACCCTCAGCCCTGGCTTTGGCTAGGGAATCTGAGGCGAGCATGGAGCGCACCGCCTTCGCGGCCACGTATGCAAGGGCGGTGGAGGAAAAGTCATACACTTATGGGCAGCGAAAAGGCCAAAACCGTTCGCAGGAAGGCCAGGGAAAAAGTAGCAGGGCCGAGGACGGCCAGGGAAGAAACCCCCACTACTATAAAAAACTAAATAAGTTCCCACAAAACAATGCGGCCCATAACACAAACGATGGCCCTTACCAGTCACCAGAACCCATGGAGTTAGGCTCCACTGTGACACAGCACAGGCAAGCCACCGCCTTCAGAAGCGGTCAGTCTGCCAATGCTAGGGGCGAGAATATTCGAGGCCAGAAAAGACATGGATCTACACGCGCGACGGATCAACGACGTCAAAGAGTGCAGAATACCGTGCAACATGTCGATGACGACAGTGGCAGTGAGTATGATAGAGCGGCAGCAGCGGCTGTCGCCGAAGTAGACGATGAATCCGACGGTTGTGACCAAATAAATTTTTTAGGGAACGCTCCCGACTGCCGTTCATTGAACGCCAGTTACATGGGAGGAAATTAAAAATTTTAATAGACACAGGGGCGGCGAAAAACTATATCAAGCCCGTAAAGGAGCTAAAAAATGTAGTGCCGGTCAAATCCCCTTTCACAGTTAGTTCCATCCACGGTTCTAGCAGAGTTGAACAGAAATGTTTAATGAACGTTTTTGGGAAAACAGCGGATTTTTTTCTCTTGGACACCTTAACGCCTTTTGATGGCATTATCGGTTTTGATTTCCTAGCTCAAGTTGGAGCGAAAGTAGACACAGAAAAAGGCACAATCAACTATGGTTCTGTGGTTGAAGAGCTACAGCATCATAAGTGTGACGATGTAAATTTCACTAACGTGAATGACATTGCGGTACCGGAATCTGTAAAAACTGAATTTAAAAACATGAACACAAACAGATCCAAGGCATTTTCAGCCTCTAACGAGGCACTGCCGTTTAACACTTCCGTTGTTGCCACAATTCGCACCAGCGATGATAAGCCGGTATATTCCAAATTATACCCGCACCCCATGGGTGTATCTGAGTTTGTTAAGCGAGAAATCGCAGACTTACTGCAGAAAGGCATTATTAGAACCTCTAGGTCACCAAGGTTGTAGACAAAAAAGGCCATGATGAACTGGGGAACAAAAATAAGCGTTTGGTTATAGACTTTAGGAAACTTAACGAAAAAACCATCGCTGATAAGTACCCAATGTCAAACATCCCCATGATACTGGCAAACTTAGGAAAAGCCAAATACTTTACAACGCTGGATTTTAAGTCCGGTTACCACCAGATATTCTTGGCCGAACACGACCGTGAAAAGACCTCTTTTTCGGTGAACGGCGGGAAGTATGAATTTTGTCGATTACCGTTCGGATTGAAGCATGCGGGAAGCATCTTCCAAAGAGCGATCGACGACGTCTTACGGGAGCAGATTGGCAAATCGTGCTTTGTTTACGTAGATGACGTCATTATTTTTTCTGAAAATGAAAACGACCATGTTAGGCACATAGATTGGGTGAAGGTATCCAACGAGAAGACACACTTTTTTAAGCAAAGCGTTAAATATCTGGGATTTTATGTAACCAATGGAGGTGCAAAAACTGACCCAGAGAAGGTAAAGGCCATAAAGGAGTACCCAGAGCCTACAAATTTGTATGAGCTAAGGTCATTTTTGGGTCTAGCCAGTTATTACCGTTGCTTCGTAAAAGACATCGGTGATTTGCAGAGAGATGCATTCGAGAGGCTGGAAAATGTCTTGGCTTCTGAAGATGTAATTCTCAGATATCCTGATTTCAGGAAGCCATTCGATCTTACGACGGATGCTTCAGCGAACGGTATCGGTGCGGTTCTATCGCTAGATAAAAGACCCATCACTATGATCTCGAGGATCCTCAAAGAGAGTGAGTCACACTACGCCACGAATGAAAGAGTATTGTGGCCATAGTGTGGGCTTTAGGAAAGTTACAACACTATCTATACGGCACTCGCGACATTAACATTTACACGGACCATCAACCGTTGACATTCGCGGTATCCGACCGGAACGTTAATGCCTTACAAAGTGAGCCTCCGTCTGACGCTGCGACTATTCACAGCAAACTGTCACTGACCTACACGGTCGAAGCGACAGACCAGCCAGTAAACTGCTTCAGAAATCAAATTGTCATAGAAGAAGCACGTTCCCGACTAAAGCGAAGCTTGGTATTGTTTCGTAGTAAAACTATTTTGGAAATGCTAAAGGAGGTCGTGAACCCCGATGTCGTAAATGCGATACTCTGCGACCTACCCACCTTGGCAAGTTTTCAACACGACTTAATTGCTGTAAGAATATTGTAATTGACGTTACCAATCGAAATGAGCAGTTGGAAATTATCACGACAGAACAAAATCGTGCACACAGGGCGGCACAGGAAAATACCAAGCAAGTACTGCGCGACTAAAATGAGCTGCCTGGCAAAGGAAGTGGTCGCAAATTGCAGAATATGCAGCAAGGCCAAATATGACAGGCACCCTAAGAAACAGGAGCTCGGGGAGACACCCATACCTAGCTATACCGGCGAAATGTTGCACATTGATATCTTCTCAACCGATAAGAAGCAATTCTTAACATGCGTTGACAAATTCTTAAAGTTTGCAATAGTGCAACCAGTGCTGTCCAGAACAATAGTGGACGTCATAGGGCCCCTGCTTCAACTCGTAAATTTGTTCCCCAAAATCCGAACAATATATTGCGACAATGAAGCCGCCTTCAACTCTGAAACTATCACCTCGCTACTTAAGAACAGCTACCACATTGACATTGTGAACGCGGCCCTGCTGCATAGCTCGTCAAACGGTCAAGTGGAACGGTTCCACAGCACCTTGACAGAAATCGCCAGGTGTCTTAAACTAGACAAAAAAATCAGCGATACGACAGAGTTAATCTTAAGGGCAACGATAGAATACAATAAGACCCTACATTCTGTCACTCAGGAGAAACCGGTCGAGATCCTCCACTCGGGTTCCGATGATCGCTGCCTAGGCGTTAGAGACAAGCTGATAAAGGCCCAGAAGAACAACATCGAAAGATGCAACCCAGCTAGGCAAAACCGTGTTTTTGAGGTAGGAGACGAGGTTTTTGTCAAAAACAATAAAAGGCTAGGAAACAAGCTGACACCATTGTGCACAGAGCAAACAGTGCAGGCAGACCTAGGAACGTCTGTTCTTATTAAGGGGAGGGTGGTCCATAAGGACAACCTCAAATAGATCCCCCCACTTTTAATTAGCTTTAAGATATATTTCCAATAGTAAGCCAGATTTAAGCCAATACACCATGGTCTCATTTTACGCTTGGATTGCAGGTTCATCCTCACAACGCTCATCACCCTAGCGGTGAGAAATGCTCGGATTACCGACTTTTCTCACGCCAACTACATTCCCGTCATAGATGGAGATGTACTGGTGTTTGAACGTAGGGATTACTTGAGACATTCGAGCAACCTCTCGGAGTATATTAGTATAGTAGATGAGATACAGAAATTGTCCGAAACATTTCAACAGTCGCATATGCGCAAACTCCTAGACGTCGACATAGACCATTTAAGAACCCCGTTGTCCGTGTTAAAGATACACCATAGAATCGCTAGGAGTTTAGAATTTTTGGGGACAGCTCTAAAAGTAGTTGCGGGAACTCCAGACGCCTCAGATTTCCTAAAGATCAGAATGACAGAAGCCCAGCTAGTGGACTCGAACTCCAGGCAGATTAGCATAAACTCCGAAACTCAGAGACAGATAAACAAACTGACCGACACCATTAACAAAATTATTAAAGCCCGAAATAACGATTTGGTTGACACCCCGCATCTGTACGAGGCACTACTAGCCAGAAATAGAATGCTAACAACAGAGGTACAAAATTTAATTCTCACTGTAACTTTGGCTAAAGCTAATATAATAAATCCCACTATCCTTGATCATGCCGATCTAAAATCACTAATTGAACAAGATACCCCAGTAGTTAGTTTATTAGAAGCCTCTAAAATTAGGGTCCTTCAGTCCGATAATATTATCCATATACTAATAGCCTATCCCAGAGTCAAGGTTAAATGTAAAATGGTCCTTGTGTACCCAGTATCACACTATCAAGTAATCCTACGACTCGACGAAGACACCTTGGCAGAATGTGAAGAAGACACCTTTTCCGTCACCGAGTGCATTGAGACCACGCACAACACCTTCTGCGAGCGGTCTCGATGCGAAAACTGCGCTCGCTCGCTCCATGCGGGAAACACAGCCAAATGCCACACTCAACGCAGCCACCTGAGGGCAGTAATTCCTATAGACGATGGCATCGTTATCATTATCGAGGCAACAGCCCGCATCAGCACAGACGGCGGCCCAGAGGTGCTCGTAAAAGGAACGCATCTGATAACCTTCGAACAGTCAGCCACCATCAACGGAACGCAGTTCATAAATTTCTGGAAAACAATAGACAAACAGCCTGGCGTAGTAAGGTCACCACTACTTAACATCGTCGCCCACGACCCGGTATTGAGCATGCCATTGCTACACCGCATGAACAACGACAACCTGCGCTTTATCCAAGGGTTCAAAGACGAGGTTGACGCCGCGGGTTCCCCTAAGCTTTGGTTCGTGGCTGGAGTAATCCTAAACGTTGGTCTGATTGGTTCACTCATCCTTTTTTTTGGTATTAAGGAAAAGGCGAGCCTCCGTCGAAATTCAACAAACCATTGATAAGCTAAATATAAACGAGGACGGTCATAACTTGAGGAGGGGGGGGGTAGTTAACAACTAACAGAGCTGTCAATATATTTGAGTCAGCAGCCACATAGTTTACATTTATAATACCCCTAGCAACTAAGAAGCTTCATATAAACAATGCTGATGCGCCCCAATTGAGTTGAGCGCACCAAGCTAAGAACGGTCAGCTTCGACAATCGGACACCCAGTATCCGGGGCACCGAACTGCGCTGCATAAATGCTGAGTCGGCTTGCCGACCATGAGCTTATGGCGTGATGCATTGGAGCTAGGGTAAATTCATAATTTCTATATTCTTTGTATTCAGTTTTAAGCTTGCGCTTTAACAATAAAGATCAGCTACTCCGGCACTTGGCCGTAAAATACCAATTGTTTAAATTGAACATTCTCGTTGAGCCAAAAGGCCATCGAAAGACCACGGGGGCAAAGTCACGCCCTCCAACCTAATCTCCCTAAGAAGTCCTCACCTCTGGGTTAATAGCCGGAATTACTGTGGACTCAGGAGAGCCGACGTCCCGCCTGGATAATACCTGGACAAGGAAGTCGACATTCATCAACCCTATACCACGGAGCCATCTATAATAGAGGACCACCGGACCATAGGGACACTTATTAATTTGCATGCATAATTTCGCGTATGCACATGTGTTCAAGCACGTGCATGCATACATATGCATGTCGCAATGAGAATCAAAACAAAACGAACAAATGATTAGAACAGAAGGGATTCGCATATGTGTGTAATACGCATGCACACTTGCAGAGAGTGAACCAAAACAAAGCCATTGAAAATCATAGAAAAGGATGGGTACATCTCGCGCTTCGCGCTCGCACTCGTTTTCTTTTTCTTACACACACAGCAGTTTGACTACGTCAGGGGCTGCTGGCTTGCATATGAAATGAATTGGTTTAATTAGCCTATTAAGTAAGGAAAGCAATATTCGAGCGCACCCGACAGTATGGTATCATTTGTTCAGTTTTTAAAAATATTATTACACATCAAAAAAACTCTGCTCAAGTCATATGACACCTATTGTTAGACCATGGATTTTAAAAAAATCGCAAGCAGTGGAAGTACGAAAAACGGAAACATGGATAACTTCTGTATAGATTTAAATTGCAATTATTTATGTTCATACCAAAGCAGAAATCTGTAACCTAAATACTTTCCTTAATATTTGTAAATTATCGATTTGCGTGGGCGGTAGGCGTGACATCAAAAAATTAAAATAAACTCGATCTATCTATGGTATACAGGAACCTTTATGTTAAATTTGGTGTTTCTAGCTTTTAATATCTGAGATCTAGGCGTTCAAACGGTCAGACAGACAGACGGACATGACCCAATCGACTCAGCTAGTGATCCTGAGTCAGAATATATATACTTTGCGGGGTCTGCCACGGCTCCTTCTGCCTGTTTGATACATTTGCACAAACTTAGTATACCATTTTTGACCATTTTCAATGGTCGAATGGTATAAACACAAAGAACCTAAACGAATGGAAAACACACTCTATGGCTAATCGCATAAGCATACTAGCCCTTATTTGCGTCACAATCATCATTATTTCTACTGCAACATTTTTTTGTCACCCAAAAGAGAGAGTTATTCTACAAATACAAGAGAAAACTCCACAAAAGTCACATAATACAATCCGATAAATATGATATCAAAGCCCAAAAATAGTTATCCAGAATTCAAAAATATTCCATATTTGAACAAGTAAGAAAGCTACAGTTGAGTGTGCTCGACTGTAATATACCCGCTACCCAGCTGTTCGTACATAATTTATTTGCGGAACAAAAAAACGGCTACAATCATATTTTGACCGTAAAAGGCTATGGACTTATAATATTTATGCAAAGTCCAAATCTAAAATAAAAAAAAACATGTTTGCACACATTTAATTTTTGATGCGGCGGGACTCGAACCCGTAAATGCATAATAGTACTGTTCGTTTTGCAGTCCACAACTTAACCCATTTCACCACCGTACACGCACACACGATTCGGCACAATGCTGCAAGCAGAGGTGCCGGAAAAAGGAGTGAAAAGTATTGAAAACGAATAACTTTTATTCAGGTACCAAAAAAATTCAAGATTTATCACTTAAACAGTAAAAATAATAATTCTACCTGTTGAGGACTATAAATCGAATACGTGCATGTAAAAAACGATATGTGCCCTTTTAATACCTCTTTATATACTTGAATGGAAAGTGTTCTAGAGCACTTTAACTTTTAATAAATTTTGTTCAAAAAACGACCGATAGGTTGTATGGCATCTATACGGTGTATCGGTCCGTACCGGCTCTTTCCGACTTATTTACAGCGGGCAGCAATAAGAAACATGTATACAAAGTTTCATGAAGGTAGCTCAAAAAGGGAGGCAAAAACTTTTTTTTTGCAAAAAATAAGAAAAGTTCGATCGCCCCCACCATGACACGCATGCATGCGGAATCTAACCTTGGACCCATTACCTAAGAGGTCCACCACTTCTCCATTCGGCCATTAAGCCATTACGCAAATTTTGTCAAAGTTACATTATGAGACCATTCGGAAATTCTTGCACGACAAAAACAAAGTCTGAATGTATGATACGTGTTGCTGTTGCTATTTATTCTCATAACTTAAACATACAATTAAATAAAAAAAAAATAAGTAAGAAAGCTACAGTCGAGTGTGCTCGACTGTAATATACCCGCTACCCAGCTTCTCGTACATCATTTATTTGCGGAACAAAAAAACGGCTACAATTAAATTTTGACCGTAAAAGGCTATGGACTTATAATATCTATGCAAAGTCAAAATCTAAATTAAAAAAAAAAACATTTTTGCACACATTTAATTTTTGATGCGGGCGGGACTCGAACCTGTAAATGCATAATAGTACTGTTCGTTTTGCAGTCCACAACTTAACCCATTTCACCACCGTACACGCACACACGATTCGGCACAATGCTGCAAGCAGCGCTGCCGGCAGCGCTGCTTACAGCTATGGAAAACGTTAAGCTGAATAACTTCTGTGGTTATTATCCGATTGTTACCAAATTCTCAGAGATCATCTGGCTAGCTATAGATATAATGTAAACCGAAAATGGACAATATGGCATCAAAATTGCGCTTGTAATCAACTTTTTTCCATTTACAGGGGCGGAAGGGCTAAAATCCAAAATAAACTTGATCAGCGTGCAATAATAACACATATTGTCACCAAATTTGGTAGTCCTAGCTCTAATAATAGCTGAGATCTAGATTTTCACACGGTCAGACAGACGGACAGACGGACATGGCTATATCGACTCGGATGTTGATCCTGAGCCAGAATATATATACTTTATGGGGTCGGAGGTGTCTCCTTCTGCCTGTTACATACATTTTCGGTTTGAACAAAGTTATAATACCCTTCTACTCTATTAGTAGCGGGTATAAAAAAAAATCATTTTTGCACACATTTAATTTTTGATGCGGGCGGGACTCGAACCCGTAAATGCATAATAGTACTGTTCGTTTTGCAGTCCACAACTTAACCCATTTCACCACCGTACACGCACACACGATTCGGCACAATGCTATGGAAAACGTTAAGCTGAATAACTTCTGTGTTTATTATCCGATTGTTACCAAATTTTCAGAGATCATCTGGCTAGCCATAGTTATCATGCAAACCGAAAATGAACAATATGGCAAAATTGCGCTTGTAATCAATTTTTTCGATTTACAGGGGCGGAAGGGGGGCGTGGCCAAAATCCAAAATAAACTTGATCAGCCTGCAATAATAACACATTTTGTCTCCTAATTTGGTAATCCTAGCTCTTATAATAGCTGAGATCTAGATTTTCACACGGACAGACAGACGGACAGACAGACAGACGGACATGGCTATAGAATATATATACTTTATGGGGTCTGAGGTGTCTCCTTCTGCCTGTTACATACATTTTCGGTTTGAACAAAGTTATAATACCCTTCTACTCTATGAGTCGCGGGTATAAAAAAAACAAGTAAGAACAGCTAAAGTCAAGTGTTGACTGTTTAAGATCATGGATTTCTAAAGATTTGGAAAAAATTCAGATTGAGAAAACTATTGTTAAATGCCTTTTTCAAAGATAAATAATAATCAAAATATATAGTTTTAAGTTAGACGTCAAGCAGTCCAAGCAGCTGGAAAAAAACACTGCATGGAAAAAACACTGATTGCTTGCTTGCAGTGGGCGCAGTGCAAATCTATATGAAACGTTGAATAACTTTTATGTTCATTATCCGATCAGAAACAAATTTTTAGCGATCGTTTAGGTGGTGATAGTTATCATTCACACCAAAACTGAATACTCTAGCTTTATTATTGCGCCTGCTATACGGTTTATCGATTTGCGGATCCGGATGTAGGCATGGTCAAAATTTTAATAAAAATTTTAAAGGGTATAATTTACGTAAGTGTTGTCACCAAATTTGGTGTCTCTAGCTTTATTAGTTTCTGAGATATAGGCGTTCATACAGACGGTCAGACGGACAGAAAGACAGACAGACAGACAGACAGACATGGCTTAATCGACTCGGCTAGTGAACCTGAGCAAGAATATATATACTTAATGGGGTCGTAGATGCCTCCTTCTGCCTGTTACGCACATTTCGACAAACACAATAGACCATAATTTTTTTTAAAATCCATGGTCTAAAAAAAACAAGAATGAAAGGCTACCTTCCGCTCACCGAAGGTTTAATACCATTGCAGACATATATCAGAAATGTTTTACAGCGATATCTTGAAAAATTACAATAATCGGCGGATAGGTTCAATGACAGCTATACGATACGATACGATACGAATTTGCACAGCTTTGAATGGACATACTGAGGCATAGACTACAAAAGTTTCTTGGCGATATCTTGAAAAATTACAAAAATCGTCCGATAGGTTCTATGGCAGCTATACGATACATTGGTCCGATCCGGCTCGTTCCGACTTATTTACAGCCTGCAGCAATGGGAAACATGTATACCAATTTCATCAAGATAGCTCTAAAACTGAGAGACTAGTTTACGTTGCAACAGACGGACGGACGGACAGACGGACATGGATAGTTCGACTCACCTATTGATGCTAATTAAGAATATATATACTTTATAGGGTCAGAGATGTCTCCTAAGGTGCGTTGCAAACTTCTGGGCAAAATTAATATACCACCTTCAATGGTATAAGAAAACAGGTAAGAACGGCTACAGTCAAGTGTTGACTGTATAAGACCATGGATTTTTCAAGGTTATAAAAAAATCAGATTTAGAAAACTGTTATTGGTAAACGTGTTTTTCAAAGAAAAATAATAAACAACACATATAATTTTCAGTTAGACGCCAAGCAGTCCAAGCAGTTGGAAAAAAACACTGCATGGAAAAAACACTGTGTGATTGCTTGCAGAGGGCGCAGTGCAAATCTATATGAAACGTTGAATAACTTTTATGTTTATTATCCGATCGGAACCATCATAGCACATTAGTTATCATACACACCAAAACTGAATACTGTAAGTTTATTATTGCACTTGCCATACGGTTTATCGATTTGCGGGGGCGGAAGTAGGCGTGTCCCAAATTTTAATAAAAATTTTATAGCGTATGATTCACATAAGTGTTGTCACCAAATTTGATGGCTCTGGCTTTTTTAGTTGTTTCTGTTGTAGTTTCTGAGAGTGTTGTCCCCAAATTTGCTGGCTCCAGCTTTTTTAGTTTCTGAGATATAGGTGTTCATACAGACGGACAGACAGACATGGCTTAATCGACTCGGCTAGTGATCCTGAGAAAGAATATATATACTTTAAGGGGTTGCAGATGCCTCCTTCTACCTGTTACGCACATTTCGACAAACACAATAAGCCATGTATTTTTTTTAAATCCATGGCTTAAAAACTGCTCGAGGACTATATAGATTTTGAGGAGGGAGAGTTAACTACAATAAATACAAAACAATACAAATAGCTAACTAATCAATAAATAATAAAATTATTCTTGCAGCGTCGACATAACGGCGGATTCTTGAAGCGTCGGCATTACGACGGATTCTTGTTGCCTAAACTGACCGTTGCTCTGATGTGGTGAAATTGATAACTTGATGGCACGAGGGAGATTTAAGGGGGGAATGTCAGCTGTCAGTGCCGGGTTGGTGACTTCTTCCCAACCTAGAATGGAGCAATGGAGCACCATAACGATGGAATGGTCTAAGCGACAATAGCCAGCTGGCATTCTGTGGGCAGGTAAACGATGTTTATGTTGTACCGGAATATCCACAAGAAGACGACTGCGACTGTCGCACTATAGGAAAAAATGGCCCTTTTGTCACCAAAAACATCTCTGTTTGGACGTCGATAACTTTGAAGAGGCGCCACCTTTTGAAACAAACAAACACATAGTGAACCAATCATTTGTTTATGCAGCCCAATTTAAATAAAATAAGTAAGATAGCTAAATTCGAGTGTGCTCGACTGTAATATACCCGCTACCCAGCTGCTCGTACATCAAAATTATTTGCGGAACAATAAAGAACGGCTACAATCATATTTTGACCGTAAAAAGCCATGGACTTACAATATTTATTCAAAGTCAAAATCTAAAATAAAAAAAAAATAATAATTTTTTGCACACATTTAATTTTTGATGCGGGCGGGACTCGAACCCGTAAATGCATAATAGTACTGTTCGTTTTGCAGTCCACAACTTAGCCCATTTCACCACCCTACACGCACACACTATTCGGCACAATGCTGCAAGCAGCGCTGCTTACTGCTATGGAAAACGTTAAGCTGCATAACGTCTGTGTTTATTATCCGATTGTTACCAAATTTTCAGAGATCATTTGGCTAGCTATGGTTATCATGTAAACCGAATATGAACAATATGGCATCGAAATTGCGCTTGTAATCAATTTTTTTCGATTTACAGGGGCGGAAGGGGGCGTGGCCAAAATCCAAAATAAACTTGATCAGCGTGCAATAATAACACATTTTGTCCCCAAATTTGGTAATCCTAGCTCTTATAATAGCTGAGATCTAGATTTTCACACGGACAGACAGACGGACAGACAGACAGACGGACAGACGGACATGGCTATATCGACTCGGCTGTTGATCCTGAGCCAGAATATATATACTTTATGGTAGCGGGTATAAAAAGCTTAAGCGGCATGAACTGGGAATCGAACCACGGGGCTGTCGGTTAAGGAGTTCATCGCTTTTCCACTAAGCTACTGACGCTATTATCAAACAACTACAAAAATTTGCATTGTAAGGCATTCTTATTATTTCCTGTACAAATAAAGAATTTGCGCTGCCGGCAGCGTTGCTTACAGCTATGGAAAACGTTAAGCTGAATAACTTCTGTATTTATTATCCGATTGTTACCAAATTCAGAGGTCATCTGGGTAGCTATAGTTATCGTATAAACCGAAAATAAACAATATGGCATCAAAATTGCGCTTGTAATCAATTTTTTTTCGACTTACAGGGGCGGAAGGGGGCGTGGCCAAAATCCAAAATAAACTTGATCAGCGTGCAATAATAACACATATTGTCACCAAATTTTGCAGTTTTAGCTCTTATAATAGCTGAGATCTAGATTTTCACACGGACAGACAGACAGACGGACAGACAGACATTATGTGAAGAATTATAGGTGTATCCCTAAATTATCCGCTATTCCTAAAATTTTTGAAAAAATCTTGACTGCACAATTAACACATATGTGTAAGTCCATTATTTCCCCTTATCAGCATGGATTTGTCAAATTTAGATCCACAACTACTAATCTTCTTAAGTTTTCCTCAATTATAACCAAAGGATTTCGGAGGAAAATGCAAACTGGTGTGGTCTACACTGATTTCAGTAAAGCATTTGACTCCGTTAATCATAACTTATTGCTTCATAAATTAGATCTCATTGGTTTTCCTCAAAAACTTATTTTGTAGATATCTAATTATTTAACTAAGAGGACGCAAAGAGTCCTTTTTAACTCTTGCCAATCTAAGCTTATATTTGTTACATCTGGGGTTCCTGAGGGTAGTCATCTTGGCCCTCTACTTTTTAACCTTTTTATTAATGACCTACCTTCTGTACTAACACAATCATCTATCCTTATGTACGCTGATGACGTTAAACTTTGTCTGACGTATAATGACAAAACTTTAAACTTTCTTCAAATGGATCTTGACAAGTTTTTTTCCTGGTGTAATCATAACCTGCTACATCTTAATTGTTCTAAATGTAAAGTTATGTCATTTTACAGAGGAAACCATCACGTCATGAACTACTGCTTTAATGTAACTCAACTTTTAAGAAAATCTGAAGTAAATGATCTAGGTATTCTCTTTGATCAGAAATTGAAATTTGATCGACACGTTACACACATTGTTAACAAGGCTTTTCGTGGTCTTGGTTTCATTAAAAGATGGGCCAAAGAATTTAATGATCCCTTTACAACCAAGTTACGTTTTACTTCTCTTGTACGTCCAATTCTTGAATATGGTTCTTGCGTGTGGTCCCCGCAGTACCAAATTTATCAAGACAGAATTGAGTCTATTCAAAAGCAGTTTCTTCTTTTTGCTTTACGTGGTTTCAACTGGGTTCCAGGAGTAGATTTACCACCTTATCATATTCGGCTTCTTTTAATTAGCCTTCCTTCTTTAGCTAACCGTCGTATTTTGTTAAGTGTCTTGTTTATCATAAAACTTATAAGATTTGAGGTCGATTCCCCTTCCTTACTCAGGCAACTTAACTTTCCTTCTAGACTTTCCCGTAATTTTCAGCCATTGTCATTAGGCTTTTGTTCTAGTAATTATAGCTTGCTGACCCTTTCCGTCTTCTCTGCGATCAATATAATAAACTTTTTAGACTTTTCAACTTAGAGTCCTCTCTTTTTAAAATAAAAATTTCTATTCCTAACTCATTACCACAACACTTCATACTAATAACTAATATTAACTTTCTGATCTGATTGGGTTTTTCTGGGTTTTCCCCAATCCATTGCAACAAATGTTGGATCTGCTAGAATTTTTGTTTTTTCCCCGGAATTAAATTAAATTAAATTATGATATATTAAATTTTATAATTAAAATATTTTACTTTCCGTTTTAACATTTTTAAAAAAAAAAAAATTTTAAAATTTATGCATAAAATTAATTTTCTTAGCTTTAATCAAAACTGCTTTTGTTAAGTCGTTTTTCTTTATACATATATTTTTTATCTGTTTCTCTGTAACTTTTACGTCGACTGCTATTAGTTGACTTTAAATTAAATTAAATAAATAAATAAAAAAATATATAGGTATTTTAACATTGAATATGATATTTGAATCGTGGTAAGTAGTATCTAGTTTTAAAAGGTTGTATAATTGCTCATATAGGTTTTGCTTTGGAAATAAGTTTTTTTTTTAATATCTTCTTATCTTCTTAATATTACTTTCCTAATCTTTGATTTGTGTAGTTTCTGTTTCCTACTGGTGATGAGTGTAGTTCCATGGTCGTTTCTGATCTGGTGTAGGGAGAACCTGGGTGTTACTTTATTCCCCCTGTTTTCTTTCCTCAAAACTGTGTTTTCAGGTTCTACTGGAATGGGATCTGTTCTTGTTATACCCGCTACTCATAGAGTAGAAGGGTATTATAACTTTGTTCAAACCAAAAATGTATGTAACAGGCAGAAGGAGACACCTCCGACCCATAAAGTATATATATTCTGGCTCAGGATCAACAGCCGAGTCGATATAGCCATGTCCGTCTGTCCGTCTGTCCGCCTGTCCGTCTGTCTGTCCGTGTGAAAATCTAGATCTCAGCTATTATAAGAGCTAGGACTACCAAATTTGGTGACAATATGTGTTGTTATTGCACGCTGATCAAGTTTATTTTGGATTTTGGCCACGCCCCCTTCCGCCCCCGTAAATCGAAAAGCATTGATTGCAAGCGCAATTTTGATGCCATATTCATTCATTTTCGGTTTACTTGATAACTATAGCTAGCCAAATGATCTCTGAAAATTTGGTAACAATCGGATAATAACCACAGAAGTTATTCAGCTTAACGTTTTCCATTGCTGTAAGCAGCGCTGCCGGCAGCGCTGCTTGCAGCATTGTGCCGAATCGTGTGTGCGTCTACAGTGGTGAAATGGGTTAAGTTGTGGACTGCAAAACGAACAGTACTATTATGCATTTATGGGTTCGAGTCCCGCCCGCATCAAAAATTAAATGTGTGCAAAAATGTTTTTTTTTTTTATTTTGTATTTTGACTTTGCATTAATATTGTAAGTCCATAGCCTTTTACGGTCAAAATATGATTGTAGCCGTTTTTTTGTTCCGCAAATAAATGATGTACGAGCAGCTGGGTAGCGGGTATATTACAGTCGAGCACACTCGACTGTAGCTTTCTTACTTGTTTTATTTTATATTTTGACTTTGCATAAATTTTATAAGTCCATAGCCTTTTACGGTCAAAATATGATGGTAACCGTTTTTTTGTTCCGCAAATAAATTATGTACAAGCAGCTGGGTAGCGGGTATATTACATCGAGCACACTCGACTGTAGCTTTCTTACTTGTTTTATTTTATATTTTGACTTTGCATAAATTTTATAAGTCCATAGCCTTTTACGGTCAAAATATGATGGTAACCGTTTTTTTGTTCCGCAAATAAATTATGTACAAGCAGCTGGGTAGCGGGTATATTACAGTCGAGCACACTCGACTGTAGCTTTCTTACTTGTTTTTTTTTTTATTTTATATTTTGACTTTGCATAAATATTATAAGTCCATAGCCTTTTACGGTCAAAATATGATTGTAGCCGTTTTTTTGTTCCGCAAATAAATTATGTACAAGCAGCTGAGTAGCGGGTATATTACAGTCGAGCACACTCGACTGTAGCTTTCTTACTTGTTTTTACGATAGTTTCAAGTTTTCTTGAACGATTGGGTAGAGTTTTCCTTGGAAAGTATGTAGGTTTTCTAGGTAGTCATGTTCGGTACTAAATTCGGTGTTTTTGTTAAATGAATGGGTTCTGCCAGTGAACAGTTCATATGGGGTGAGCTTGGTTGCGGAATGAATCGCATTATTATAGGTAATTAACCTCTCTGTCACTAATTCATCGTGTTCGATTGGTAGTTTTTGGTCTTTTGTGAGTGTCAAGGATTATCCTGTAGATTTCTGTAAGGATGGAGTGTAAGCGGGGGAATTGCTTGAAGATTGTTAGAAGGATGTTTTGTGCAAAAGGTTGTAAATGATGTTAATGCAGTTAATGTCGATATGGATTATGTCAAGGGGTGTATCAGATGTTGGAGGAATTAAGAATGAGATTTTCTAGGGGTGTTTGTCGTATTTAAGTCTGAGGCAAGTTTCGCATTGGTTGATCGGTTGATCAACTGTGAAATTTTATTCTTCATGTGGGGGAAAAAGTATTTATGTTTTAAATGAAGAAAAGTCTCGTCAATGCCTCTGTGATTGTTGTTGGTGTGATAGTCGGAGATAATTTTATTCTGTTCTTGAGTATTTGTTATTTCCGTAAGGAAAGAAGAACAGCTAATTAGTTTAAATGCTGGGTTATTGGAAAAGTATACGTATGCTTGTTCCAGTGGTTTTGTCGCCAAAGACGGCGCATGTTTTATTTGGCTTTAATGCTGGTTTAAGTATATTTGCACAGTCGTTAAAGTCAAATAAGGCCTGTCGTATTCTCTTCTAATTTTTTGTTTAAAGGGTGTAACTGTTAAATGTTTATTATCTGGGGAAATTAGTAAAATAAGTTGAACGTTAAGACCGTTGAGAGGTTTGTCGGATTTGGGAGGTTAGGGGCTGGTTCGGGAATCGTTTCGTTATGATTCAAGTCAGCGTCTGCTCTGCTTAATGCAACAGCTATAACATTTTGGGAGCCCTTTTTGTGAATTATCTCGAACTCATATTCTAGCAGTTGAAGACGCCAACGGATGAACTTAGAATTGGGTTCCTTGAAATTCATTAGCCAGATTAGAGGCTTGTAATCCGTTACGATAGTAAATTTCCTACCGAATAGAAATGGTCTGAAATACTGTACGGCCCAAATGATAGCCAGCATTTCTTTCTCTATGGTCGCGTAGTTTATCTCGTATCGTTAACCCTTTCGTGCCCAACTTTTTCCCCGTGAAATTAAAATTTTTTTTATCATTAATGTTTTTACATTTATTTTTAGAAAAATTTAGCAACAAATTTTAGTATGCCACGCCCATTAGTTTGGGCGGTAGCAAAAGTTGTTTGTGAGCAACATTGGGCAGTAGTGGTGTGTAAGCATTGTTTTTTTTATAATTCACAGAATATGAAATATTTTTCTTTATAATGACAATTTAAGTGTGGTATGACAAAAAACAGTTTTTATTGTTATTGCAGCACAGATGGACTTTGCATTTAAGGCATTTGGTCATCGGTGTTGCAGTTTTGCACAGACTGCAACGTCCTCTTTCTCCAAAAACTACCCAATGTTCAACTTAATCATAACGTTGTGACACTGAAGAATTTGTCTGAAATTTGTACTTCTTTGATTGATGCGAAAAAACACTGCTTGGGGATCCCAATGATACCACTGAGCTTTCTCTTTCTGCATTTGTTGGTCGACCTCTCCTTTTTTTGAAATGAAGTAGCGTCAGTGGAATGTAAAAGTTCATGGGCAATTTCCGATTGAAATTTTATAAGGGGAATATGTTTTTGGTTTGGGTTTACCAAGTTCAATTGTTTCCTATACAGTAGCCAAGCATTTGTAACGGATGTTCCCAGGCACCAATAAAAAATTCTTATGTACCACTTTTTTGATCGGTGGTTAATTTTGTAGAGCTCCATCAGCATATCTGCCAAATCTACTCCACCCATACCTTTATTGTATGAAGTAACAATAGCTGGCCTTGAAATATCAATGTAAGTTTTTTCTTTTGGGCTCCAACGTTTGCATATTCCAACAGGCTGATCACCTTCACACGAAGATATTAGTTGAACAGGCTTATTGTCAAACCATTTTACACACACAAGATTATGGTTCATTTCGCATTTTATATCAAAAGACCCCCTTCCGCGTTTTTTTAATTCCGCATCTGAGAGCAGTTGGCAATTTCTTATGCGATTTTTACGTACAGTACCTGTTGCAAAGATTCCTATTTCCTCCAACGAAATCAGAAGGCTTACAGACGTAAACCAATTATCAAAATATAGTTTAAAATTTTTGTCTTTGGGAAGACTTTTTGCCAAATATAAGACAACATCAGAAGATATTCCCAAGCCATAAGAAGGACAAGTGCCTTCTCCAACATATAGCGTAAAATCATAAACTAATACAGATATTCCAGCCCGCGTAAACATTTTAAGAGTAGTTTTCCAAAATTTTCTTTGAGAATTTTGAGCAAAGGGCGGATCTTGTAGAGATTATCATAGTTGGAATCTCCTTTTTTTAATTGTTTGGCGTTGTCGTTGAAAGGTAAGCATTGTTTTATTTTTTCAAATTTCCCACGCGGCTTTGAATCAGTTATTGCGGTAAGCTTTAAATCCTTTGACCATGCCATTCTGAGTTGCGGTAGTTTTAAAACACCCAATACAATAAAATGCCAATGTAGCGTTTGATTTCCTCATCAGTACATTTAAGTTCAATACCGTGCTCCTGCAAACTATATATATCAGTTTGCTTTGCCATTAAATGAATTAGCTGAGTATCAAAAAATGTGTAGAAGAACTCCACTGGCGTCTTTATCTCCCCGACATTAAAAGTTTTGTCATCTTCCCAAATACTCTCTGGAGCTACAAACGGCCTTGTTCTCCACTTTAGCGTCTTTGGATCAATTTTCTCCAAGCAACTGTCAACAACAACGCAAGAGTCAGGTTCACATCCTTCAATCACTGTATTTTCCAGAAGGTCAATCTTGATACTTTCTCCCCTTTCAAGAATTCCTTCTAAATTGTTCTCCAGTACCGTAGAAATGTCTTTCATCTTATCACCACTTTCTTCGTCAGTAGAAACATCCCAATCGAAGTTTAAAGCCCGTTCAATTTCTTCGTTAGACAAACCTTTCACTTTCGGTCTCATATCTAAATGCAAACAAAAATTATTACCACGAATGCCCAAGGTTGCTCACAAGCAACTTAGCAACTTTGAAAATTATTTACTTACTTATTGTTCACTATTAACTAAGTTTGACTATATCACTGTCTAGTTAACTCTTTGCTAAATAATTATTTGTTTATACCTTAGGTTCTTTTTAAAGTATTATAAAAGTAAATTACTAATTTCAAAAGTTCCACCGAATATCGAAACAATAATTATTGTGATGCGCGTGCTGTTTATTGCAAATATTTTCTGCAACTAATCTCCAAATGCGTTTTTTGCTTTTCATATTTAGAGTAGACACATAAAAGCACCGTTATCATAAAGAATGAGCTGATAAAAACAAAAGGCACGCTTACAGTTAGCGTTGGGCGCGAAAGGGTTAAGGGTTCTGCTGGCGAAACAGACTGGCTTATCGTTTTGTAATGTGCCCTGGGACAAGACGGCTCCAAGGGCAAAATTGCTTGCGTCCGTAGTCATTATGAAGTTTTTGGTAAGATCTGGGTACTGTAAAATGGGGTCATTAGAAAGTAGGGTTTTCGAAAATTCAAAAGCTTTCAGAAATTCGTCATCAATTGTAACGGACTTTTTACCTTTCAGTTGTCATTGGTTTCGTAATTCGGGCAAAGTCTTTTGTAATTTTTCGGTAATAGCCCAGAAGTCCCAGAAAGGATTTAATCGCTTTCCGGTTCTTGGGGCAGGGGTAGTTTTGAATATCAGGGTTGGGTTTTATGCCTTGTTCTGTAATTATATGCCTTAAGAATTCTATCTCTTTACGAAGGAAGTTAGACTTTGATAATTGTACTTTGAAGTTAGCCTTTGTTAGCTTAGTGAAGACTTGTTCTTGGAGGGAGGGTAAAAAGATGATAATGTCGTCTAGATAGACTAAACAGATGGGCCCGACTAGGTCTCCTAGAATATTGTCCATAACTCTTTGAAAAGTAGCTGAAGCATTCTTAAGACCGAAAGGCATACGCACGAACTCGGAATGTCCACCTTCCACTGTAAAAGCTGTTTTAGCCATATCTTCGGGTTACATTTCTATTTGTTGAAATCCGCTGGCGAAGTCGAGTGTGGAAAAGTATTTTGCTTTTCCAATGCAGTCTAAAATATCGTTTATATTCGGAATTGGGTACCTGTCAGAGACTGTTATATCGTTAAGTTTCCTGTAATCTATAACTAATCTCCATTTTTGATGTACATTCTAGGGTGTCTTTTTAGGGACTACCCAAACAGGGGCGGACCAAGGGGAGAAGCTTGATCTGATTATGTCTTGATTTAACATAAGGTCGATTTGTCTGGGTATATGAATGGGTACCTATAGGATCTAACATGTATGGGTGTGTTGTTCATGGTTGGGATCGAGTGCCTAATCTTGTTTGTAAATGAGAGAGGTTTCGTGATCATTATAAAAGACGTGGGAGAATTTAGTACATGCTTTTGCCAAGGAATTCTTTTCCTTATGGTTAAGGTGGCTTGATTGGATTTCTTTGAATCATGTGGGTTGGGATTCAGGTTATTATAAGTGTCTGACATGAGGTGAAAGAGTTCGATATAGTCTGATTCTCGGTAGGGATTCCGTTCAATGGGGCCTTCAAGGTAGAGGAGTTGGTCAGAGTCTGAATAGTTGACTATTTCGAAATTTGATACATTGTTTGTAGCCCGGTAAAGTCCGCCAGAAATTTGTAAATCCTTATTTATTTCGATGGTATTACATAAGAATTCCTCATGACTGGGTTTGACGGGTAGGGACACAATAAGTTTAGTGTGTGCAGGGATTTTATGAAAGTCGGAGGTGCGGTTACAGTAAGTTTGTATCGGAATTGTGGCATTATTTGTTTTGAGTTGTAAATTGGCTAAGTCGATGTTTGCGTCGAGTTGTGAGGTCCATGCCTATTAGACCATCGAAAAAAGAGGGAAAATTAAAAAACAACATTAGCATTCGGCCAATGGTGTTAAATTCAGGAGGAAAGGGACGAAATCATTTGCTCTATTTGGAAGTTGTTCAGTGCCGTTTTTAAAGAAATGGGGGTATGTAGATTGATGCATTCATTTAGGTTGGAGGGTCTTGGGCTTATCAAAGAATTTCTTGACCCTGTATCTACGAGGGTCGTTTGATAAGACCGTGACTTTTTGTATTTGCCGCGCACCTGCTCTAAATACAACACTGCTCCTGTCAGCAGTTATCGATTAACAGCTGACTGTAAAATTTTGAGAAAGCTGCGTTTTTTGGTTTGCGTTTTATAGGCATTGAAAGCAGACGATCTCGTGAATTTTAACGAAAATGGAAAAAAGTGAATTTCGTGTGCTAATTAAGCATTATTTTTTGCGTAAAAAATCCATCACCGAAACCAAGGAAAGACTTGATAAATATTATGGGGACTCTGCACCATCAATTTCAATGGTTAAGAAATGGTTTACTGAGTTCCGTTGTGGTCGTACCAGTACAAGTGATGCCGAACGTTCAGGTCGCCCAAAAGAGGTCGTCATGCCAGAAATCGTCGACAAAATCCATGGAATGATATTGGATGATCGGAGAATGAAAGTGCGTGAGGTAGCTGAGGCTGTAGGCATCTCAACTGAACGGGTACATCACATTTTACATGAATATTTGGACATGAAAAAGCTTTCCGCGCGATGGGTGCCGCGATTGCTCACACACGACCATAAGCGCAACCGTGTGACCATTTCAAAGGAGTGTTTGGCGATGTTCAACCGCAATCCAAACGAATTTTTGCGCCGTTTCGTTACCGTAGACGAAACATGGATCCACCACACCACACCAGAGACCAAAGAACAATCAAGACAGTGGGTTTCTCCGGGTGAACGTGCACCAAAGAAGGCCAAGGTGGGTCTGTCGGCCAACAAGGTCATGGCCACAGTTTTTTGGGATGCACAAGGTATCATTCACATCGATTACCTTGAAAAGGGTAAAACGATCACCGGCGAATATTATTCAGAGCTTTTGGACAGATTCGATATTGATTTGAAGCAGAAACGACCGCATTTGGCGAAAAAAAGTGCTGTTCCATCAGGACAATGCACGGGTGCACACGTGTGTAGTCAGCATGGCAAAATTTCATAAATTGGGCTACGAACTGCTACCCCATCCAGCATATTCTCCAGATTTAGCCCCCTGTGACTATTTTTTGTTTCCAAACATGAAGAAATGGCTCGGCGGTAAGAGATTCGGGTCAAATGAAGAGGTCATCACAGAAACAAACGACTATTTTGAGGGCCTTGAGAAAACCTATTATTTGGAAGGAATAAAAAAATTGGAAAAACGCTGGACTAAATGTATAGAGCTAAAAGGAGATTATGTTGAGAAATAAAACGCTTCTTTGACGAAAAAAATATATTTTATTCAAAAAGTCACGGACTTATCAAACGACCCTCGTATTAGGCATTTAAGATTGTGAGTGTTGTGTATTTGGATTATGGGATGAGCTATGTGTTGTTGGACTTATGTATCCGGTAGGTTTGAGGCTGGTGTCGGAAAATTTTCTTCGGCAGGAGTTTGATTATCTAAATCAATGTTTTGTAGTCCGTAAGTCGGGGGGTTTCAGTCTTAAATGGGTTCTTATGTTGTTGTCCATTATTGTAGCTGTTATTATTTGAATTGTTGTAGTTGTTTCTATTGTTTTGGCGTTAATTGTTGGGGTTTGTGTTTCTAGATTGGTTATTGTACGAGTACGGCTGGTAGTTGCGGTTGTTCTGAGCGCCTCTATAGTTAGTGTTATTAGTGTTTTGGGATTGATAACGTTGAGTTATTCGGGGCATTAAAACAAGGTCTCCTGTTATAGGACAAAGATTGTTCGACTTTCCATTGTTCATATGCTTGTTCGATACTCTTTGGGTCTTTGAGTCTAATTAAGGTCTTTAAGGGCTCTCTTAGCCCTTTGATGAATGTGTTCAAGCAAACTTGGTTTTACAGAGTTTTCTTTGCATCCATTACCGCAGTAAGTTCTCCACTGTTTTGAAAGGATGAGAAAAGTTGGCTTTTTATTTTTGAAATTCCAAAGAAAAGTTGACCGAGTGAAAGATTATCTTCGAATTGCTGAAGTTCGCTTAAAAGGCAAGCTTCAGTTTTTTTGTTTGCATACATTCGGGTGAGGTTTCTTTTAATCTCATCTCATATCAATGGAGTGTTGGCGAGTTCTAGAGTTTCGTCTGCCCTTCCTAAGATCCTGTTTCTTATTGCCCTGAGTGTAAGAAATCCAATAATGGCAGTCGACACATAATTTTAAAAGATTTAATATTAAATAAAAAAAAATTTGTTCATATAATTAAGTTAAAATTATCTTTAAGATTAAAAACATTAAAAGTGAAGTAAATAATTACAATTTAAAACAAAAATTTACGGCTATTCTGGGTGAACAAAAGAATAATTAAAAATTTTATTTATTTAAAATGATCCAACATTTGTTGCAAAAGGATTGGGGAAAACCCAGAAAAACCCAATCAGATCATAGAAGATTGTTAGGTGTTAGTTGTTAGAGTTAGTTGTTAGTTGTTAGTACGCTACATCGACTGGAGGAGATTAGATAGTAAGTAAAGAAATATAGATTCATGGATAGAAAAAAGATAAACGAGGAAAAGAGAAAAATACACTAGTGAGGACTAAATTATACACAGATGAGAAAGAATTAAAGATTTTAAGTCTACAGAATTTGAATTAGCTATGATAAAATATAAGTTGTTATAGTTCGAACATAATGCCCTAAAGGGTTCATGCAAGGCATAGTTCGACCTACAGTGAGAAAGAGTTAGAGGTAGGAAGTTACGAGAGTTTCTAAAGGGGACAGAGAAGAATAACTGGATAACCAAGTCTTCACTATCAATATCACCTTGAATAAGGTTATTTATAAACAGTACACCAAGCATGGTTCTACGATTTGCTAAAAACGGAAGATTTAATAAGAGAAGTCTACTAGAGTAAGAAGGTAATCTTAAGTTTGCATCCCAATTAAGGCCTCGTAGGGCAAAAATTAAAAAATTCTTTTGCACAGATTCAATGCGGTCCTTGTAAAATGAATACTGAGGACACCAAACACATGAACCATACTCAAGAATAGGACGCACAAGAGAGATATAAAGCGTTTTTTGTGACATAAGGGTCGTTGAATTGAAAGCCCAGAACACCTATGGCCTTATTGACCATAGAAATAATGTGTTCAGTAAATTAAAGTTTGCGATCCAAACGAACACCCAGATCATCAGCCAAGGTAATTCTATCCAGGGGCAACCACAAAGAGTGTATGAGGCGTACTTGGGACTGGCCCGAGAGAAAGTCATTAGTTTGCATTTACCCATGTTCAAGTTTAATTGGTTTGCACTGCACCAACCAATGAAAACGGTCAAGGTCGTCTTGAAAAGAAGAGTAATAAGATACATCTTTAAATTGATTGCATAGCTTAACATCGTCTGCATACATAAGAGTACGCGAGTTACGTATGACCAAAGGTGGATCATTAATAAAAAGAGTGAAAAGAAGGGGACCCAGATGGCTTCCTTGAGGAACACCAGAGGTGACATAAAGTGGGTTAGAAAGAGCATTTTTGAATGAGACTCTTTGAGTTCGGTCGGTTAGATAACTAACGATCCAACTAAGGAATTTGGGTGTAAAGCCCAGAAGGTGAAGTTTGTGTGCGAGAAGGGAGTGGTTTACTGAGTCAAAAGCTTTACTGAAATCAGTATAAATGACACCAGTCTGTAGATGTTTCCGAAAACCGGTAATTATAAAAGATGTCAGCTCAAGCAACTTTGTCGAAGTTGAACGACGTTTCACGAATCCATGCTGACTAGGAGACATGAGAGATCTGCAATAATGTTGCAAGTACGGAGTCAAAACATACTCAAAGAGTTTAGGTATAGCCGACAATTTAAAAATACCTCTATAATTGCTTGCATCAGACTTACTGCCTTTTTTGTGAAGAGGAATTCCGTCAGGACCTGGATTGAAAACAGGTTTTACCAGACATAGATCCCTATAGAGACTATTCTCATGAAGGACAGGGGTGGAAATTCCATTTGAGCTAGGAATGGTATATGGGTATGTATGAGAGGACTGTGTAAATTTTGAGTAAGTCGTTTGAAAGAACTTCGCAAACAAATCGGCAATGGCCTGATCATTATTAGCGTCATCCTTATTAATCGATAAATTAGAAGGAGTGGTATTAGATTTACGCTTCATGTTAACGAAATTATAAAACTGTTTAGGATTCTGCTGGAACTGAATCTTGCAGCGAATCAAATAGTTATTGTAACAAGCAGCGCTCAGCACGATAAAGTTTGACCGAGCAATAAGATAACGAGAAAAGGCGGCCGGAGAATGACCTGCTCTATATTTCTTATAGAATTTAGACTTTCGATTTTTTAAACCTGACAATTCTTTAGTAAACCACGGAGGGTTACTTGAACTCATTCGATAAACAAAAAATACTAATGGCGTCAGCCATATCAGTACATGAATAAAGATCGGACCAGTCACCATATGAAATCAAGTTATTAAGTTTGGAGAAATCTGCATTACGAAAGCAGCGAACACGTTTACATGGGAGAGTGCCACTATCCAGCACATTCGAACCAAATTCGAAAACAACTTCAAACGTGGGATGGTAGTGATCTTCCGGTTGGGTCAAGGGTTGGACTCTGGTCAGAGTCACCTTAGAATGATCAGAAACGTAACACAAATCAAGTGTTCGATTTAAGGAATTTACGACATAATTAACCTGAGCCATTGAAATGTCTTGCAAACCATCAAAGAGGTCATGCTGTTTTGAGGGCAATAAAAAATTTTCCTCATCACTAGGTGTCCAGCAACAATCAGGTATATTAAAGTCACCAAGGACAATAAGTTGATCCCTGTTTGATAGCAGGTTGAAAATAGACTTAATTAAAGACAAATGTTGATTGAAGATAGAATTATCAGATGACGGAGGAACATACGAGCAAGTTATATAGGAGCAAAAGCCGGGAAAATTATTTATATTTGGTAACAATCGGATAATAAACACAGAAGTTATTCAGCTTAACGTTTTATTTATTTATTTATTTACTAATGGCAGTCGACACAAAATTTTTAAAAGACTTAAAATTAAAATAAAAAAAAATTTTTTTCATATAATTAAGTTAAAATTATCTTTAAGATTAAAAAAATTAAAAATAAAAGTGAAGTAAATAATTGCAATTTAAAACAAAAAATTTAACGACTAGTCTGGGTGAACAAAAGAATAATTAAAAATTTTATTTATTTAAAATGATCCCAACATTTGTTGCAAAAGGATTGGGGAAAACCCAGAAAAACCCAATCAGATCAGAGAAGATTGTTAGGTGTTAGTTGTTAGTACGCTACATCGACTGGAGGAGATTAGATAGTAAGTAAAGAAATATAGATTCATGGATAGAAAAAAGATAAACGAGGAAAGAGAAAATACACTAGTGAGGACTAAATTCTACACAGATGAGAAAGAATTAAAGACTTTAAGTCTACAGAATTTGAATTAGCTATGATAAAATATAAGTTGTTATAGGTCAAACATAATGCCCTAAAGGGTTCATGCAAGGCATAGTTCGACCTACAGTGAGAAGAGTTAGAGGTGGGAAGTTACGAGAGTTTCTAAAGGGGACAGAGAAGAATAACTGGCTAACCAAGTCTTCACTATCAATATCACCTTGAATAAGGTTATTTATAAACAGTACACCAAGCAAGGTTCTACGATTTGCTAAAGACGGAAGATTTAATAAGAGAGGTCTACTAGAGTAAGAAGGTAATCTTAAGTTTGCATCCCAATTAAGGCCTCGTAGGGCAAAAATTAAAAAATTCTTTTGCACAGATTCAATGCGGTCCTTGTAAAATGAATACTGAGGACACCAAACACATGAACCATACTCAAGAATAGGACGCACAAGAGAGATATAAAGCGTTTTTGTGACATAAGGGTCGTTGAATTGAAAGCCCAGAACACCTATGGCCTTATTGACCATAGAAATAATGTGTTCAGTAAATTAAAGTTTGCGATCCAAACGAACACCCAGATCATCAGCCAAGGTAATTCTATCCAGGGGGCAACCACAAAGAGTGTATGAGGCGTACTTGGGACTGGCCCGAGAGAAAGTCATTAGTTTGCATTTACCCATGTTCAAGTTTAATTGGTTTGCACTGCACCAACCAATGAAAACGGTCAAGGTCGTCTTGAAAAGAAGAGTAATAAGATACATCTTTAAATTGATTGCATAGCTTAACATCGTCTGCATACATAAGAGTACGCGAGTTACGTATGACCAAAGGTGGATCATTAATAAAAAGAGTGAAAAGAAGGGGACCCAGATGGCTTCCTTGAGGAACACCAGAGGTGACATAAAGTGGGTTAGAAAGAGCATTTTTGAATGAGACTCTTTGAGTTCGGTCGGTTAGATAACTAACGATCCAACTAAGGAATTTGGGTGTAGGCCCAGAAGGTGAAGTTTGTGTGCGAGAAGGGAGTGGTTTACTGAGTCAAAAGCTTTACTGAAATCAGTATAAATGACACCAGTCTGTAGATGTTTCCGAAAACCGGTAATTATAAAAGATGTCAGCTCAAGCAACTTTGTCGAAGTTGAACGACGTTTCACGAATCCATGCTGACTAGGAGACATGAGAGATCTGCAATAATGTTGCAAGTACGGAGTCAAAACATACTCAAAGAGTTTAGGTATAGCCGACAATTTAAAAATACCTCTATAATTGCTTGCATCAGACTTACTGCCTTTTTTGTGAAGAGGAATTCCGTCAGGACCTGGATTGAAAACAGGTTTTACCAGACATAGATCCCTATAGAGACTATTCTCATGAAGGACAGGGGTGGAAATTCCATTTGAGCTAGGAATGGTATATGGGTATGTATGAGAGGACTGTGTAAATTTTGAGTAAGTCGTTTGAAAGAACTTCGCAAACAAATCGGCAATGGCCTGATCATTATTAGCGTCATCCTTATTAATCGATAAATTAGAAGGAGTGGTATTAGATTTACGCTTCATGTTAACGAAATTATAAAACTGTTTAGGATTCTGCTGGAACTGAATCTTGCAGCGAATCAAATAGTTATTGTAACAAGCAGCGCTCAGCACGATAAAGTTTGACCGAGCAATAAGATAACGAGAAAAGGCGGCCGGAGAATGACCTGCTCTATATTTCTTATAGAATTTAGACTTTCGATTTTTTAAACCTGACAATTCTTTAGTAAACCACGGAGGGTTACTTGAACTCATTCGATAAACAAAAAATACTAATGGCGTCAGCCATATCAGTTACATGAATAAAGATCGGACCAGTCACCATATGAAATCAAGTTATTAAGTTTGGAGAAATCTGCATTACGAAAGCAGCGAACACGTTTACATGGGAGAGTGCCACTATCCAGCACATTCGAACCAAATTCGAAAACAACTTCAAACGTGGGATGGTAGTGATCTTCCGGTTGGGTCAAGGGTTGGACTCTGGTCAGAGTCAGAATGATCAGAAACGTAACACAAATCAAGTGTTCGATTTAAGGAATTTACGACATAATTAACCTGAGCCATTGAAATGTCTTGCAAACCATCAAAGAGGTCATGCTGTTTTGAGGGCAATAAAAAATTTTCCTCATCACTAGGTGTCCAGCAACAATCAGGTATATTAAAGTCACCAAGGACAATAAGTTGATCCCTGTTTGATAGCAGGTTGAAAATAGACTTAATTAAAGACAAATGTTGATTGAAGATAGAATTATCAGATGACGGAGGAACATACGAGCAAGTTATATAGGAGCAAAAGCCGGGAAAATTATTTATATTTGGTAACAATCGGATAATAAACACAGAAGTTATTCAGCTTAACGTTTTATTTATTTATTTATTTACTAATGGCAGTCGACACAAAATTTTAAAAGACTTAAAATTAAATAAAAAAAAATTTTTTTCATATAATTAAGTTAAAATTATCTTTAAGATTAAAAAAATTAAAAATAAAAGTGAAGTAAATAATTGCAATTTAAAACAAAAATTTAACGACTAGTCTGGGTGAATAAAAGAATAATTAAAAATTTTATTTATTTAAAATGATCCAACATTTGTTGCAAAAGGATTGGGGAAAACCCAGAAAAACCCAATCAGATCAGAGAAGATTGTTAGGTGTTAGTTGTTAGTACGCTACATCGACTGGAGGAGATTAGATAGTAAGTAAAGAAATATAGATTCATGGATAGAAAAAAGATAAACGAGGAAAAGAGAAAAATACACTAGTGAGGACTAAATTCTACACAGATGAGAAAGAATTAAAGACTTTAAGTCTACAGAATTTGAATTAGCTATGATAAAATATAAGTTGTTATAGGTCAAACATAATGCCCTAAAGGGTTCATGCAAGGCATAGTTCGACCTACAGTGAGAAAGAGTTAGAGGTAGGAAGTTACGAGAGTTTCTAAAGGGGACAGAGAAGAATAACTGGCTAACCAAGTCTTCACTATCAATATCACCTTGAATAAGGTTATTTATAAACAGTACACCAAGCAAGGTTCTACGATTTGCTAAAGACGGAAGATTTAATAAGAGAGGTCTACTAGAGTAAGAAGGTAATCTTAAGTTTGCATCCCAATTAAGGCCTCGTAGGGCAAAAATTAAAAAATTCTTTTGCACAGATTCAATGCGTTCCTTGTAAAATGAATACTGAAGACACCAAACACATGAACCATACTCAAGAATAGGACGCACAAGAGAGATATAAAGCGTTTTTGTGACATAAGGGTCGTTGAATTGAAAGCCCAGAACACCTATGGCCTTATTGACCATAGAAATAATGTGTTCAGTAAATTAAAGTTTGCGATCCAAACGAACACCCAGATCATCAGCCAAGGTAATTCTATCCAGGGGGCAACCACAAAGAGTGTATGAGGCGTACTTGGGACTGGCCCGAGAGAAACTCATTAGTTTGCATTTACCCATGTTCAAGTTTAATTGGTTTGCACTGCACCAACCAATGAAAACGGTCAAGGTCGCCTTGAAGAGAAGAGTAATAAGATACATCTTTAAATTTATTGCATAGCTTAACATCGTCTGCATACATAAGAGTACGCGAGTTACGTATGACCAAAGGTGGATCATTAATAAAAAGAGTGAAAAGAAGGGGACCCAGATGGCTTCCTTGAGGAACACCAGAGGTGACATAAAGTGGGTTAGAAAGAGCATTTTTGAATGAGACTCTTTGAGTTCGGTCGGTTAGATAACTAACGATCCAACTAAGGAATTTGGGTGTAAAGCCCAGAAGGTGAAGTTTGTGTGCGAGAAGGGAGTGGTTTACTGAGTCAAAAGCTTTACTGAAATCAGTATAAATGACACCAGTCTGTAGATGTTTCCGAAAACCGGTAATTATAAAAGATGTCAGCTCAAGCAACTTTGTCGAAGTTGAACGACGTTTCACGAATCCATGCTGACTAGGAGACATGAGAGATCTGCAATAATGTTGCAAGTACGGAGTCAAAACATACTCAAAGAGTTTAGGTATAGCCGACAATTTAGAGATACCTCTATAATTGCTTGCATCAGACTTACTGCCTTTTTTGTGAAGAGGAATTATAAATGATTCCTTCCAAATTAAGGGAAAAGAGGAAGTGTTTAAGGACAGTGAAAATAGTCTGTGGAACGGCTTAGTTAATGAATTGGCACAGCAACGAAGTACGCAACCGGGAATTCCGTCAGGACCTGGATTGAAAACAGGTTTTTATTTATTTATTTATTTATTTAAAGTCAACTAATGGCAGTCGACACAAAATTTTAAAAGATTTAATATTAAAAAAAAAAAATTTTTTTTCATATAATTAAGTTAAAATTATCTTTAAGATTAAAAACATTACAATTTAAAACAAAAATTTAACGACTATTCTGGGTGAATAAAAGAATAATTAAACATTTTATTTATTTAAAATGATCCAACATTTGTTGCAAAAGGATTGGGGAAAACCCAGAAAAACCCAATCAGATCAGAGAAGATTGTTAGGTGTTAGTTGTTAGTGTTAGGTGTTAGTTGTTAGTACGCTACATCGACTGGAGGAAGCGTAAAACAAAATCCAACATTAGATAGTAAGTAAAGAAATATAGATTCATGGATAGAAAAAAGATAAACGAGGAAAAGAGAAAAATACACTAGTGAGGACTAAATTCTACACAGATGAGAAAGAATTAAAGATTTTAAGTCTACAGAATTTGAATTAGCTATGATAAAATATAAGTTGTTATAGTTCGAACATAATGCCCTAAAGGGTTCATGCAAGGCATAGTTCGACCTACAGTGAGAAAGAGTTAGAGGTAGGAAGTTACGAGAGTTTCTAAAGGGGACAGAGAAGAATAACTGGATAACCAAGTCTTCACTATCAATATCACCTTGAATAAGGTTATTTATAAACAGTACACCAAGCATGGTTCTACGATTTGCTAAAAACGGAAGATTTAATAAGAGAAGTCTACTAGAGTAAGAAGGTAATCTTAAGTTTGCATCCCAATTAAGGCCTCGTAGGGCAAAATTAAAAAATTCTTTTGCACAGATTCAATGCGGTCCTTGTAAAATGAATACTGAGGACACCAAACACATGAACCATACTCAAGAATAGGACGAACAAGAGAGATATAAAGAGTTTTTGTGACATAAGGGTCGTTGAATTCCTTAGACCACCGCTTTATAAAGCCCAGAACACCCATGGCCTTATTGACCATAGAAATAATGTGTTCAGTAAATTTAAGTTTGCGATCCAAACGAACGCCCAGATCATCAGCCAAGGTAATTCTATCCAGGGGGCAACCACAAAGAGTGTATGAGGCGTACTGGCCCGAGAGAAAGTCATTAGTTTGCATTTACCCATGTTCAAGTTTAATCGGTTTGCACTGCACCAACTATGAAAACGGTCAAGGTCGTCTTGAAGAGAAGAGTGATAAGATACATCTTTAAATTGATTGCATAGCTTAACATCGTCTGCATACATAAGAGTACGCGAGTTACGTATGACCAAAGGTAGATCAATAATAAAAATAGTGAAAAGAAGGGGACCCAGATGGCTTCCTTGAGGAACACCAGAGATGACATAAAGTGGTTTAGAAAGAGCATTTTTGAATGAGACTCTTTGAGTTCGGTCGGTTAGATAACTAGACATAGATCCCTATAGAGACTATTCTTATGAAGGACAGGGGTGGAAATTCCATTCGAGCTAGGAATGGTATATGGGTATGTATGAGAGGACTGTGTAAATTTTGAGTAAGTCGTTTGAAAGAACTTCGCAAACAAATCGACAATGGCCTGATCATTATTAGCGTCCTCCTTAATAAACGAAAAATTAGAAGGAGTGGTATTGGATTTACGCTTCATGTTAACGAAATTATAAAACTGTTTAGGATTCTGCTGGAACTGAATCCTGCAGCAAATCAAAAAGTTATTGTAACAAGCAGCATTCAGCACGATAAAGTTTGACCGAGCAATAAGATAACAAGAAAAGGCGGACGGAGAATGACCTGCTCTATATTTCTTATAAAGTTTAGACTTTCGATTTTTTAAACTTGACAATTCTTTGGTAAACCACGGAGATATACTTGAACTCATTCGATAAACACGAGGAACACAATTATCAAAAAATACGTTTAAGGTATCGTAAAAAATACTAATGGCGTCAAAATACTAATTCGAAAACAACTTCAAACGTGGGATGGTAGTGATCTTCCAATTGGGTCAAGGGTTGGACTCTGGTCAGAGTCAACTTAGAATGATCAGAAACGTAACACAAATCAAGTGTTCGATTTAAGGAATTTACGACATGATTAACCTGAGACATTGAAATGTCTTGCAAACCATCAAACAGGTCATGCTGTTTTGAGGGCAATAAAAAATTTTCCTCATCACTAGGTGTCTAGCAACAATCAGGTATATTAAAGTCACCAAGGACAATAAGTTGGTCCCTGTTTGATAACTGGTTGAAAATATACTTAATTATAGACAAATGTTGATTGAAGGTAGAATTATCCGATGACGGAGGAACATACGAGCAAGTTATATAGGCGCAAAAGCCGGGAAAATGTAATTTTACACAAATAAATTCAATATCATATTAAATCTCCGGGACTATCTTATGCGACGTGATAGCAGAGTCGACTGCAATCAAAACCCCGCCACCCCGCCGGCCAGGTCGGTCAAGTCTATACGTTGTGTACCGACTTGAAAGAACTTCGAAGCTTAAAATCTCCGGCTTTAGCCAAGTCTCAGTAAACACAAGCACCTGGGAAGCAAATGAAAGACTATTTCGAAATAAAGAAGTTAGTTTACTACATAGGCCTCTAACGTTTTGATAGGTTAAGGAAAGTGACGTAATTAGTTTTTTGTTATTTTATTTGTCTTTGTTGTAGTGGTTTGATTTGGGACTGAAAGAGTAATCGGTTGCCGATTTTTTCTCTTTTTAGCCTCGAACTCTTTAACCATAATATGATCAGGCCAGAATTTAGACGAGCATATACGGTCAAAGAAATCATTAGGGACACTTATTTTAAAGGATAAAATATCCCTTTCGTACGAGAATCTAAATTTTTCCACCTTTATGTCGGCTTGAGTTTTGACATCTTGAATAAAAGCCATGACATCATCTGATATGAGATCAGGGGCAAGCCTCGAAACAGATATTTGTTTCTTTGGTGGGATTCTTGTCACAGCCTTACGACCCTCTGATATGATATTAATGGGTACGTTTGAAACGGGTAATCCGGAAGACCCTGCTGCCTGTGGAACTATTTCCTGAGTTCCTAAATTTAACGATCTCACAGGTAATGAGATCGCACATTACAAATCGGAGAGAGGCGTAATACTCCACAGTGACAATTTCGGGTGCCGAAACTTTTTGAGCCGCCGACCTCTTTACTACAGGTGTAGTTAACATAGGCAGAGGCAGTGTCACAGGAGTCACTGGTTGGTCAGCATTCTGAGCCGGGAGGGCAATAATAGGCGGCTGCTCTTTAGGAACTGACTTTTTTCGCTTCGGGGACTCATCCAATAGCTTAGGACTATCGACAAACGATTCCAGCGCAGAGAACTAATCGGACAGTTTTCGAAAACTACTGTTCAGCTCCCTGAATCCCGTCCTAATCTGCCGCATAAACGATACTAATTCGTTTTCGACTTCACGACATGCCTCGCAGCAGTAATGCAACCCATTACGCCTGGCTATGGCATCAGCTGTAGTGCCGGTAAGGCCAGCACATTTAGCATGAGCAATAATATTAAATATCCAACATGCAATACTTGCCTGAGCAGAAGTAATCTGCTTTTGGCAAGATTTTTTATAGCAGACAATGCCGCCTTCCATTGTAAGGGATGACCACTGTAAATTTACAACAACCGCAAGTAAAAACAAAAAGAGAGAATAGATTGGAGTGAGAGTCAGGCAAACGCAACAACAAAGTTTAAAAGAACAAGAATAGGGAGTGAGCGTTGCAGCGCACAACAACAAAAACTACAGTAAATTAATGTATGGGAGAGTAAATGAAAGTTAAGTGCTCTCACGGTGAAAGTGAAAAACTAAATTAGGTCAGGAACAACAACAATAGTTCTAAAAATAGAAGTTGAAGCAGTAAACAAATTCAAAGTACAAACCAAAATCAAAATTAGGTAAAACACAATTTGTTAGTTTTAATTAAGCATGCACACGCGAGTGAACGAATTCCTGATTATAAAAGTGTTAAAAGTGATTAGTATTGTTATTAAATTTAATTAAGCGCCGGGTTTGATAAAAGAAAGATAAAACGCGTCCGTTCACTTCGAATTATACAGAATATCTATTGATAAGCATTAGTATCTCTTCTACGGTGGTTATGAATCTATCAAGGTGTCTGGGTGATCCGTTAAACGGGGGTAAGTGGCTGACAAAGGTCATAATGTCTTTTGGTTGTTGCTAGGTTGCTATTAGTGTTGCTAACCGTAGGGGTTATGGACCTAGAAGGGCCAGAAATGTTACCAGAGTCCATGTTTTGTTGTATATGGGATTTCGTGGGTATCATCGCTGACTATAGGTAGGGGGTTTAGTCGAGTACTGGAATGGAAAACTTTTTTAGGAAGTGTGGTATCGGTTTGAGCTCCTAATACAGTAACTAAAGTAAAGAGTCGTATGTGGTTTCGAGTGACAATCTTTGTTGGGTAAAAGAAAAGTTTTAGGGTTGTTTTTTTTTGTTTTTATACCATTCGACCTATGAAAATGGTCAAAAATGGTATACTAAGTTTGTGCAAAAGTATGTAACAGGAAGAAGGAGACATGGCAGACCCCATAAAGTATACATATTCTGGCTCAGGATCAACAGCCGAGTCGGTTGAGCCATGTCCGTCTGTCTGCCCGCCTGTTTGTATGAACGTCGAGATCTCAGCTATTTCAAAAGCTAGAGACACGCCCACCGCCCACGAAAATCGATAACTTACGAATATTAACGAAAGTATTATAGTTACAGACACCAAATTTAGCATGATGATCATGCTCAGATAAAACTTATTTCAAATTTGAGGTGCCACGCCCACCGCCCACGCAAATTGATAATTTACGCATATTAAGGAAAGTATTACAGTTACAGACCCCAAATTTGGCGTGATGATTCCTGTAAATCATGCGCAGATGATGTTTATTTCAAAATTGAGATGCCACGCCCACCGCCCACGCAAATCGATCATTTTTCAATATTATGGAAGTATTACAGTTACAGATACCAAGTTCGGCATGATGTTTCCTGTAAATCATGCGCAGATAAAGATTATTTAAAATTTGAGGTGCCACGCCCACCGCCCACGAAATTGATAATTCTCGAATATTAAGGAAAGTATTTAGGTTACAGATTTCTGCTTTAAAACACGTAAAGATGCTGATAATATGCACCCATTCCCAAAATTACAATCCGATCGGGATTGTACAGAAGTTATTAAAGAAAACGTTTTTCAAAGTTCCGTTGCCCGAGTCATTACAGTATATCGTCTGCATCGTTTTAGTCTTTGTTTGTGTTTCTGTATGTGAGTGTGAGAGCGAGTTAATACTAGTTAGTGCAACGACTGTAGCTTTCCTTACTTGTTATATTTGGAAACATTGAAATAATAACCTTCTATGTGTGGTTTGGTTTCTGCCACAATGTAATTGCCTTTGTGTTTGTGTGAGTATGACGATGAGTCTGATACTGTTGCGCAAGACGCTGTTTATACGTGGGGTTTGTTTATGTGCACTTAATGCAATATGATGCCTGGCCGAACTGGGTCGCGGCAGCGTCTATCTCGTTGATATCACGCTGGCATGTTCATATTGGGTGTGTGCGTTTAGTTTTGTGTGAATGTATGAATAATTCTTATGTTTTTTTGTGGGTACATGTAGAGTTCTTTACTTTTGTATGTATGAATGTGTGTATTCTGTCTTGTTTGAACCACTTGTTTGGCGTTATTATTTCAATTGATTGTATTACACTTTATTACTAGCACTTGTCACTTTCAACTCACATATTTCTCTTTCTTTTTAAATGTTTTTAATTCTATTCTTCTTTTTCGGGCTGCGCCAGTTACCACTCGTGGCCTGAGCGGATAAAGAGGGTTGGAGGGGTTGATTGAGCTTTCTAGAGTCGCTTTTAGTACGTTGGAGTAAGTTATGTATGAGTTTTGTATTTTTCGTTCCGTTCACAATGAAAGAGCAACTGCACAGTTTCGAAGTCGAGACAGAAGTGAAGTGAAGTTTTATTTGAGTTTTGTTCTTAATAGCTAACTTATGTTTTTCGGGAGAATCGGCGGATTCTCGCGAAATGCTCCGTCCGCAGCGTCGGCATTACGGCGGTGCCGGGTTGGTGACTCATGCGCACTTTCGAGCCTTGACGAGAAATTGCTGACGTTACAGATCATGGTCAGTTCAAACCAGATCTGCAGGGCTCTACCGCGTCGCTGCCTTACACCCACAGCTAGCTTAGGGTATTCTTAAATCTTTTCTGTTCAGTCAAAATTTGATGTTGAATAAAACCACAACAAAATAAAGTTTTTGGGTTTTAATTTAAACGGAAATTAAATTACACAACAAAAACAAAACTCACCACCCTAGTCACTTGCAGCAACAAACCCTTGCATACACACACGCACGCATACACATGCATGCTCGCATACATCACAGAAAGCTTTGCAAAGTCAATTTCGGTCTCAAGGATCTCGATGCTGAAACACAAAATTAACTAAGCGCTCGGCCAGTGTTGCCAAGTCAGCTATTTTTTGGCTAAATTTAGTTTAATTCAGAGTGAGACAGCCAATTTATTTTTTTTAGCTAAATATTTTTAAGTTCAGCCAATTTATTTAATATTATTTTTATTATTTTTTTTTATTTAATAGCCTGTTTTAAATTGTAACTATTTTATGTTTTGCGTATGCGAAAAAGCCCAAAAACGTCAGTCTTTCAAACACTGGAATTGCATGATATTTATGTGCTACAAATGCAAAAATCCCAAAAATGTCAGATTTTCTATCACTGACATCACATGTTTTCGTGACAAAGTGCGCGAAATTGTACGTTAAAGCACTACGTAAAGTCAAACTGCACTTAAAAATGCCAATAGATAATTATAAGCAAAAGTTTCGCTAAGAGTGCCTTCAATTGATGAATTTAAAGACTGGATCGCAAAAGATTAAACTGACAATTCAAGAACCTATTACAGGTACTGAAAATGCTCAGTTTCAGCAAAAATTTGCGATTTCAAAATGCAGATGCAGATTAGTGATTATAGCATCAACCAGTTATCTGGTTTATGATGTTAGTTTACATTGGACATCATCATTAATGGAAAATTCTAAAATTTTTGCTAATTCTCTTTTGCCTTGCGGGATATGGTCAAATCGCATCTCATGAACGCCGTGCGCGAGGAGGTTGAAGTCTTGAAAGAGCGCATCTCCGAGATAATGGATAAGATTTCCAATCTGGAGTTGGAGAACAATATACTCAAATCAAACATGTCGCCCGAGACATTGCAACAGCTGCAACTTGAATTTCAAATCGATGGCATTCAAAAACCGGCAGCCGTGGCAGCGGTGGCTGCACCACCAGCAACTCCAGCGATTCCAGCGGCTCCAACATCAGCAGCTGCAGCAGCAACCAGTCCAACTGCGCCAGCGTCAGTAACAGTTATTGCCATTATTGCCAGGCAACGGCAACAGTTCAGTCAGCGGCGGCAGCAGGCAACGGCAACTGTAGCGAATGTGACCACAAATGCACTGATGTCCTAAGCAGCTGTTTGTTAGTTTGCTTTAATCGTAATTTATTAATGCAACGTGGTCCTAGTTGGGCACTGAAATGTCGATATAATGAAAATGTCAATTAAAACTTTGTCTAAATTTGTTGCAGCCGTTTAGGCGTTGCAATAAATTTGCAAAAAAATAATGCGCGATTAGCAGACAACCTCCTCAGCAACGGTAGCACAGTAGCGACAGCAGCAGCAACAACAACACAAACTGAACAATAATAGTATTACAAAAGCTCAGTGTAACAAGAAGCGGCTACCAGCAAGAGAAGAGAAAGGAGTTAAATTGTTGTTAATGTTGTGCTGCTGTTACTGTTGCTGTGTTCCGTAAGCACTTAACACTTCGCTTAACACATTCACCCACACATATTTATACATACATACGCATCCAGACATTTACATTTACCACCAACTACACATGTCAGCAACAACAGCATCATCAACACACAAAGTAAGTTATAGATAGACTGCCTGTGTTAACAGACGCAGCCACTGTTAGCGAGCGCTTTACCAGAGGAAGTGATTGAGTAAGAGAGAGAGAGAGATTTTCTTCTTTTTATACCCGCTACTCATAGAGTAGAAGGGTTTTATAACTTTGTTCAAACCGAAAATGTATGTAACAGGCAGAAGAAGACACCTCCGACCCCATAAAGTATATATATTCTGGCTCAGGATCAACAGCCGAGTCGATATAGCCATGTCCGTCTGTCCGTCTGTCTGTCCGTGTGTAAATCTAGATCTCAGCTATTATAAGAGCTAGGACAACCAAATTTGGTGACAATATGTGTTATTACTGCACGCTGATCAAGTTTATTTTGGATTTTGGCCACGCCCCCTTCCGACCCCGCAAATCGAAAAAACATTGATAACAAGTGCAATTTTGATGCCATATTGTTCATTATTGGTTTACATGATAACTATAGCTAGCCAGATGATCTCTGAAAATTTGGTAACAATCGGATAATAAACACAGAAGTTATTCAGTTATTAAACAACCACAGAATTGGCCTCAAAGCAATACTTAAATTGTAGAAGTAGAATTTTATCCAAAACACACAGTAAATATGAAAATGAATAATATGAAAAATCCGAAAAGGGAAATGAAAATATATAGAATATACATATGCAAGTAAGAAAGCTACATTCGAGTGTGCTCGCTGTAATATACCCGCTACCCAGCTGCTCGTACATCAAAATTATTTGGGAAACAATAAAGAACGGCCACAATTATATTTTGACCGTAAAAGGCCATAGACTTCCAATATTTATGCATAGTCAAAATCTAAAATGAATCGGGTGGGACTCGAACCCGTACCCGTTTAACACCGTACACGCACACACTATTCGGCACAATGCTGCAAGCAGCGCTGTCGGTAGCGCTGCTTATAGCTATGGAAAACGTTAAGCTGAAGAACTTCTGTGTTTATTATCCGATTGTTACCAAATTTTCAGAGATCATTTGGCTAGCTATAGTTATCATGTAAACCAATAATGAACAATATGGCATCAAAATTGCACTTGTTATCAATGTTTTTTCGATTTGCGGGGTCGGAAGGGGGCGTGGCCAAAATCCAAAATAAACTTGATCAGCGTGCAATAATAACACATATTGTCACAAAATTTGGTAGTTCTAGCTCTTATAATAGCTGAGATCTAAGTTTTCACACGGACAGACAGACGGACATGGCTAACGACTCGGCTATTGATCCTGAGCCAGAATATATATACTTTGTGGGGTCGGAGGTGTCTTCTTCTGCCTGTTACATACATTTTCGGTTTGAACAAAGTTATAATACCCTTCTACTCTATGAGTAGCGGGTATAAAAATCAAGCAAGAAAATATCGAAGCCAGCGCTAAAAAAAAAATAATTCAAATTTAAAATCAAAACTTAAAAGGGCAAAAAGACAGAGAGCAGAGATAAGCAATTTTTTCCCATTGTCCAGTCAACATTTGACTGTAGCCGTTCTTACTTGTTAAAGTTAAAGTAAATGAACACCAGAAAAAGAAGAAAACAAAATTTAATAACTTAAAGAAATAACTGTGCATGTTTCAAAACTTATTAAAGAAAATAAAAACAAAACTCAAGGTTCCCTTTTGCAAAACACATATATAAAATTTATGCAAACAGTTATTGTAAATACTATGAGAATGAGAAAACTTAAAGAACTAAAGAACATAAACAACTAGAAGAAAAGCACCATTACCCCCCAACCACCGCATCGTCTTAAAAAAAACACACACACAAATGATAAGAAAAGGAAGATGAAAAGCGATGTCTCCTCAAGAAAGTCCAGCATGAATGTACTACATTATTAAGCAAAAGTCGCCTTATTTAAACCATTCGACCACTGAAAATGGTCAAAAATGGTATACTAAGTTTGTGCAAATATATGTAACAAGCAGAAGGAGGCATAGCAGACCCCACAAAGTATATATATTCTAGCTCAGGACCACCAGCCGAGTCGAGTGAGCCATGTCCGTCCGTCTGTCCGGTTGTCCGTTTGAACGTCTAGATCTCAGCTATTATAAAAGCTAGAGACTCCAAATTTCACATGAAGGTTCCTGTATAGCATAGGTAGATCCAGTTTATTTTCAATTTTTGATGCCAAGCCGACCGCCCACACAAATCGATAATTTACGATTATCAGGAGAAATACTAAAAATACAGATTTTTGCTTTGGTATGAAAATAGATACTTGCAACCTCCACATTACAATCCGTTCGGACAATATGCATAGCAAGTTCACTTTTTCCGTAGTTCCACTGCTTGCACCTTTGCAGCATATCGTGACGTCATCGTCCCGATGCCTGACTTCTATGACGTTTTCATAGATCTAATTATAACAACAGATGAACTGGTGCAGTGTTTTTTGATGGAAATAAAAGTGTGATGATTTTTTTTCAAAACTGGGCGAATGGTATCCGACTGTAGCGCGCGCGACTGTAGCTTTCCTTACTTCTTTTTATTGTTATTGCTAATATTTAGCTGTAAAATTAATCCTCATTTCAAATTGAAAATCTGTTGAAAGATTTTTGTACCTCTCTGCCGCAACAACCACAACAACAAGAAAAACAAAACAAAACAAGTAAGAACGGCTACATTCAAGTGTTGATTGTATAAGACTTTTAATTTTTAAGATTATGAAAAAAAATCTGATTGAGAAAACTGTTATTGGTAAACGTGTTTTTCAAAGAAAAATAATAAACAACACATATAATTTTCAGTTACACACCAAGCAGTCCAAGCAGTGTGAAAAAAAACACGGAAGTAGGAGTGGCCCAAATTTTAATACAAATTTTATGATTCACATAAGTGTTGTCACCAAATTTGGTGCCTCTAGCTTTTTAAGTTTCCAAGGTATAGGCGCTTGCAATCCGTTTTTTCGAAGTGCGGGGGCGGAAATAGGCGTGGCCCAAATTTTAGTAAGACTTTTACAGCGTATGATTCACATATGTGTTGTCACCAAATTTGGTGCCTCTAGCTTCTTTAGTTTCTGAGATAAAGGCGTTCATACAGACGGACAGATGGACGGACGGACAGACAGACATAGCTTAATCGACTCGGCTAGTGACCCTGAGTCAGAATATATATACTTTATTCTAAAAATACATGGTCTATTCTGTTTGTCGAAATAGGCGTAACAGGCAGAAGGAGGCATCTGCGACCCCATAAAGTATATACAGTGGGGATCAAAAGTGATTCCACGATCAACGTTTTCATGTTTGAGCTTACATAAATATTAAACGAATATCGACTCAGCTGTTGATCATGAGCCAGAATATATATACTTTACGGGATCGGAGGTGTCTCCTTCTGCCTGTTACATACATTTTCGGTTTGAACAAAGTTATAATACCCTTCTACTCTATGTGTAGCGGGTACAAAAAGAAAAAGGTTAAGCTTAACTGGGAATCGAACCACGGGTCTGTCGGTTCAGGAGTTCATCGCTTTTCCACTAAGCTACTGACGCTGTTATCCAACAACTGCAAAAATTTGCATTGTAAGGCATTCTTATTATTTCCTGTACAAATAAAGAATTTGCGCTGCCGGCAGCGCTGCTTACAACAGCGGAAAATGTTAAGCTAAATAACTTCTGTGTTTATTATCCGATTGTTACCAAATTTTCAGAGATCATCTGGCTAGCTTTGGTTATCATGTAAACCGAATATCCGATTGTTACCAAATTTTCAGAGATCATTTGGCTAGCTATAGTTATCATGTAAACCAATAATGAACAATATGGCATCAAAATTGCACTTGTTATCAATGTTTTTTCGATTTGCGGGGTCGGAAGGGGGCGTGGCCAAAATCCAAAATAAACTTGATCAGCGTGCAATAATAACACATATTGTCACAAAATTTGGTAGTTCTAGCTCTTATAATAGCTGAGATCTAAGTTTTCACACGGACAGACAGACGGACATGGCTAACGACTCGGCTATTGATCCTGAGCCAGAATATATATACTTTGTGGGGTCGGAGGTGTCTTCTTCTGCCTGTTACATACATTTTCGGTTTGAACAAAGTTATAATACCCTTCTACTCTATGAGTAGCGGGTATAAAAATCAAGCAAGAAAATATCGAAGCCAGCGCTAAAAAAAAAATAATTCAAATTTAAAATCAAAACTTAAAAGGGCAAAAAGACAGAGAGCAGAGATAAGCAATTTTTTTCCCATTGTCCAGTCAACATTTGACTGTAGCCGTTCTTACTTGTTAAAGTTAAAGTAAATGAACACCAGAAAAAGAAGAAAACAAAATTTAATAACTTAAAGAAATAACTGTGCATGTTTCAAAACTTATTAAAGAAAATAAAAACAAAACTCAAGGTTCCCTTTTGCAAAACACATATATAAAATTTATGCAAACAGTTATTGTAAATACTATGAGAATGAGAAAACTTAAAGAACTAAAGAACATAAACAACTAGAAGAAAAGCACCATTACCCCCCAACCACCGCATCGTCTTAAAAAAAACACACACACAAATGATAAGAAAAGGAAGATGAAAAGCGATGTCTCCTCAAGAAAGTCCAGCATGAATGTACTACATTATTAAGCAAAAGTCGCCTTATTTAAACCATTCGACCACTGAAAATGGTCAAAAATGGTATACTAAGTTTGTGCAAATATATGTAACAAGCAGAAGGAGGCATAGCAGACCCCACAAAGTATATATATTCTAGCTCAGGACCACCAGCCGAGTCGAGTGAGCCATGTCCGTCCGTCTGTCCGGTTGTCCGTTTGAACGTCTAGATCTCAGCTATTATAAAAGCTAGAGACTCCAAATTTCACATGAAGGTTCCTGTATAGCATAGGTAGATCCAGTTTATTTTCAATTTTTGATGCCAAGCCGACCGCCCACACAAATCGATAATTTACGATTATCAGGAGAAATACTAAAAATACAGATTTTTGCTTTGGTATGAAAATAGATACTTGCAACCTCCACATTACAATCCGTTCGGACAATATGCATAGCAAGTTCACTTTTTCCGTAGTTCCACTGCTTGCACCTTTGCAGCATATCGTGACGTCATCGTCCCGATGCCTGACTTCTATGACGTTTTCATAGATCTAATTATAACAACAGATGAACTGGTGCAGTGTTTTTTGATGGAAATAAAAGTGTGATGATTTTTTTCAAAACTGGGCGAATGGTATCCGACTGTAGCGCGCGCGACTGTAGCTTTCCTTACTTCTTTTTATTGTTATTGCTAATATTTAGCTGTAAAATTAATCCTCATTTCAAATTGAAAATCTGTTGAAAGATTTTTGTACCTCTCTGCCGCAACAACCACAACAACAAGAAAAACAAAACAAAACAAGTAAGAACGGCTACATTCAAGTGTTGATTGTATAAGACTTTTAATTTTTAAGATTATGAAAAAAATCTGATTGAGAAAACTGTTATTGGTAAACGTGTTTTTCAAAGAAAAATAATAAACAACACATATAATTTTCAGTTACACACCAAGCAGTCCAAGCAGTGTGAAAAAAAACACGGAAGTAGGAGTGGCCCAAATTTTAATACAAATTTTATGATTCACATAAGTGTTGTCACCAAATTTGGTGCCTCTAGCTTTTTAAGTTTCCAAGGTATAGGCGCTTGCAATCCGTTTTTTCGAAGTGCGGGGGCGGAAATAGGCGTGGCCCAAATTTTAGTAAGACTTTTACAGCGTATGATTCACATATGTGTTGTCACCAAATTTGGTGCCTCTAGCTTCTTTAGTTTCTGAGATAAAGGCGTTCATACAGACGGACAGATGGACGGACGGACAGACAGACATAGCTTAATCGACTCGGCTAGTGACCCTGAGTCAGAATATATATACTTTATTCTAAAAATACATGGTCTATTCTGTTTGTCGAAATAGGCGTAACAGGCAGAAGGAGGCATCTGCGACCCCATAAAGTATATACAGTGGGGATCAAAAGTGATTCCACGATCAACGTTTTCATGTTTGAGCTTACATAAATATTAAACGAATATCGACTCAGCTGTTGATCATGAGCCAGAATATATATACTTTACGGGATCGGAGGTGTCTCCTTCTGCCTGTTACATACATTTTCGGTTTGAACAAAGTTATAATACCCTTCTACTCTATGTGTAGCGGGTACAAAAAGAAAAAAGGTTAAGCTTAACTGGGAATCGAACCACGGGTCTGTCGGTTCAGGAGTTCATCGCTTTTCCACTAAGCTACTGACGCTGTTATCCAACAACTGCAAAAATTTGCATTGTAAGGCATTCTTATTATTTCCTGTACAAATAAAGAATTTGCGCTGCCGGCAGCGCTGCTTACAACAGCGGAAAATGTTAAGCTAAATAACTTCTGTGTTTATTATCCGATTGTTACCAAATTTTCAGAGATCATCTGGCTAGCTTTGGTTATCATGTAAACCGAAAATGAACAATATGGCATCAAAATTGCGCTTGTAATCAATGCTTTTTTGATTTACAGGGGCGTTTTTTTTTTATACCCGCTACTCATAGAGTAGAAGGGTAATATAACTTTGTTCAAACAGAAAATGTATGTAACAGGCAGAAGGAGACACCTCCGACCCCATAAAGTCTATATATTCTGGCTCAGGATCAACAGCCGAGTCGATATACCCATGTCCGTCTGTCCGTCTGTCTGTCCGTGTGAAAGTCTAGATCTCAGCTATTATAAGAGCTAGAACTACCAAATTTAATGACAAAATGTGTTATTATTGCACGCTGATCAAGTTTATTTTGGATTTTGGCCACGCCCCCTTCCGCCCCTGTAAATCGAAAAAAATTGATTACAAGCGCAATTTTGACGACATATTCTTCATTTTCACAACCTCCTCAGCAACGGTAGCACAGTAGCGACAGCAGCAGCAACAACAACACAAACTGAACAATAATAGTATTACAAAAGCTCAGTGTAACAAGAAGCGGCTACAAGCAAGAGAAGAGAAAGGAGTTAAATTGTTGTTAATGTTGTGCTGCTGTTACTGTTGCTGTGTTCCGTAAGCACTTAACACTTCGCTTAACACATTCACCCACACATATTTATACATACATACGCATCCAGACATTTACATTTATACACACCAACTACACATGTCAGCAACAACAGCATCATCAACACACAAAGTAAGTTATAGATAGACTGCCTGTGTTAACAGACGCAGCCACTGTTAGCGAGCGCTTTACCAGAGGAAGTGATTGAGTAAGAGAGAGAGAGAGATTTTCTTCTTTTTATACCCGCTACTCATAGAGTAGAAGGGTTTTATAACTTTGTTCAAACCGAAAATGTATGTAACAGGCAGAAGAAGACACCTCCGACCCCATAAAGTATATATATTCTGGCTCAGGATCAACAGCCGAGTCGATATAGCCATGTCCGTCTGTCTGTCCGTGTGAAAATCTAGATCTCAGCTATTATAAGAGCTAGGACAACCAAATTTGGTGACAATATGTGTTATTATTGCACGCTGATCAAGTTTATTTTGGATTTTGGCCACGCCCCCTTCCGACCCCGAAAATCGAAAAAACATTGATAACAAGTGCAATTTTGATGCCATATTGTTCATTATTGGTTTACATGATAACTATAGCTAGCCAGATGATCTCTGAAAATTTGGTAACAATCGGATAATAAACACAGAAGTTATTCAGTTATTAAACAACCACAGAATTGGCCTCAAAGCAATACTTAAATTGTAGAAGTAGAATTTTATCCAAAACACACAGTAAATATGAAAATGAATAATATGAAAAATCCGAAAAGGGAAATGAAAATATATAGAATATACATATGCAAGTAAGAAAGCTACATTCGAGTGTGCTCGCTGTAATATACCCGCTACCCAGCTGCTCGTACATCAAAATTATTTGGGAAACAATAAAGAACGGCCACAATTATATTTTGACCGTAAAAGGCCATAGACTTACAATATTTATGCATAGTCAAAATCTAAAATGAATCGGGTGAGACTCGAACCCGTACCCGTTTAACACCGTACACGCACACACTATTCGGCACAATGCTGCAAGCAGCGCTGCTATTAAGCGCTGCTTATAGCTATGGAAAACGTTAAGCTGAAGAACTTCTGTGTTTATTATCCGATTGTTACCAAATTTTCAGAGATCATTTGGCTAGCTTGTAATCAATTTTTTTCGATATACGGGGGCGAAGGGGGCGTAGCCAAAATCCAAAATAAACTTGATCAGCGTGCAATAATAACACATATTGTCACAAAATTTGGTAGTTCTAGCTCTTATAATAGCTGAGATCTAAGTTTTCACACGGACAGACAGTCGGACATGGCTATAACGACTCGGCTATTGATCCTGAGCCAGAATATATATATACTTTGTGGGGTCGGAGGTGTCTTCTTCTGCCTGTTACATACATTTTCGGTTTGAACAAAGTTATAATACCCTTCTACTCTATGAGTAGCGGGTATAAAAATCAAGCAAGAAAATATCGAAGCCAGCGCTAAAGAAAAAATAATTCAAATTTAAAATCAAAACTTAAAAGGGCAAAAAGACAGAGAGCAGAGATAAGCAATTTTTTCCCATTGTCCTATACAGTCAACATTTGACTGTAGCTGTTCTTACTTGTTAAAGTTAAAGTAAATGAACACCAGAAAAAGAAGAAAACAAAATTTAATAACTTAGAGAAATAACTGTGCATGTTTCAAAACTTATTAAAGAAAATAAAAACAAAACTCAAAGTTCCCTTTTGCAAAACACATATATAAAATTTATGCAAACAGTTATTGTAAATACTATGAGAATGAGAAAACTTAAAGAACTAAAGAACATAAACAACTAGAAGAAAAGCACCATTACCCCCCAACCACCGCATCGTCTTAAAAAAAAACACACACAAATGATAAGAAAAGGAAGATGAAAAGCGATGTCTCCTCAAGAAAGTCCAGCATGAATGTACTACATTATTAAGCAAAAGTCGCCTTATTTAAACCATTCGACCACTGAAAATGGTCAAAAATGGTATACTAAGTTTGTGCAAATATATGTAACAAGCAGAAGGAGGCATAGCAGACCCCACAAAAGTATATATATTCTAGCTCAGGACCACCAGCCGAGTCGAGTGAGCCATGTCCGTCCGTCTGTCCGGTTGTCCGTTTGAACGTCTAGATCTCAGCTATTATAAAAGCTAGAGACTCCAAATTTCACATGAAGGTTCCTGTATAGCATAGGTAGATCCAGTTTATTTTCAATTTTTGATGCCAAGCCGACCGCCCACACAAATCGATAATTTACGATTATCAGGAGAAATACTAAAAATACAGATTTTTGCTTTGGTATGAAAATAGATACTTGCAACCTCCACATTACAATCCGTTCGGACAATATGCATAGCAAGTTCACTTTTTCCGTAGTTCCACTGCTTGCGCCTTTGCAGCATATCGTGACGTCATCGTCCCGATGCCTGACTTCTATGACGTTTTCATAGATCTAATTATAACAACAGATGAACTGGTGCAGTGTTTTTTGATGGAAATAAAAGTGTGATGATTTTTTTCAAAACTGGGCGAATGGTATCCGACTGTAGCGCGCGCGACTGTAGCTTTCCTTACTTCTTTTTATTGTTATTGCTAATATTTAGCTGTAAAATTAATCCTCATTTCAAATTGAAAATCTGTTGAAAGATTTTTGTACCTCTCTGCCGCAACAACCACAACAACAAGAAAAACATAACAAAACAAGTAAGAACGGCTACATTCAAGTGTTGATTGTATAAGACCTTGAATTTTTAAGATTATGAAAAAAATCGGATTGAGAAAACTGTTATTGGTAAACGTGTTTTTCAAAGAAAAATAATAAACAACACATATAATTTTCAGTTACACACCAAGCAGTCCAAGCAGTGTGAAAAAAAACACGGAAGTAGGAGTGGCCCAAATTTTAATACAAATTTTATGATTCACATAAGTGTTGTCACCAAATTTGGTGCCTCTAGCTTTTTAAGTTTCCAAGGTATAGGCGCTTGCAATCCGTTTTTTCGAAGTGCGGGGGCGGAAATAGGCGTGGCCCAAATTTTAGTAAGACTTTTACAGCGTATGATTCACATATGTGTTGTCACCAAATTTGGTGCCTCTAGCTTCTTTAGTTTCTGAGATAAAGGCGTTCATACAGACGGACAGATGGACGGACGGACAGACAAACATAGCTTAATCGACTCGGCTAGTGACCCTGAGTCAGAATATATATACTTTATTCTAAAAATACATGGTCTATTCTGTTTGTCGAAATAGGCGTAACAGGCAGAAGGAGGCATCTGCGACCCCATAAAGTATATACAGTGGGGATCAAAAGTGATTCCACGATCAACGTTTTCATGTTTGAGCTTACATAAATATTAAACGAATATCGACTCAGCTGTTGATCATGAGCCAGAATATATATACTTTACGGGATCGGAGGTGTCTCCTTCTGCCTGTTACATACATTTTCGGTTTGAACAAAGTTATAATACCCTTCTACTCTATGAGTAGCGGGTACAAAAAGAAAAAGGTTAAGCTTAACTGGGAATCGAACCACGGGTCTGTCGGTTCAGGAGTTCATCGCTTTTCCACTAAGCTACTGACGCTGTTATCCAACAACTGCAAAAATTTGCCTTGTAAGGCATTCTTATTATTTCCTGTACAAATAAAGAATTTGCGCTGCCGGCAGCGCTGCTTACAACAGCGGAAAATGTTAAGCTGAATAACTTCTGTGTTTATTATCCAATTGTTACCAAATTTTCAGAGATCATCTGGCTAGCTTTGGTTATCATGTAAATCGAAAATGAACAATATGGCATCAAAATTGCGCTTGTAATCAATGCTTTTTTGATTTACAGGGGCGTTTTTTTTTTATACCCGCTACTCATAGAGTAGAAGGGTATTATAACTTTGTTCAAACAGAAAATGTATGTAACAGGCAGAAGGAGACACCTCCGACCCCATAAAGTCTATATATTCTGGCTCAGGATCAACAGCCGAGTCGATATACCCATGTCCGTCTGTCCGTCTGTCTGTCCGTGTGAAAGTCTAGATCTCAGCTATTATAAGAGCTAGAACTACCAAATTTAATGACAAAATGTGTTATTATTGCACGCTGATCAAGTTTATTTTGGATTTTGGCCACGCCCCCTTCCGCCCCTGTAAATCGAAAAAAATTGATTACAAGCGCAATTTTGACGACATATTCTTCATTTTCGGTTTATATGATAACTAAAGCTAGCCAGATGATCTCTAAAAATTTGGTTACAATCGGATAATAAACACAGAAGTTATTCAGCTTAACGTTTTCCATAGCTGTAAGCAGTGCTGCCGGCAGCGCAAATTCTTTATTTGTACAGGAGATAATAAGAATGCCTTACAATGCAAATTTTTGCTGTTGTTGGATAACAGCGTCAGTAGCTTAGTGAAAAAGCGATGAACTCCTGAACCGACAGGCCCGTGGTTCGATTCCCAGTTCATACCGCTTAAGCTTTTTCTTTTTATACCCGCTACTCATAGAGTAGAAGGGTATTATAACTTTGTTCAAACCGAAAATGTATGTAACAGGCAGAAGGAGACACCTCCGACCCCATAAAGTATATATATTCTGGGTCAGGATCAACAGCCGAGTCGATATAGCCATGTCCGTCTGTCTGTCCATGTGAAAATCTAGATCTCAGCTATTGTAAGAGCTAGGACTACCAAATTTGGTGACAATATGTGTTATTATTGCACGCTGATCAAGTTTATTTCTGCCGGCAGCGCTGCTTGCAGCATTGTGCCGAATCGTGTGTGCGTGTTCGGTGGTGAAATGGGTTAAGTTGTGGACTGCAAAACGAACAGTACTATTATGCATTTACGGGTTCGAGTCCCGCCCGCAAAAAAATTAAAAATAGCACACTCGACTGTAGCTTTCTTACTTGTTTTATTTTATATTTTGACTTTGCATAAATATTATAAGTCCATAGACTTTTACGGTCAAAATATGATTGTAGCCGTTTTTTTGTTCCGCAAATAAATTATGTACAAGCAGCTGGGTAGCGGGTATATTACAGTCGAGCACACTCGATTGTAGCTTTCTTACTTGTTATTAGTTCAATGGGTGTGTACAATGGGGTTAGATTTATTTCGGGATTCAGTTGGTTTTCGTTTAATGTTATTTTTCCTATTTTAATTTTACATTATTTTATCGTTATTATTTTATTTATTTCTTGGCAATCTTGTTCTATAATAGTATTTTTTATGCTCCAAGTAAGGATATTGTTTGGTTCAACGTATTTAATTATCTGGTTAACTGTTGTGGGGACAAAATTGCAAATTGGTTTAGTTCTTTTTATAATGTTCTTAATACATTCGTTACTTATTTCTTTACAATTTTGATTATAAATTTTGCCATTTCAAAATAAGTATGTTTTTCGTTGTGATCGAGTTGGTACCCGTTATTATCTGGGTAAGGTATTATGTTAATTATGTGGACAGTTTTTTGCTTAATAGGGATATGTGCTATGATAAGTATTTGGTTAGTACTAATCCAGGTTGATGTTTTAATTTGTAAGATGTTACTACCCTCAACGTTCTCTAGTCTGTCGTGATTAAGTAATTTGGGATTAAATAGTCCTAGTCGCGAAAGTTGCATTCCCATTGCAATGTCTTCTATATATTCGGTAAATTGGGTAAGTTCGTATATTAACAGTTCTCTGTTACTATGTTCGTCTAAAAATTCTTTTGTTTTTTTTTGTACGTTACTGTTGATGAGCTGAATTATATCATTTATTTCATGTAGATTTATTGAACTTGTTGCTACTGATTCTAATTGTTTTTCAATCTTTGTTCGGTCATTGTTGTCTAGTGTCCCAAATAAATATTTAAACGCTGATCCTACTATGTTGATTAGTCCTCGTTTCTGTCTATTTGTCTGATGTAAAGTTATTCCGCTAAGTTCTCTTCGCATTTTATTGTACAAAGGGTCAATTTGAGGAATATTAGTGTAGTTAGTTATTTTATTGTTAAAATAGTGGGTTAGGTTATCTATATCGGAAAGGTTTACGCGAAGACAATGATGTTCGTATTCTGAAGGGATTTGAATCGATTTATCGGAAAATAAGAGGTATCCTGGTTAGTGTTAATGTTGTTGATTTGAAGTTGTTGGGTTTGGCATATTTTTTTAGACGTGAGGAGGAGTCTTATGATGAACCAGGGGCCTGCGGAATGGGAAGTTCATTAAATTTTTTCTGTTTTTTAAATTGGGTTTTGTAGTAATGTGTCTCTCTATTTCTATTGGTGATTTTATAATGGTCTTCGTCAGTTTGTTCGACATTCTTTGTTAATTTAAAAGGGTTTTCTAATTTCCCTTTTTGCAACGGTCCTTTTCTATATCTAGAGTCAACGTTGTATTCTGTTCGGTCTTTGTTTATTTCGTTAATTTTAATTACCTTGTGTTGTGTATCTAGAATTGGTTGTCCAGCATAAATAAATATGTGGGCAGGAGTTTGTCCAGTAGTGTCGTGTTTGGTTTTGTGGTTGTAAATGTAAAGAATCGTTTCTATTTTACTGAGTTTAGCTTCATTGTCATCGGAATTTTTTATGATACGGATTTTTTCGTTTATTGTTTTATATCTGCAACACCTGTTTTTGTGGTATTGAGTTGTAATTCTACGTTTTCAGTTTCGAGCCAACGTTTGAGGGCTAAACTAGAAAATGCGCCATCTCTGTCTGCTTTTAGAATTTCGGGTTTCCCCAACTGATTGAATATGCGCATTAGAGCATTTTTGCATTCTATCCAAGCTTTTGTTTTGATCTGCTCAAGGGTGGCGAATTTTAAATAAATGTCAATACAACTCAAATAGTGATTCCCTTCAGAGGAATAGATATCTATTACAAATTTATCGCGGCAATGTTCGGGTTTAGGGGTGACTTTCATTGGCATTTTTGTATTTCGGTGTTCTGTTTTTGCTAAGTTACAAATTTGGCATTCGTTAATTATATTTTGGATAAGGAGTTGGCTATTTGGGAAGTAGTATGTCTCGCCGAAAAGTTTTACAGTTTTCTGTATTCCGGGGTGTAGAAGTTTTTCATGTGTGTTTAGAATTAGTTCTTTGAAATTTGCGTATGTGGGAATGTTTTTTAGTAAGATGAGGCTTCGGAAAATCTTTGTATATCTTGGATTCATTGTCTCCTTATATGCTTTTTGAATTATTTCGAAATCTGCATCGTTTTCGATGTAAAGAGCACTGTTTTTTGAATAGAAGTAGTCGAGTAGATATCGTTTGGCTATTTCAGGGGTCATTTCTTCATATGAAAGGTGTATAATTTGTTTTTTGAAGTAAGTTTCTATTTTTGTACTATTGGGACCTTTGGTAAAGATGATTTGTCTTTTATGTTGATTGATAGCTTTCTCTGATAATCCGATCAAATTGCTATTGTCTTCTTCATCACTATGTTGTGTAGATTCACCAAAAAATGTTTGTTCTATCTTTACTCTAGAAAGTGCGTCTGCTATGTAATTTTCTTTTCCTTTTATATATTTTATGTCGAAGTCATATTCCGAAAGTCTAATTTTCCATCTTGTTAATTTTGAATTAGGTTCTTTTAGTTTGTGTAGCCAGCACAAGGGTTGATGGTCAGAAGCTACTTCGAAATGTCGTCCTAACAGATAGTGTCGGAAGGTTTTGGTGGCCCAAACTATTGCTAGTAATTCTTTTTCTATGGCGCTATAATTGACTTCATGTTCATTTAGTGTTCTGCTGATGTAACTAATAGGGTGTCCGTCTTGTGATAAAACAGCTCCTAAAACTAAATTACTGGCGTCTGTTGTTAATGTAAGTTTCCTCTCGAAATTTGGTATTTTTAGGATCGGATCTTCAGAGATTAATAATTTTAACTTTTGGAATGCTTCTAAGTATTCTAAACTGTTTATATCCATTGTTGCTCCTTTCTTTAGGCACTAGGTCAGGGGTTTTGCAATGTCTGAAAAGTTAGGTATAAATTTCCTATAATATCCTGTAAGTCCTAAAAGGGCTTTAATTTCCTTAGTTTTTCTTGGTAGAGGATATTTAACTATGGCTTTGATTTTATCCGGGTTTGGTTTAATCTCGTCTTTAGTAATAACGTGTCCTAGGAAAGTTGTCTCTTGTTTCAAGAACTCGCATTTATCTAGTTGTAATTTTAAGTTTGATTTTCGAAAACAGCTTGTAAGGCTTGAAGATGTTCTTCTAAAGATGTGGAGAAAACTATGATGTCGTCTAGGTATAGTAGACAACATTTATTTAAAAGTGGAGTAAATTGTTCATGCATCTTTGAAATGTAGCGGGGGCATTTTTAAGCCCAATTTTGTAGAGAAGGCAGTTTTGGCTATTGACTCTGAGTCCATTTCCATTTGATGAAAGCCCTTTGCAAGATCTATTGTTGTGAAATAATTTGACCTCCCTAGTTTTCCTAATATTTCATCTATGTTTGGTATGGGATATCTGTCATTTATTGTTATTTCGTTCAATTTCCTATAATCTATTACGATACGAAGCTTCTGCTGTCCAGAAGCATCTAGTTTTTTAGGTACGACCCAAATGGGGCTACAGTACGGTGAATTACTTTCTCGGATAATGCCCTGTTCTAACATGTCCTGGATCTGTTTTTCTACTTCTTTTTCATATGTCTGTTGGAAACTATAAACTTTAGAGTAGACGGGGATATTGTGTGTGGTGTTAATAATATGTTTTTCTTGGTTTGTGAACGTGAGCGTGTCACCTTCGCGAAATTGGATGTCTTGGTATTTTGTCAGTAGGTTGGTTAGTTTCAGTTTTTCTTCTACGTTATGGTGTGCTAATCGGAACAAGTTCTCCTGAAGTGTGGAGGTTTCTAAATAAGTGGGGTCTTGTGGAAATGAAGGGTCCACTTGGATATGGTTCTGTTCTGTAATGTTGTTACCGTCTTTTATCTTGTATATTTTGTTAAATAGGGTGGCAGTTTTCTTTTTATAGTCGATTATTGCTTTGGCTTCTGACAATTTGCGTCCAATCAGCATGTCATAATGATCTGAGAACTGGTGGATCAAGAACTCTTGGGCAATAGGGAAGTAGTTGTTAGGTGGTATATTCGTAAGTTCGTTAATTATTAATGGGCCATTACTGGTGTGGATTAGGTGATTGGTTTCTTGTATTGGTGTTTGAAAAATATTTCGCGTGAGCATATTTATCGTAGATCCTGTATCAATTAGACATTTCAATTCGGTATTATTATGTTTGATCGTTATATATTGGCTTGATCCGGGGCTACTAGCCGAAAATTTTCTGCTTGTTCAGGGTCGTCTGGTTCGTTGTCATTTGTTGTTGATGTTTCCTCTTCTGTTGTTTCTGAATTGTCATAGTTCTGTTCAGGGGGACACTGAATTAATTTGTGGGTATAGTTCGATTGATAGGGATAAGGCTGAGGTTGAAAATATTCTGGGTAGTAGGGATAATAGTAATTATAGCTATAAGGACATTCGGGTTGATTAGACGTTACTTCTTGGTATCTTAGCTCTTCTAAGCTCATTTTAGACTGTCCACTGTCTGATGGTCTCTGTCTTTTTACTGGGTTATTAGTCTGTACGTTTCCAGTTTGTGGATATGTCATGGGCATGTGAGTGTGGCTAGGTCCAAAGCGATTTTGGTCAAAAATATTTTGTCGGTTAAAAGCTGTGTTTGGTCTGGGTGTTTGTGTCAGGGGTATGTTAGGTTGTGGGTAGATAGGTCTATTTTGATATTGAGGAATCGGATTTGTGTTAAACCTGGGTACATGAGAATATGCTTGGTGATAGGGTTGATAGACGTTGTTATAGAATGGTTGGAATGGTGTAAGGGGTCTGGTTTGATTGTTCATTTGCCTGTTTTGGGGAGTGGTTGTTATTTTGTTTGGAATTGAAGTTGGCTTTATATTATCTTTACTTGAGGTTGGTGCTTCGTAAAGCCCTTTTTCTTGTAATATGTTTATTAATGATCTCAAGTTTGGAATATTACAGTTAATTATTCTGAGATAGATGTGGCTTGGAAGTTTTTGAATTAGATTTTCGATGCTGGTTTGTATTAATCTAGTATATAGTGTGGTTTCAGTAATATTATTTTCTAGTTCTAATTTACTTATAAGTATCTGCCGTTTTCTTTCGGCTTCTTCAAGGAAATGACGAATGTTACCTCGATATTGTGTGTTCCTGAATTCCTCCAGAAGTTGGTGGTTCGGTGCTTGGGGCTTGAAGTTAAGTATAAGTTGAGTCCTAAGTTCACTCCAGCTGCTGAGGTTGGTCACTCCGAGGGTGCAGATAACATCGCCACTGATGTTCCGTTCGATGTGTCCAAAGATTATTAACTTTTGTCTTTCGTCTGTAGTCTGATAAAGAGCCAAGATGAAGTCGATGCGACTGATGAAGGTGTACAAGGTGTTAGGATCTCCGTTGAAAACCTCGATTGCGTGTATTTGTCTTTCGACTTGAATCATATTCGAGTCAGACAATTCTATTTGTGTTGGTGCTGCTACTGCCATTGTGGTTTGTTGGTTTTGAATTTTGATTAATGTTTGTGTATTTGCTGTTGGTTTATTTGTCGGTTCGTAACTTGGATAAGGTTTGCGTTGTCACTATTGGTTTGTGTCTTTATTTAGATTCGAGATTTGGATAGGGTTTGCGTTTTCGCTATTGGTTCGTGTCTTTATTTGGGTTCGTGATTTGGATAGGGTTTGAGTTCTCACTATTGGTTTGTGTCTTAATTTAGGTTCGAGATTTGGATAGGGTTTGTGTTTTCGCTATTGGTTTGTGTCTTTATTTAGGTTCGTGATTTGAATAGGGTTTGAGTTTTCTCTATTGGTTTGTGTCTTTGTTTAGGTTCGAGATTTGGATAGGGTTTGCGTTCTCACTATTCGTTTGTGTCTTTTAATGTTTTACTTAGTTGCACTGTTATTAGTATAATTCATTTTAGTTGTGGTAAAGTTTATTTAGTCTTCACTTAGTTTAGTTTTTATTATTATGGTCCACTTAGTTGTAATTAAGTTTATTTAGTTTTCACTTAGTTACACTGTTATTATTGTTGTTCGTTTATTTGTGGTTAAGTTTATTTACTTTTTGCTTAGGTTAACTGTTGTTATTGTAGTTCACTTAGTTGTAGTAACGATTATTTAGTTTTCACTTAGCTTAGCTGTTATTATGTGTTGCACACTTTGCTATTTCGCTTTGTTGTGAGTAACCTTTTGTGGATTTACTACTCAGCGAATTCAAAGGCGTCTTCTTAAAATTTGATACAATTTTAAGCTGTTCACTTTCACTATCACTCTGTGGTTTCGGGTATGTTGTTGGTTTACAAATTTTCTTTCTTTTGAACCAATTGTACCGATTTACCGACGCGAGATATTGAAGTTGTAGTTCTTTAGCGGATGATACACAGAGAATTGAATATGTTTAATATCGCATCAACTAGTATCATCCTACCGGCTGCGCCACTTACGTAGTTATTATTTTGAGTCAAGTAAATGATCCGTCAATAACAAAGACAAAGATCAACGCTGAAGCCACTATAAATCGAAACACGAATAATTTCGGAGAGCGTCTTTATTTAAAAACTGTCAGCTTAAGACTAAATGTACACAGTTTTGATCGACTCGAAGTGAGTCGCGAGAAACGGAAATATGTTTGTCAGCATTTTTTATTTATTTGTGTTTAAGTGCATGCAAAAAGAATGATGAAGTTATACAACAATCATGCGCTTTACTTTGTTGTGGGTTTCAAGTTTCGTTACTTTATGTTGTGTATTTATGCACGCGCAAGATTGTATGTGCGTTGTTTTTGTTAGATTTAAGTTTACGTAAGCGTAATATGAGAAGCATATTATGCTACTATATACTTTATGGGGTCGGAGGTGTCTCCTTCTCCCTGTTACATACATTTTCGGTTTGAACAAAGATATAATACTCTTCTACTCTATGAGTAGCGGGTATAAAAAGCTTAAGCGGCATGAAGTGGGAATCGAACCACGGGTCTGTCGGTTCAGGAGCTCATCGCTTTTCCACTAAGCTACTGACGCTGTTATCCAACAACTGCAAATATTTGCATTGTAAGGCATTCTTATTATTTCCTGTACAAATAAAGAATTTGCGCTGCCGGCAGCGCTGCTTACAGCTACGGAAAATGTTAAGCAGAATAACTTCTGTGTTTATTATCCGATTGTTACCAAATTTTCAAAGATCATCTGGCTAGCTATAATTATCATGTAAACCGAAAATGAACAATATGGCATCAAAATTGCGCTTGTAATCAAAGTTTTTTTTTTTTGATTTACAGGGGCGGAAGGGGGCGTGGCCAAAATCCAAAATAAACTTGATCAGCGTGCAATAATAACACATTTTGTCACCAAATTTGGTAGTTCTAGCTCTTATAATAGCTGAGATCTAGATTTTCACACGGACAGACAGACGAACAGACAGACGGACAGACAGACGGACAGACAGTCAGACGGACATGGCTATATCGTCTCGGCTGTTGATCCTGAGCCAGAATATATATACTTTATGGGGTCGGAGGTGTGAATCATACGCTGTAAAAGTCTTACTAAAATTTGGCCCACGCCTACTTCTGCCCCCGCACTTCGAAAAAACCTGATTGCAAGCGCCTATATCTTAGAAACTAAAAAAGCTAGAGGCACCAAATTTGGTGACAACACTTATGTGAATCATAAAATTTGTATTAAAATTTGGGCCACTCCTACTTCCGTGTTTTTTTTCACACTGCTTGGACTGCTTGGTGTGTAACTGAAAATTATATGTGTTGTTTATTACTTTTCTTTTTAAAACACGTTTACCAATAACAGTTTTCTCAATCAGATTCTGGTAGTTCTAGCTCTTATAATAGCTGAGATCTAGATTTTCACACGGACAGACAGACGGACAGAAAGACAGACGGACATGGCTATATGGACTTGGCTGTTGATCCTGAGCCAGAATATATATATACTTTGTGGGGTCGGAGGTGTCTCCTTCTCCCTGTCACATACATTTTCGGTTTGAACAAAGTTATAATACCCTTTTACTCTATGAGTAGCGGGTATAAAAAGCTTAAGCGGCATGAACTGGGAATCGAACCACGGGTCAGTCGGTTCAGGAGTTCATCGCTTTTCCACTAAAATACTGACGCTGTTATCCAACAACTGCAAAAATTTGCATTGTAAGGCATTCATTATTTCCTGTACAAATAAAGAATTTGCCCTGCCGGCAGCGCTGCTTACAGCAACGGAAAATGTTAAGCTGAATAACTTCTGTGTTTATTATCCAATTGTTATCAAATTTTCAGAGATCATCTGGCTAGCTATAATTATCATGTAAACCGAAAATGAACAATATGGCATCAAAATTGCGCTTGTCATCAATATTTTTTTCTTTTATTTACAGGGGCGGAAGGGGGCGTGGGCAAAATCCAAAATAAACTTGATCAGCGTGCAATAATAACACATTTTGTCACCAAATTTGGTAGTTCTAGCTCTTATAATAGCTGAGATCTAGATTTTCACACGGACAGACAGACAGACAGTCGGACAGACGGACACGCGGACATGGCTATATCGACTCGGCTGTTGAACCTGAGCCAGAATATATATATACTTTATGGGGTCGGAGGTGTCTCCTTCTCCCTTTTTTTTCAAAACTATATCTTCATTTATTTGGGTTCCAAAAGGAATCGTTCAGTCAATTCCTCTGAACTTAACCTATTGAGTATATAAAGGGTATATGAGACCAAGTGGTTTCTTAATTACTAAGTACAGAAAGGAAAGATTAATCTAGTTATTAATTACAAAGTGTGTTATATTATCTTCCGGGTAGGGAGATCGTTGGGGTGTACCCTCTTCAGCCTTCTGAGGGAGATGGGGTTTACTAGCATGTTTGCCAGTCGGTTCGGGTGGACCATAAGCCTGTCGGCATAACGGCTGCTGTGAAAATTGATCCTTCTCCCTG
>JAEIGP010000604.1:0-189675 GCA_018904095.1 Zaprionus ghesquierei | reverse complement strand
GTAGTAACGACAGGGACAGAACGCAGGAACTTCTTATAGCAACAACGGAAATAACGGTTCTAATTACAACTCTAATAATAACCGATTCCGTAATAATCAAAACTCTAACAATAGTTCCAGATCCAACAGTTCGAATAGAAATAACCGAACTAACATCCCGGCTATAATGCCAAAACCAGAACAAGCCGATTACAATAGTGGTCGAACTCAGGGTAATTCTTCAAACCGTTCGGGTCAATATTATAATATCAATGGGACCACCCAGAACACCGATAGCGAACAATCGGATGAACAAAATTTTCAAGCTATAGCCTCGGACAACAGACAGGATACATAGAAAAAGACAGGCACGGCTCGTCGTTACCGTTTGTGGAGATAGATTCCCCATTCGGTAGACGACTCAAGTTTCTCATTGATACGGGAGCCACTCATTCATTTTTAGACCCTAAATTTACAACAATACAAAACCGGACTAGACTAACTTCGGAGTTCAAGATTAAAACAGTTCTTAACGAACACTTACTTAAAGAAAAAGCCGAATTTAAAAGCTTCAAAGAGTTCAAGGTCAACACGACATTTTCATTCTTATTATTTAAGTTTCACGATTACTTCGACGGCTTATTTGGAATTGATATTTTGTCTAGGTTAAAAGCAACTATCGATTAAGATAATCATTTGCTACGAACAGACACTGCCCAAATTCCGATTAGATTAAAACAGAATAAGACTACCGAAGCGTATGTAATAGAACCCCAAACAAAAACAGTTGTAGCCCTTCCCGTAAACATAGAAAAGGGAGAGTTCTTTTGTAAGGAAATTGAGGTTTTACGAAATGTGGTAATTACAGAGGGATTATATCAAGCAAGTGATAATGTTAGTTTCATGGAAGTTGTAAATTCGGGTGAGGAACAACAAATAATATATTTGGATTCGCCACTGGTAGTATACAAGTGGCCGAAGGAAGTATTTGCGGAGATTAACGTAATTACAGACGTAAGCAATAATCATCCAACCGATAAGATCGATTTTACTCAACTTCGTATAGAATATCTGAATAAAGAGGAGGAATCGGAACTGAAAAGGCTATTTCTAAAATTCCCCAAAATTTTTCATGATGGTTCAGATAAATTGTCATTCTCAAATCAAATTAAACACGATATATCTACTACGGACGACATACCAATATATGTAAGTCCTTTCAAATACGCGCAATGCGAAAAGATTGAAATTATGAAACAAATTGATAAACTGTTAGAACAAGACATTATTAAGAACAGCCATTCCCCATGGAGCGCACCAGTTTGGCTGGTTCCAAAAAAAAATGGACGCTTCAGGCGAGCCGAAATGGAGAATGGTTGTGGATTTCCGTAAACTTAACGAAAAAACAGTTAAGGATAAATATCCAATGCCAGCGATCAATGACGTATTAGATAAGATCGGCCGTGCGAAGTATTTCTCTGCACTGGATCTGGCAAGCGGTTATCACCAGATAGAGATGGCAAGAAAAGATAGACCAAAAACAGCGTTCACAGCTGTTGGAGGGCACTATGAGTTCACCAGAATGCCGTTCGGGCTAACTAACGCCCCGGCTACCTTTCAAAGGGTTATGGACAACGTATTAAAGAAGCTTATCGGAAAATGCTGTTTAGTCTACCTTGATGATATTGTCGTGTTCTCTAGTTCCCTTCAGGAGCATATGACACACTTAAAGTTGGTTTTTCAGAAATTAGCTCAAGCTAATTTAAAGCTGCCAAATAGAAAAGTCAGAATTCTTAAAAAAAGAAATAGAGTACTTAGGTCATATAGTGACAGCAGAGGGGATTAAACCAAATCCTAAGAAAATTGAAGCAATTAAAAAATTTCCTATTCCCCAGACTAAAAAGGAAATTAAATCGTTCCTCGGACTGCTAGGTTATTATAGAAAGTTCATTAGGGATTTCGCAAGAATCACTAAGCCGTTGACGAGACAGCTAAAAGGCAAATTAAAAACAATAAAGATAGACGAAGAATTTACTGACACTTTCGAGACGTGTAAAACGCTCCTATGCAACGATCCAGTGTTGCAATACCCTGACTTCGACAGAGAATTCATTCTGACAACAGATGCCAGCAATTGGGTCAGTTTTGTCGAAGGGTACATTAGGGAAAGATAAACCAGTTTCTTTCGCAAGTAGGACTCTTACAGATACGGAATTAAATTATTCCACGGTCGAAAAGGAAATGTTGGCCACAATCTGGGCCACGAAGTACTACAGACCATACTTATATGGACGAAAGTTCAAAATTATCACTGACCACAAACCATTAACTTGGCTAATGAGTTTTAAAGAACCTAACTCGAAACTTGTCCGGTGGAAATTACAACTACTGGAGTTCGATTTTGAAGTCATTTACAAAAAAGTTTCTCAAAACGTAGTGGCAGATGCGTTGAGTAGGGTACAAGTAGATGTGAATGTCAACGATCACGAATCAATAGTGGCTTCAGCGGGGGACACCATACATTCCAGCCTAGAGGAGACTGATGAAAATCTGTTCATATCAGAAAAACCTATAAATGAATTTAAGATTCAACTTATGTTCGAAATAGGTCCGAATTCAAAAGTTAAGACGACGGCTCCCTTTAAGAACAAAATTAGGAAAATCATATACGAATCACAATTCACGGACGAAAATACAACTAAACTATTAAAAAATCTATTAAGACCTAATAAAATATGTGCAATCTTTGCGCCTGATGCGGTATTCCGAAAAATTCAGGAAATTTACGCCAAATATTTTGCTCACAGTAAAATTTATAAGGCGGTAAGATGCACAGTATTTCTACAGGATATAGTTAACACAGATGAACAAGAAAGGAAAATATTAGAACAACATCAAAATTCCCACCATAGGGGAATAGATGAAGTAACCGCCCAGCTGAAAAGAAAATATTATTTCCCTAATATGAAACAAATAATAAGAAAGACAATAAATAATTGTAACATGCAAATTATTAAAGTATGACCGATCACCACCAAGAATTAAGTACTTGGAGACAGAAACTCCCTCAGCCCCAATGCAAATATTACACACGGACTTGTATACTATTAACGGTAATTACGTAATGACTGTAATCGATAAGTTTTCTAAATTCGCTGCGGCATACACTATCCCCACCAGAAATGGTATAAATATTGTAAAATCAATGCAACAGTTCATACAATATTTCGGTATTCCTAAGAAGTTCGTTTGCGATCAAGGAGCGGAATATATTTCGAACTTGTTCAAAGATTTTTGCGTACAGTATGGAATAGAGTTGCACATGACTTCTTTTCAACAGTCATCTAGCAATGCACCAGTAGAGAGGTTGCACTCAACATTAACGGAAATATACAGAATTATAATGGAAAAGAAAAAGACAGAAAACTTAAACATAGAACATGACAGTATATTGACCGAAACTATAATAACCTATAGGAAATCTACTAGAAGTAACAACACAAATTAATTATAAAACAATATCATTTAAAATAGTCCATGAAAATATTTACAGGTTTGCCCTAGCAGAGGGACAATTCGTTAACGTCCAATACTTGGAATCAGGAACACCGATGGTGAGACTAGAATTAGGGACAGCAAAAAATATTCACGATTATAGAATTATTGCGCATGTAATTTGCATCGAAGATTATAAGAACATAGAACAGTTGCAAAGTGCACTACAGGAAATGAAGACAGTAGAATTTTCGGGAGAAGCTATTAGAACACTAGAAGAAAAATTGAATCAAGTTAAAGAAAAGATAAATATCCTATCTCCAAAAAAGAGACAGAAAAGAAGAGTAATAAATGGATTAGGAAGTATAATTAAATCAGTAACAGGAAACATGGACTCAGAAGACTCCATTAGAATAAAGGATGAATTTCAGAACATACACGAAAATTTAGGCGAATTAACTTTACAAATGAACAATGAAAACGAAATCATTGTAAGATTTGAAAATATAACTAAACATATAAACCAGGAACAAATTGTTATAAATAATTTTATAAAAAATTTTAAAAACGAAATTTTTAAGCACTTAACGGAAGAACACAATGAGATACATGCGTTACAGTACACTAACAGATTAGGCTACAATATTGATATATTATACAATCATATCTCTAACATATTAGAAAGCATTTTGCTAACTAAACTAAAAATAATACCTAAATTCATATTATCAATGGAGGAAATAGATAGGATCATGGAAATTTTTTCTGAACAAAATGTAACAATAGAATCTCAAGAACACTTGTATAGGCTATTAGAAATGGATACATTTATAAATAAAACAAATGTCATTTTTTATATAAGAATACCTATATTTGAGCAACAAAATTATAAACTCGCCCGTACTATTCCAATTCCATTAAACACAACAAAGTTCTTACAAATTCCGAATTATATTCTATTTAACAAAAACATTGTAAAATCCATAAAAGAAAGATGTGACCAAGTTCACGAAATATACATTTGTAAATCTAAGCTAGAGGTAACTCCCAATGGAGAAGAGAGGTGTATTCAAGCAACAGCCAATGCGGACCTGGCAGTATGCGACGCAATCGAGGTTGACGAACAGGAACGAATTCTGGAACCGGAAAAGGGAAACATTTTAGTGCTAAATGGAGTCCGAACGCAATTACACTCAAATTCCGTGAGACCATTCCAAGTAACGGGGAATGCCATTATTACGTTTGAAGACTGCAATATTACGATTAATGGATTCACCTAAAGACACGAAGCAATAAAGATGGATGACAAAATCAAACTCGTCATACCCTTGTTCAAAGGAGTGGAGATTAATAATACAATGGGGGATTAAAAACTACAGAAGTTGCACTGGGAAAGTGTAAAAAGCCGAAATAATGGTTATTAGAAGGAGAGCTGCCGTATTCACACCGTCGCCATCGCCGGTAGATTTCTTTCCGACACTTCATTCGATGTGACCGTCACTTCAATCCAGGGAGGGAGGAGTTACCACTGCACCTTTCCTGCTCTAACAAAAACCGTCCAGATTCCGCTGAAAACAGCATCAACGGCCACAACAACAACAACATATTGTGAAATGCTCTCGAAAATTCTAAAAATAGATTTCATCAGAATGGTAATGTTGCATCAGCCTTTAAACGTGATGTGATTGGTCAGCTATGCATTTTTATAGCTTAGAAAGGACCGTTATAGCGAAGCGTTGTAGCGAAACGTTGTAGCTGACGCCGAGTGCAGAAAAACGGCGTGAAGCAAAAAGAAGTTGCGAGGTTTTTTTTAGTCATAATTTGGTCGTGCATAAAGTCGCAATTAATTTGTAGCAGTCAAAGAAAGTAATTACCCAATAAAATTATATTAAGAATATAAGCATTTTTTTCATGTGGCATAATCATAAAAAAAAAAAACAATAAAACCAATTGTTATATGGAGTTTCGGCCATATATATATATATATATATATATATATATATATATATATATCTATAACTCACGCGCCGCACTGCAGGTGAAGCTCAATCATGTCGAGCAGAAGGAGTGGGTCAAAGTGGCGCAAGATCATTGCCTGGCCAACACGCTAGTCAGCCTCATGGCGTTGCGCACACGAATCGAGCAGTTGCTGCAGGATGACATAGTACGCGTGGCAGAGAAAGGCACTGCCGACTCGGACAGCAAACTTCTGCAATCCTCGCTGCGTGAAATAAAGCAGAAATGCGTGGTGTATCTGAAGAACATCGAAGACATGAATGCCATCCTGAAGCGGCACCTGAGCTTCAGGGAGCGACTGCAACGTATGTTGCTTATCGTTTGCAAGGAGCGTGACAACTCTGACAAGGATCTCACTATGACCGATGTAAGCACAGCCGAAATGAACACCGACGTGCAGATGCGCTACCGCGTTGAGGTACTCCTGCGCACTGTCACGGGCTACAAGGTGATGTGCACGACGCTGGAGCGCGAATGCAGAATATGCGCCAGCCGGAATCCCTAAGCGATCCGCCACCCAGCGACAATGGCTATGATAGCGTAAAGAAGGAGCTCGATACGCTGCGCATGGAGAACGAGCGTCTGCGTCGTCGCAAGGATGAAATGGAATTGGAGCTGGAGCATCGTTGTTTGCGCGGTGACTTCAACATGGTGCTGCAACTAAGCAACAATCCCGCCGCCGAGGCCTACGAGTCCACAAGGAACGTGGTGAAGAAGCTACAGGCAGATATTAAGCGACTAAAGCGTCGTAACAAAAAGCTTGAGGAGGATAGCGAGCAGACACTGGCGCGTCTCAATAAGACGAGCAACACTGCGAGTGGAGCCGGCGGCGGCATGACCATAAATTTCAAGGAGCTGAATCAGCTGCGCACCGAACTCGAGTCAGCAAATGCAAAAATGAAGAAGATGAAGGAATGCTTCAAGGCGGCCAGCAAGGAGTTCCGCAATGTGTTGTACATGCTGCTCGGCTATCGCATCGATCGCGTGGGAGCCAACAGTCACTGTCGCATTTCCAGCATGTATGCAGAGAGCCGCGATGATTATCTGTCCATTAGCGTTAACGAATCAAATTACCTGGCCACCCTACTGCCTGAACACCCTACTCGCAGACCCTCAAGCCGGCGATCGATCAACAATTGGCAGCCAATAACTCATTTCCCGCCTTCTTTGCCGCCCTCACGCTGCAGGTGTTCCAGCGTTCCACAGGGACCGCCAGATGATCCCGATGAAGGTGACGATCAGAAGGATGAGTTTAATCCGGACTCTCGCGAGGACGCTGAGATTTGTCAGGAAACAAACAAAAGTAAACAAATGTTAATTTATCAGTGCTAAAAAAAACACCAGTATTCATAGATTAATCGATAAATGTATACGATATGTCGATTGATAAGTTTTTATGTTTTGGTTCTTCTTCTCTTTGCGGTAATTGACAACGGCGGACCAGAAAGCAGCACGTGCAAAAATAACGTCCCTCTTTATAATTTCATAATTAACCTTAATATCAAAAATAACCCTTCACACATGTGTTGCCAAGCAAAAAGGTCGCGACAGCCATAAAAACGGTGATGAACATCTTTTTCCTGGAAATAACGATTAATCGATTCCAAGAAAACTGCATCGTTTTTATGGAAAAACATAAAACATTGATTTAATCGATATAAAAATCGTATCGTTGACAGCTCTAGCCCCTATTGCTTGTCAAACCTTACAGAGTTATATTTTTTTTCTCCAAACTTTGCTCGGTCCATCATAATTTTGGTCTCGCCGCAGAAAATGACGTCATCCCAGTACTCTGCAACTCGATCAAAGTTGGCAACTGCGAACTTTATCCGCTTTTCTGGCTACATGGTCACATGGCTTACAGACATATTGGAGTCATTTTTAATTTCTCCCGAAGCGTTGTAAGCGGATTGTCTTCAACTGACCTTACAATTTTTGACTGCTCGCGCTTTGTAGGCTTCAGTGGTCTGCACATAGAATTATTGTGGTGCCGCCGATTTTCTTTTTCTGCCCGATTAATTATATTATAAATAGTTGTTAGCTTAATATTAACCATTTCAGAAAACTCCTTAGCCGTTTTGCACTTGTAATGATTAAAATAGACTAATTGGGGTTAAACCTATAATTCGATAACGCAAACACAGTTGTCAGCTATGTTTTTGGTAAAGGTTTAATAGCTGTCTACGCCACTGATTTTTTTTTGAAATTTTTTTTATTAAAAGGGTATATTTATCCAGATTTTAGGTGAAAGAATTAGAAAGAATAATTAAAATTGAATTTTGAAAAGAATTAAATTTCCATCTATTTTGTTGCCTTTTTGTGTGGGACGACAGTATGACTGGAACTCTGAAAATTCTGAAAATTTGGTAACAATAATAATAATAATAAAGACAGAAGTTATTCAGCTTAACGTTTTCCATAGCTGTAAGCAGCGCTGCCGGCAGCGAATGTAGCTTTCTTACTTGTTTTATTTAAGGTTTTGACTTTCTATAAATATTGTAAGTCCGTGGCCTTTTACGGTTAAAATATGATTGTAGCCGTTTTTTTTTGTTCCGCTAATAAATGATGTACGAGCAGCTGGGTAGCGGGTATATTACAGTCGAGCACACTCGAATGTACCTTTCTTACTTGTTTATTTTCTGAGTCGGTCAGACGGACAGACAGACATAGCTTAGTCGACTCAGCTAGTGATCCTGAACAGAAATATATATACTTTATGAAGTCGCAGATGCATCCTTCTGCCTGTTACGCATATTTCGACAAACACAATAGACCATGTATTGTTTTAAAATCCATGGTCTAAAAAGCGCGAGTTATATATATGGGCCGTCACTCCATATAACAATTGGTTTTAATTTTTTTTCCAATAATTATTCCACAACAAAATATTCTTAACATAAATTTATTCGGTAATTTACTTTTTTTTGACTGCGACAAATTAACTGCGGCTTTATGCACGACCAAATTACAACTAAAAGTGCGTCGCAACTTCTTTTTGCTTCACGCTGTTTTTCTGCACTCGGCGTCAGCTACAACGCTTCGCTATAACGGTCCTTTCTAAGCTACAAAATGCATAGCTGACCAATCACATCGCGTTTAAAGGCTGATGCAACATGTTGCATTTTCCGTAAACAGCTGTTTATTTCGATATAAAAACTATCGGAAGAGACAGCTGCCCTGGTATTGGGACATCTGCCGACAGAGTAAGCAGTGCAAACCAGTGGTGGCAGGGTTAGCGGGAAGAAATAGCCTTGAGAGAGATCCTCTCTTAAGCCAATTCGCCCGCTCACCGTTAGGGAGAACCGCTGTTTGGCCTGTCGGTTAGATGCCCGAGGGCCCAAGTTTGTGACCGCCAACGGTTTTATTTTTGGGCCTCAGTCATAAAAAGTAATTGCGATAAGCGGGCGAGGATTTTGAGCTGCGCTCAAAATATATAAGTGCGTGTTTTTGGGGTTTTTGGGGGTTTTTTTTTTATTTTTCTTTCTATTATTATTATAATAACATAATTATTTTGGTGTCCAGGAACGAAGGCGTGACTACTACGACAGAAGTCGGAAAGAAGCAGTCTCCTGGTGAGTTTGTTCCAAGCGGAGTTCCGCCAGGAGATCCGTTTTATTTTGACTCTGCATCCACCTTCGAACCCAACCCCGTCAGCGCAGGGCGCAAAAGGCGCCGTTCGAGCAGCAGCGTTTAAGCAGCAGCGGAGAGCAGGAGCGCAGCGCGCAAGCATTGCGCAGCGCCGCAACGGCGATTTTAAGCGCACCTCAGATACCCGACCCTTGAAATTAATTTAGTTTATAATTATGATTTAAGCAAATTTATTTATTCTCATGTGTTAGACGTTATTAGGTTTGTGTAGGTTTTGTGTAGGCAACTTGTATAATGTGAATTAAATGAGTAATTGTAACGTGGAATCAAAGATGAGTTGCTAAGAATTGTCATTTAGGGAGATGGGGCGGTCGTAGCGGGCCAGGATCGGACGAATCAGCTAGGGTGATGCTCCGAAACCGCGAGCAGGAACATCACATGGTAGGGTGGGTGCGCGGTGACCAATTTCGGTCACCAAACGTTGTTGTTGTTGGTTAACGTAGAATGTAATTGTTGTAGTTGTTGTGTGTGAGGCGTGATAAGTATCGAAATTCATCGGCATTTTGGTGCGGGCTCAAGGGCAGCGGGAAAAACCCCTCCCCTTGTACAGCTGAGCTAGCCGGCACAGCCCTGGAGAAAGCAGTCCGTAACAAACATTACCATTCTGATGAAATCTATTTCTAGAATTTTCGAGAGCATTTCACAATATGTTGTTGTTCGTGTATGTTCCTATAATATGTGGACTGCTGAGCTGTTGTTGTTGTGGCCTTTGATGCTGTTGTCAGCGGAATCTGGACGGTTTTAGTTAGAGCAGGAAAGGTGCAGTGGTAACTCCTCCCCCCCTGGATTGAAGTGACGGCCACATCGAAGGAAGTGCGGGACGAAATCTACCAGTGGTGGCGACGGTGTGAATACGGCAGCTCTCATTCTTATAACCATTATTTCGGCTTTTTACACTTTCCCAGTGCAACTTCTGTAGATTTAAGTCCCCCATTATATTATTAATCTCCACTCCTTTGAACAAGGGTATGACGAGTTTGATTTTGTCATCCATCTTTATTGCTTCGTGTCCATAGGTGAATCTATTAATCGTATTATTGCAGTCTTTATACGTCATAATGGCATTCCCCGTTACTTGGAATGGTCTCACGCAATTTGACTGTAATTGCGTTCGGACTCCGTTTAGCACCAAATGTTTCCTTTTTCAGGTTCAAGAATTCGTTCCTCTTCGTCAACTTTGATCGCGTCGCAAACCTCAAGTCCACATTGGATATTGCTCCATTGGGGATCTAGCTTAGATTTACAAATGTATAGTTCGTGAACTTGTCACATCTTTCTTTTACAGATTTTACAATGTCTTTGTTAAATAAAATATAATTTGGAATTTGCAGAACATTGGAGTTCCTTGTTCCCAGTACTAAACGTTAATGAATTGGCCCTCTGCTAGAGCAAACCTGTAAATTTTGATTGAGGTAGTTTTAATGTTTTTGTTCTGTTATTCAGTTTTGCATAGTGTTTTTCCTAGTGCACTTTCTTATCTTTGACTTGTGTAATTTTTGTTTTTTATCTGAAACTATTGTATGCCCTCTGTCTTCTAATGTATTCTGTTGTGTAAATCTATGTGTTAATTTGTTTCTTCTGTTTTCTTTTCTAAAGATTATTTCTCCTGTGTCTAATTCTTTTGGGTCGTCCCTAGTAAAGTTTAGTTCTATGTTCTATGTTCTGGCTTTTTCCCAGGCTCATTTGATTTGCTATGTCCGGGTAAAGTTTTTCCCTGAAGTCATTTAATTGTCTGAGGTCGTCATGCTGGTCGTTAAATACAATATTCTTGTTAAACGAATGGGTTCTACCCGAAAACAGTTCGAAAGGTGTGAGTTTAGTTGCTGAATGAATAGAATTGTTATAAGTTATTAAAGTTTCCGTTAATATACTATCGTGTTCTATCTGTAAATCTTCTGACTTTTTGTTCTCTACTATTATCCTATATATTTCTGTTAAGGTTGAGTGTAGTCTTTCTACTGGTACATTGCTTGATGACTGTTGGAATGATGTCATGTGCAATTTTATTCCGTATTGTTTGCAAAAATCTTTGAACAAGTTCGAATATTCGGCTCCTTGGTCGCAAACTATCTTGCTTGGAATACCGAAATATTGTATGAACTGTTGCATTGATTTTACAATGTTTGTACTATTTCTAGTGGGGATCGTATAAGCCGCAGCGAATTTAGAGAATTTGTCAATTATAGTCATTACATTGTTTCCGTTGATTGTATATAAGTCAGTGTGTATAATTTGCATAGGTGTTGAGGGGGTTTCTGTCTCTAGATATTTAATTTTGGGTGGCGACCGGTAGTAGTTTACATATGTCACAGTTAATAATGGTTTTTATAATTATTTGTTTTATATTTGGGAAATAGTATTTTCTTTTTAATTGGGCGTTTACCTCATCTATGCCCTTGTGATTGGAATTTTTATGCTGTTCTATAATTTTCTTTTCCTGTCCGTCTGTGTCGTTAATGTCTTCGAGATATGTTGTGCATCTTATCGCTTTATAAACTTTGCTATTCGCGAAATATTTAGAGTACGATTTTTGGTTTTTTTTAAAAATGGGGTCTGGTGCAAAAATTGCGCCATTTTTATTTGGTCTAAGGTAGTTCTTTAATAGTCTATTTACTGTGTCGTCCGTAAAGTCAGGTTCATAATTTATTCGTCTGATTTTGTTTCTAAAGGGGGTGGTCGAAACGGCTCTTGAGTATAAACCAGTTTCAAATATAAGTTATATGTTATATTCATTTAAGGGTTTTTCCGAGATAAACAAGTTTTCATAAAGTTCTTCGAAACTCGAATGTATCGTGTCGCCTGCTGATGCTATTACCGATACATTGCCATTATAATTAACTTCTATTTGCACTCGGCTTAGTGCGTCTGCGACTATGTTTTGGGATCCTTTTTTATAGATCACCTCAAAATCATATTCTAAGAGTTGTAATTTCCTACGAACTAGCTTTAAGTTGGGTTCTTTAAAACTCATCAACCACGTAAGTAGTTTGTGGTCTGTAACTATTTTGAATTTTTGTCCGTATAGGTAAGGTCTATAATATTTTGTGACCCAAATGATAGCCAACGTTTCTTTTTCTACTGTAGAATAGTTTAATTCTATATCTAAAAGCGTCCGACTAGCAAAAGATACTGGTTTATCTTTTCCTAATGTACCTTGTGACAATACTGCACCAATTGCGACGTTGCTAGCGTCAGTGGTCAAAATAAACTGTTTGGAAAAATCTGGATACTGTAGTATCGTACTGTAGCGAAATCCCTAATAAACTTTCTATAATACCCTAAGAGTCCTAGAAACGACTTTATTTCTTTCTTTGTTTGTGGTATGGGGAATTTTTTTATAGTCTCTAGTTTTTTTGGGTTTGGCTTAATTCCGTCCGCTGTTACAACATGTTCGAGGTACTCGATTTCCTTTTTAAGGAATTCTGATTTGTCTATCTGTAATTTTAAATTTGCCTGTGCCAGTTTGTCGAGTACCGACTTTAGGTGCCCTATGTGCTGTTGAAGGGATGCTGAAAATATGACGATATCGTCAAGATAAACTAGGCAACATTCGCCAATTAACTCTTTTAGTACATTATCCATGACTCTCGTTATTCCGAACGGCATTCTTGTAAACTCATAGTGCCCACCTACTGCTGTGAAGGCGGTCTTTGCCCTATCTTGCTTGGCCATTTCAATTTGGTGATAGATCAAGTGCTGAGAAATATTTGGCCCGGCCTATTTTATGCAGCACATCGTTCATGTCCGGCATAGGATATTTATCTTTTACCGTTTTGTCGTTAAGTTTCCTGAAAGCTACTACCATTCTCCATTTGGGTTGGTCCGAAGCGTCTATCTTCTTGGGGACCAACCACACTGGGGCACTCCAAGGGGAATGGCTATTCCGAATGATATCTTGTTCTAAAAGTTTCTGAATCTGTTTACTAATTTATATTTTCTCGCATTGGGCGTATTTAAATGGTCTTGAATAAATTGGGATTTCGTCTGTCGTGGAGATAAAATGTTTAATTTGATTTGAAAATGATAGTATGTCCGCTTCTTTGTGAAAAATCTTTGGGAATTGGCAAAGTAGTTTTTATACCCGCTACTCATAGAGTAGAAGGGTATTATAACTTTGTTCAAACCGAAAATATATGTAACAGGCAGAAGGAGACACCTCCGACCCCATAAAGTATATATATTCTGGCTCAGGATCAACAGCCGAGTCGATATAGCCATGTCCGTCTGTCTGTCCGTGTGAAAATCTAGATCTCAGCTATTATAAGAGCTAGGACTACCAAATTTGGTGACAATATGTGTTATTATTGCACGCTGATCAAGTTTATTTTGGATTTTGGCCTCGCCCCCTTCCGCCCGCATAAATCGAAAAAACATTGATTACAAGCGCAATTTTGATGCCATATTGTTCATTTTCGGTTTATATGATAACTATAGATGATCTCTGAAAATTTGGTAACAATCGGATAATAAACACAGAAGTTATTCAGCTTAACGTTTTCCATAGCTGTAAGCAGCGCTGCCGGCAGCGCTGCTTGCAGCATTGTGCCGAATCGTGTGTGCGAGTACGGTGGTGAAATGGGTTAAGTTGTGGACAGCAAAACGAACAGTACTATTATGCATTTACGGGTTCGAGTCCCGCCCGCATCAAAAATTAAATGTGTGCAAAAATGTTTTTTTTTTATAACCGCTACTCATAGAGTAGAAGGGTATTATAACTTTGTTCAAACCGAAAATGTATGTAACAGGAAGAAGGAGACCACCTGTCCGTCTGTCTGTCCGTGTGAAAATCTAGATCTCAGCTATTATTAGAGCTAGAACGCTGATCAAGTTTATTTTTGATTTTGGCCACGCCCCCTTCCGCCCCTGTAAATAAAAAAAAATTGATTACAAGCGCAATTTTGACGCCATATTGTTTATTTTTGGTTTATATGATAACTATAGCTAGCCAGATGATCTCTAAAAATTTGTTACAATCGAATAATAAACACCGAAGTTATTTAGCTTAACGTTTTCCATAGCTGTAAGCAGCGCTGCCGGCAGCGCAAATTCTTTATTTGTACAGGAAATAATAAGAATGCCTTACAATGCAAATTTTTGCAGTTGTTGGATAACAGCGTCAGTAGTTTAGTGGAAAAGCGATGAACTCCTGAGCCGACAGGCCCGTGGTTCGATTCCCAGTTCATGCCGCTTAAGCTTTTTCTTTTTTATAGCCGCTACTCTTAGAGTAGAAGGGTATTATAACTTTGTTCAAACCGAAAATTTATGTAACAGGCAGAAGGAGACACCTCCGACCTTATAAAGTATATATATTCTGGGTCAGGATCAACAGCCGAGTTGATATACCCATATCCGTCTGTCCGTCTGTCTGTCCGTGTGAAAATCTAGATCTCAGCTATTATAAGAGCTAGAACGCTGATCAAGTTTATTTTGGTGCCATATTGTTCATTTTGATGCCATATTGTTCATTTTCGGTTTATATGATAACTAGAGCTAGCCAGATTATCTCTGAAAATTTGGTAACAATCGGATAATAAGCACAGAAGTTATTCAGCTTAGCATTTTCCATAGCTGTAAGCAGCGCTGCCGGCAGAGCAAATTCTATATTTGTACAGGAAATAATAAGAAATTCTTTATTTGTACAGGAAATAATAAGAATGCCTTACAATGCAAAATTTTGCAGTTGTTGGATAACAGCGTCAGTAGCTTAGTGGAAAAGCGATGAACTCCTGAACCGACAGGCCCGTGGTTCGATTCCCAGTTCATGCCGCATAGGCTTTTTCTTCTTTTTTTTTAAGAATTAATACTTTAATTTTTGAATTTGCATTAGTTGGTGGTCGTGCATTTTATTTAAAATTTTTTTAATGGCTCACAATGAACTTTGTTAACAAGTGGAGAAGCGACAGTCTCTTAAATCAGCTGTGTGCGATTGTTAGAGCGCAGCTTTTTCTTATATTTTTTATTTTTATTTTTTATTTAATTGTATGTTTAAGTTATGAGAATAAATGTCAACAAAAACACGCATCATGCATTCAGACTTTGTTTTTGTCGTGCAAGAATTTCCGAATGGTCTCATAATGTAACTTTGTCAAAATTTGCGTAATGGCTTAATGACCGAATGGAGAAGTGGTGGACCTCTTAGGTATTGGGTCCAAGGTTCGATTCCGCATGCATGCGTGTCATGGTGGGGGAGATCAAACTTTTCTTATTTTTAGCAAAGAAAATTTTTTGCCTTTGTATACATGTTTCTTATTGCTGCCCGCTGTAAATAAGTCGGAACGAGCCGGTACGGACCGATACATCGTATAGATGCCATAGAACCTATCGGTCGTTTTTTTAACAAAATTTATTAAAAGTTAGAGTGCTCTAGAACACTTTCCATTCATGTATATAAAGAAATATTAAAAGGGCACATATTGTTTTTTACATGCACGTATTCGATTTATAGTCTTCAACAGGTAGAATTATTATTTTTACTGTTTAAGTGATAAATCATGGATTTTTTTGGTACCTGAATAAAAGTTATACGTTTCAATACTTTTTACTCCTTTTGCCGGCAGCACTGCTTGCAGCATTGTGCCGAATAGTGTGTGCGTGTACGGTGGTGAAATGGGTTAAGTTGTAGACTGCATAACGAAGAGAACTATTATGCATTTATGGGTTCAAGTCCCACCCGCATCAAAAATGAAATGTGTGCAAGAAATTTAATTTTTATTTTAGACTTTGACTTTGGATAAATATTGTAAGTCCATGGCCTTTTACGGTCAAAATATGATTGTAGCCGTTCTTTATTGTTCCGCAAATAATTTTGATGTACGAGCAGCTGGGTAGCGGGTATATTACAGTCGAGCACACTCGAATGTAGCTTTCTTACTTGTTTTATTTAATATTTTGACTTTGCATAAATATTATAAGTCCATAGCCTTTTACGGTCAAAATATGATTGTAGCCGTTTTTTTGTTCCGCAAATAAATTATGTACAAGCAGCTGGGTAGCGGGTATATTACAGTGGAGCACACTCGTAGCTTTCTTACTTGTTTCAATTCAACTTTATCTTTCTTATTTAAATGTTCGATGCGTAATTGGTTAAAATCTATTTTATTATTTGTTTGTTCGTCCGTTATTAATGTAGTCACGTTAACTTCTACAAATTCTTCGTTTTTCTAAGTAAATCTAAGTAAATCTTCTGTTTTTTGTCTGAATAGTTGACTACTTCCATGTAACTAACATAATCTTTTGCTTTATATAACCCTTCTGTCACTAACACATTTTTACATATTTCAACTTCTTTACAATTAAATTCCCCTTCTTTTATGTTAACCGGAAGAGCTACCACTGTTTTTGCTTGTGGCTCTAGCAGATAAACTTGCGTTGTCCTATTCTGTTTTAATATAATTGGTATTTGAGCGGACTCAGTGCGTAACACCAGATTTTTTAAATCAATATTTGCTTTAAGTTGTGACAAAAAATCTATGCCTAGTAGACCATCAAAGTAGTCATGAAATTTGAACAACAGAAATGTAAATTTTATATGTCTTAAATTCTTTAAAGCCTTTGAATTCTGCTTTTTCCTTTAATGCGTGTTCGCTCAGTACTGTTTTGATTTTAAAATCTGTTTTTAATCCAATTCTATTAGTGCTCGTGGTAAATTTGGGGTCTAAGAATGAATGGGTAGCCCCTGTGTCTAGTAAAAATTTTAGTTGTCTTCCAAACGGTGAGTCTATTGTCACATATGGAAGAGTCGAACCATGTTTGTGTCTGTCTATATATCCCGTCTGTCTTCCGAGGCTAGTTCTTGAAAATTTTGTTGGGTGTTCTGTGTCTGCTCATAATTCCCTTTCTTTTAGTGCCTCTTCATAGGCTTCGGTCAGGGTTTTGGGTCTTAGGGCCCTTAAAAAGGCGCCTAGCGGTCCCCTTACTCCCGTTATAAATGCGTCTAGACATAACTTTGTGTATGATTCTTTTTTTGCTTTCACTACTGATTGTTCCCTTTCTTTAGTCTCTATGACATTAAACAATGCCAGTTTAACTTCCGATATCTGTTCGTATAGTCTAATTAAAGAAAGATCTTTCATCTTAATTAGATGAATTTCCTGTAACAAGGAAGATTCTTCTCGTTTGTCCGTAAAGTTAGCGCGAAGTGTCTCTCTAATAGTGTCCCAATTAAGAGGGTTCCCTCTGTAATTAAGACTTCGTTTGCTCGTCCTTCTATCTTGTTTCTAATAGTTCTCATTAATAGATGACCATAAGGAGTTTGGTCTGCTCCCCTGATCATCATCAGAATTTCTTCGACGTTCGTTAGGGTCTTAAAATTTCCGTCATAGGTCAGCAGAAATCTAATTGCGTCTGGAATCCGTAAGGTGTTAAATATGTCATTGGGGGTGGTGTTTACCGTTGGTGGCGGCGTTTGGAGTGCCGATGTTGGTGGAGCGTTGGTAGTCATTATTGTCGGGACTGTTTCTCTACAATCTTTTTCAATAGACTCTAAAGACCTTGATGCTAATACTTCTCTTTCAGCTCTACTTCTACTTCTGGTGTTCGGAAACAACCTTTTAATGATCGACATGAACTCTCTCTGTACAACTGTAAATTCTATCGGGCCTACTTTAGTATTTAAATTATGTCCTGTGAATTCCTATTTATTCTTCTCTTCCTATATAATTCGTGTGTGATTTGATTGCTATTCGGAACAATGTGTGTTGGTGTGTTGTTATCTTAATTTTTATGTGTGTGTTGATATTTTAGATTCTAATGTGTGTTGTTGTCTTAGTTTCTAATGTGTGTTGTTATCTTAATTTTTTATGTGTGTTGATATCTTAGTTTCTAATGTGTGTTTTTGTCTTAGTTTCTAATGTGTGTTGTTATCTTAATTTATAGTGTGTGTGTATTAATGTTATTCTTAATTAACTTATTTTATTTTGTGTGTCTTGTTAACCGTTGTGTTGTAGTGTGTGTTGATGTAATGGTGTCTTCTAAAATTTTATGAATATCCAATATACGGGAGTCCACTGCGTAGCTCTTTAGGTCCGGCTGCGCCAGTTATATATATGGGCCGTCACTCCATATAACAATTGGTTTTAATTTTTTTTCCAATGATTATTCCTCAACAAAATGTTTATATTCTTAATACAAATTTATTCGGTAATTTACTTTTTTTAGACTGCGACAAATTAACTGCGGCTTTATGCACCACAAAATTACAACTAAAAGTGCATCGCAACTTCTTTTTGCTTTACGCTGTTTTTCTGCATTCGGCGTCAGCTACAACGCTTCGCTATAAAGGTCCTTTCTAAGCTACAAAAAGCATAGCTGACCAATCACATCGCGTTTAAAGGCTGATGCAACATTACCATTCTGATGATATCTATTTCTAGAATTTTCGAGAGCATTTCACAATATGTTGTTGTTCGTGTATGTTCCTATAATATGTGGACTGCTGAGCTGTTGTTGTTGTGGCCTTTGATGCTGTTATCAGCGGAATCTGGACGGTTTTAGTTAGAGCAGGAAAGGTGCAGTGGTAACTCGCGCGTGCCAGTCACATACACATTTGGATGTGTCCATCCCAATAAGGCACACACGCATGTGCCAGCCACGCAACCCACCCCAAACCAAAACCAGTTGAATTGCAGTTGTAAAATGCATTTTAACTTGTTAGTTGATCAGGGCTCAAAGTAACATTATATTTATTAGTTTACACCATATACCAATAGCATTTTTGAAATAAATAAAAATAATTGTCGAAAAACTAAATTTTATTTAATATTAATTAAATCTAAATTAATATTAAATTAATATTTTTGGACATTATTCTGGAGTTTATTAATAAATATAAATGACAATAGTAAAAAGCGCGAGGCTGCGCGGTTTCATAAGAGAATATCCCAAATCAAAACAAAAGTCAAAACAAAAACAAGTAAGAAAGCTACATTCAAGACTGCTCGACTGTAATATACCCGCTACCCATCTGCTCGTACATAAAAATTATTTGCGGGTCAATAAAGAACTACTACAATCATATTTTGACCGTAAAAGGCCATGGACCTACAATATTTAGGCAAAGTCAAAATCTAAAATAAACAAGTAAGAACGGCTACAGTCAAGTGTTGACTGTATAAGACTGTACCATGGAAATTTCAGGGTTATGAAAAAAATTAGATTTAGAAAACTGTTATTGGTAAACGTGTTTTTCAAAGAAAAATAATAAACAACACATATTATTTTTAGTTAGATGACAAGCAGTCTAAGCAATTGAAAAAAAAACACTCCTTGGAAAAAACACTGCTTGCTTGCTTGCAGTGGGTGCAGTGCAAATCTATATGAAACGTTGAATAACTTTTATGTTCATTATCCGATCGGAACCAAATTTTCAGCGATCGTTTAGGTGGTGATAGTTATCATTCACCCTAAAACTGAATACTCTAGCTTTATTATTGCGCTTGCTATACGGTTTATCGAGTTGCGGGGATGGAAGTAGGTGTGTCCAAAATTTTAATAAACATTTTACAGCGTATGATTCACATAAGTGTTGTCACCAAATTTGGTGGCTCTAGCTTTTTTAGTTTCTGAGATATAGGCGTTCATACAGACGGACAGACGGTCAGACAGACATGGCTTAATCGACTCGGCTAGTGAATCTGAGCCAGAATATATATAATTTATGGGGTCGCAGATGCCTCCTTCTGCCTGTTACGCACATTTCGACAAACACAATAGACCACGTATTTTTTTAAAATCCATGGTCTAAAAAAAAATTTTTGCATACATTTAATTTTTGATCCGGGTGGGACTCGAACCCGTAAATGCATAATAGTACTGTTCGTTTTGCACTCCACAACTTAACCCATTTCACCACAACGCACACACTATTCTGCTGCAAGAAGCGCTGCCGGCAGCTATGGAAAACATTAAGCTGCATAACTTCTGTCTTCAGCAATTTTCAGCAATTAGCTAGCTATATTTATCATATAAACCGAAAATGAACAATATGGCATCAAAATTGCGCTTGTAATCAATTTTTTTCGATTTACGGGGGCGGAAGCGGGTTGGGTTGGCCAAAATCCAAAATAAACTTGTTCAGCGTGCAATAATAACACATATTATCACCAAATTTGGTAGTCCTAGCTCTTATAATATATATTTTATAATAGCTGAGATCTAGGTTTTCGCACGGACAGACAGACGGACATGGCTATATTGACTCGGCTGTTGATCCTGAGCCAGAATATATATACTTTATGGGGTCTGCCATGTCTCCTTCTGCCTGTTACATACTTTTGCACAAACTTAGTTTACCATTTTTGACCATTTTCAATGGTCGAATGGTATAAAAATTTAAACGCATGACTTTAAAATATATATTTCATTAAAGGCACATTATTTGTTTCAAAAAGACCAGTCTTTATAATTAAAAAATAAGAAATTACTTCTAATCTTTGGGTCACAGCTTATTTGATGCAGTCTCCTTTTTTTGCATGAGAGCTGCCTATTTTATGAAATAAATTAAATATTAATATTTAGTATGATACCCCTCGGCTTTAATAACCTCGTTTAGGCGAGAGGGAATTGAATCAACCAGTTTTTAAATAGTTTCTGCTCCAGTAAGGCCCTTTTTTAGATCTTCTTTGCTTGTAATATTGTGTTTCCGGATGTTATTGTCCAGCAAAGCCCACAAATTCTCGATTACATTCAAATCGGGTGACTGTGCAGGTGGAGTCATGAGGTGTGTGCAGTTGTAGACTAGCCAGTACTGAACAATCGCTGCCTTGTGCTTCGGGTCATTGTCCTGATAGTACCGAAAGCCCTCTCTAATTTCCAGCTTTTCGGCACTTTGGAGCAAATTGTTTTTAAAAATATCAATTTATATTGTTTTGTCTATATTTGTATTGTTTTTTATATATTATGACTAGAAAACCAACTTTAATGTCTTCATAAATTTTTCATTTAAAACAAATCAGTTTAAAGCCCACTTTATCGAAACATAAAGTTCCAGTCATACTGTCGTCCCACACAAAAGGGCAACAAAATAGATGAAAATTTAATTCTTTGCAACATTCAATTTAAAAGAAATAGAAGCGACCGCCAAATTATTCTTTCACCTAAAATCTGGATAAATATACCCTTTTAATAAAAAAAAAATTTCAAAAAAAAAAAAATCGGTGGCGTAGACAGCTATTAAACCTTTACCAAAAACATAGCTGACAACTGTGTTTGCGTTATCGAATTATAGGTTTAACCTCAATTAGTCTATTTTAATCATTACAAGTGCAAAACGGCTAAGGAGTTTTCTGAAATGGTTAATATTAAGCTAACAACTATTTATAATATAATTAATCGGGCAGAAAAAGAAAATCGGCTGCACCATAATAATTCTATGTGCATACCACTGAAGCCTACAAAGCGCGAGCAGTCAAAAATTGTAAGGTCAGTTGAAGACAATCCGCTTACAACGCTTCGGGAGAAATTAAAAATAACTCCAATATGTGTGTAAGCCATGTGACCATGTAGCCAGAAAAGCGGATAAAGTTCGCTGTTGCCAACTTTGATCGAGTTGCAGAGTACTGGGATGACGTCATTTTCTGCGGCGAGACCAAAATTATGATGGACCAAGCAAAGTTTGGAGAAAAAAAAATATAACTCTGTAAGGTTTGACAAGCAATAGGGGCTAGAGCTGTCAACGATACGATTTTTATATCGATTAAATCAATGTTTTATGTTTTTCCATAAAAACGATGCAGTTTTCTTGGAATCGATTAATCGTTATTTCCAGGAAAAAGATGTTCATCACCGTTTGATGGCTGTCGCGACGTTTTTGCCTGGCGTCTTATTAATATTATACTAAATGTGTGTATACATGCATTCACAAACTACTTTGGCGGATAAAAGCCAACACATGTGTGAAGGGTTATTTTTGATATTAAGGTTAATTATGAAATTATAAAGAGGGACGTTATTTTTGCACGTGCTGCTTTCTGGTCCGCCGTTGTCAATTACCGCAAACAGAAGAAGAACCAAAACATAAAAACTTATCAATCGACATATCGTATACATTCATCGATTAATCTATGAATACTGGTGTTTTTTTTAGCACTGATAAATTAACATTTGTTTACAGTCGGCCTCTCCTGACAAATCTCAGCGTCCTCACGATAGTCCGGATTAAACTCATCCTTCTGATCTTCATTTTCATCGGGATTATCTGGCGGTAGCTCACACCAGCGCTTCATTTTGTCGGAAGAGTAAACCGACGTATAGTGTCTTTGCTTTCGTTGAGAATGAGGCAAATCTTTTTCTAAATATCTATTATTTGGCAACACCTTCTTGACTATAAAAGATTCTTTCTGGCGAGGCTCCAACTTTCGCGAAGTTCCAGTGCTTGACGGCTAATTCTCTACCAAAACAAGATCGTGAAGGCTGTAGATGGTTGGCTTAGAATGTCTGGCATCATAAAGTTTCTTAGGGGTAGGTCTAAGGTCGTTGATCTTTGCAGCTGTGTTAACTCTAAGCTCTTTCAAATCTGTACTAGTTAGCATCGTCCCTGTGGAACGCTGGAACAGCTCCAGCGTGAGGGCGGCAAAGTAGGCGGGAAATGAGTTATTGGCTGCCAATTGTTGATCGATCGCTGGCTTGAGGGTCTGCGAGTAGGGTGTTCAGGCAGTAGGGTGGCCAGGCAATTGGATTCGTTAACGCTAATGGACAGATAATCATCGGGGCTCTCTGCATACATGCTGGAAATGCGATAGTGACTGTTGGCTCCCACGCGATCGATGCGATAGCCGAGCAGCATGTAGCACACATCGCGAAACTCCTTGCTGGCCGCCTTGAAGCATTCCTTCATCTTCTTCATTTTTGCATTTGCTGACTCGAGTTCGGTGCGCTGATTCAGCTCCTTGAAATTTATGGTCATGCCGCCGCCGGCTTCACTCGCAGTGTTGCTCGTCTTATTGAGACGCGCCAGTGTCTGCTCGCTATCCTCTTTAAGCTTTTTGTTACGTCGCTTTAGCCGTAAACAGCACTTTTTTGTTTTAATTAATAATGTAAAAAAAATTAACAACATTTTCAACAATAAATTGATTTGTTATTGTTCAAAAAATAATCACAAAACTGAAAAAAAATTAAATTTGTGGTAATTGTCTATTAGTGGACATCATCACCGATTTTCTTAATTTTTGTTATATAGATAGAGCTAGATTTATCCGAATTTTTGGTGAAAGAATTATTCTTCGGTCTCCTAGTTTTTTTTTTTATTATTTAAAGTTTTATTTTTTTTACATGTACTTTGTTGTTGTCTTTTTGTGCGAGGCGCCAGTATGTCGGCACGCTCGCGGTGCACTGTGTCCAAAAGCAATTTATTTTAAGTGAAAACTACGCAGCCACTTGAAGATTTTTCTATATTGAAAAATTAATCTCTTTTATGTGGTTGTCTTCAATGTTAAAAATAGGTTTAAATTTTCATTCGATTCATCCATTTTTATTTGTTAACTCTTTGGGAACCACTTAAAATTCCAAAGTTTGCGATAAAGGGTTGTCTTCGATTGAATCTGCAATAAAGATAATTTTAGAGCATTGGATGGAGTTGAAACTGCATTTTGGCCTTGCGGCTGTGCAAGAAAAATGTCATAAAGCCAGAATGTTACACGACATTTTTTTATTTTTTTTATTTTATTTAATTTAATTTAAAGTCAACTAATAGCAGTCAACGTAAGCGTTACAGAGAAACAGATAAAAAATTTATGTATAGAGAAAAACGACTTAACATAAGCAGTTTTGATTAAAGCTAAGAAAATTGATTTTATGAATAAATTTTAAAATTTTAATTATTTAAGAAATTTTAAAATGGAATATAAAATATTTTAATTATAAAATTTAATATATGATAATTTAATTTAATTTTATTACGGGGAAAAAACAAAAACTCTAGCCGATCCAACATTTGTTGCAATGGATTGGGGAAAACCCAGAAAAAACCAATAAGATCAGAAAAGGATATATTAGTTATTAGTAAGAAGTGTTAATGAGTTAAGAATAGAAATTTTTAGATTAGAAAGAGACGACTCTACGTTGAAAAGTCTAAAAAGTTTATTATATTGATCGCAGAGAAGACGGAAAGGGTCATGCAAGCTATAATTACTAGAACAAAAGTCTAATGACAATGGCTGAAAATTACGGGTAACTCTAGAAGGAACTCTAAAGTTGAGTTGCCTGAGTAAGGAAGGGGAATCGACCTCAAATCTTATAAGTTTTATGCTAAACAAGACACTTAACATAATACGACGGTTAGCTAAAGAAGGAAGGCTAATTAAAAGAAAACCGATTATGATAAGGTGGTAAATCTACTCCTGGAACCCAGTTGAAACTACGTAAAGCAAAAAGAAGAAACTGCTTTTGAACAGACTCAATTCTGTCTTGATAAATTTGGTACTGCGGGGACCACACGCAAGAACCATATTCAAGAATTGGACGTACAAGAGAAGTAAAAAGTAACTTGGTTGTAAAGGGATCATTAAATTCTTTGCCATACCTTTTAATGAATCCAAGTACACGAAAAGCCTTGTTAACAATGTGTGTAACGTGTCGATCAAATTTCAATTTCTGATCAAAGAGAATACCTAGATCATTTACTTCAGATATTCTTAAAAGTTGAGTTAAATTAAAGGAGTAGTTCATGACGTTATGGTTTCCTCTGTAAAATGACATAACTTTACATTTAGAACAATTAAAATGTAGCAGGTTATGACTACACCAGGCAAAAAACATGTCAAGATCCATTTGAAGAAAGTTTAAAGTTTTGTCATTATACGTCAGACAAAGTTTGACGTCATCAGCGTACATAAGGATAGATGATTGTGTTAGTACAGAAGGTAGGTCATTAATAACAAGTAAGAACGGCCACAGTCAAGTATTGACTGTATAAGACCATGGATTTTTTAAGTTTATTAAAAAATTTCAGTTGAGAAAACTGTTGTTAAACGCATTTTTCAAAGAAATATAATAAACAAAAAATATAATTTTCAGTTAGACGCCAAGCAGTCCAAGGAGTTGAAAAAAAAACACTCATTGAAAAAAAACACTGATTGCCTGCTTGCAGTGGGCGCATTGCAAATCTATATGAAACGTTGAATAACTTTTTTGTTCATTATCCTAATTTTCAGCGATCGTTTATGTGGTGATAGTTATCATATACACCAAAACTGAATAATGTAGCTTTATTATTGTGCTTGCTATACGGTTTATCGATTTGCGGGGGCGGAAGTAGGCGTGGTCCAAATTTTATTAAAAATTTTACAGCGTATGATTCACATAAGTGTTGTCACCAAATTTGGTGGCTCTAGCTTTATTAGTTTCTGAGTTGTAGGCGGTTGCTAGATGGTTTACCTAAAAGTAGAGGGCTAAGATGACTACCCTGAGGAACCCCAGATGTAACAAATATAGGCTTACATTGGCAAGAGTTAAAAAGGACTCTTTGCTTCCTCTTAGTTAAATAATTAGATATCCACAAAATAAGTTTTTGAGGAAAACCAATGAGATCTAATTTATGAAGCAATAAGTTATGATTAACGGAGTCAAATGCTTTACTGAAATCAGTGTAGACCACATCAGTTTGCATTTTCCTCCGAAATCCTTTGGTTATAATTGAGGAAAACTCAAGAAGATTTGTAGTTGTAGAGCTAGACAAATCCATGCTGATAAGGGGAAAGAACGGACTTACACATATGTGTTAGCGGATAATTTAGAGATACACCTATAATTCTTCACATCTTGGATAGAGCCACATTTGTGAAGAGGTATAGAGAAGGAATTCTTCCATATAGGCGGAAAGTAACTCGTGGCTACGGACAAATAAAGCAACTTAAATATAGGCTTACAAATGGTAGCAGCACAGAATCTAAGTATACATGCTGGAACACCATCAGGACCGGGAGAAAATACAGGCTTAGAGGATTTAAGATAGCTTAGTAAAGAGATTTCGTTAATAGAAGGGCAAAAAAAGGAGTTAGAATTATTTAAGGAATACGGGTATGATTGCATAGTATAGGCTTCAGTGGAGTAAGTAGATTGAAAAAAGTCCGCAAACAAATCGGCAGCAGCCTGATCATTAGTTGCTTTGTTATTTTCAAAAAAAAAAGATTAGATGGGAATTTATTAGTTTTACGTTTCAAATTAACAAAGTTATAAAACTGCTTAGGATCTTGGGCAAACTTTAGGCGACAACGATTCAGGTAATCATTGTAGCAGCGTGTATTTAGAGAAAAAAAGTTAGATCTAACAACGATATAACGAGAATAGTCAGAAGGACTTCCAGTAGATTTAAACTTTTTAAAATATCTGGATTTCAAATTTTTTAAAACCATCAATTCACGAGAAAACCAAGGTGGCCTACCACACTTAACTGGGTAAGCATTGGGAACACATTGATCAAAAAATGAATTGATAGAGATACAGATATGAGATACAAATATCCAAATCTGAACACAAATAAAAAGTAGACCAGTCATGATTTAAAATCAAATTGTTAAGCTTAATGAAATTGGTCTTGCGAAAGCAGCAAGATTTTAATTTGGAAAGAGAATTTTTAGTTTGCACAAGAGTGGGCAATTTTAATGACAAATCTAATGTAGGATGGTAAGGATCTTAAGGTAAAACTAAAGGATCACTTCTAAAAATAGCGTTTTGCAACATTACATTATATGAAAAGATAAGATCAAGCACTCTACCATTTAATTTAGAAATATTATTAATTTGAAATAATGAAAGTTCAGAAAGTCCTAAAAGCAATTTATTAAAGCTAGAGGGAACCAAGAAATCGAATTGAGAGGTCCATGCAACTTCTGGTAAATTGTGTTATGTTATGTTATGTTTATGTTTTTTAAATTAACATTAAGAGAGAAACAGAATTAAACATAAGGAAGCAGTGTACAGACTTTGTCATTGGACTGATTATGTAACACAAGAAGAGGATGAATTTTAAGTAATCATGATTTTTTGACATTAAATTAACATGAATTTTTTGTTTTATTAATTAGGCTGCCCGACAATATTGAAATAATGAACGTGTTGACATATTCTCAGTCGATAATGTTCTTTGTCTCAAAAAGGATAACATTGTCGACGTTTTGGAATATTTCAATGTCAAAAATATCGATGAAGTTTCAATGCAGAATGCAATAATACACTTGGTTCAATGGCAGAACGTTGATGAAACGGTTAAATTTTGGGCTGTTGTTTCAAACTACCAAGACGCTAACGGAAACAATCCGTTTAGCGCCTTGGCCACATCCGGCATATTTTAAATGTCTTTTCCGTGGTCAAACGCCGATGTGGAACGATTGTTCAGCCAAATGAACCTCGTGAAAACAAAGTTGAGAAATAGAATGCACTTGGACACGCTAAACTCAATTTTATATATAAGGTAATAAACTAAATAATTTAATAACTTTTACTGTTAAACTACCTCTATTTATTTATATTTTCCACGTATGGAATGCGCTGAAAGGATAAATGTTGCCATAATTAGACGCTTCCTAATAAATATTTAAAAATCATTGGAACAAATAACTCCTATGAAGCTTCCGATATTGAGGACGATGTAGATAATATTATATCACAAATTTAAAATAAAAAAGTGCATCAAAAACTAATTTTTATGTCTTTTTTTTGAAAATAAAATTGTTAGCAAAATTTCGGCTTATTTTGAAAAAAAATTTCAGCCTATTTTAGCTTATTTTTGAACACGATTTAGAAATTTGTAAGAAAACAGATGGGCTGGATGCTCAGTCTTATGACCTATATGGGCTTATCCATTCTTGGACCAGGTGTCTGAAAGCAGTTATAGATGCTAATGGCTATCACACGAAAATTAATAGATTAATGCATTAGTTTTAAATGTTAAGTATAAGTTTAAGAAATGTTTGCAATTTGCAAAGAATTACTTGACAGCTGATTTTTAGACCATGGATTTTAAAAAAATTCATGGTCTATTGTGTTTGTCGAAATGTGCGTAACAGGCAGAGGGAGGCATCTGCGACCCCGTAAAGTATATATATTCTTGCTCAGGTTCACTAGCCGAGTCGATTAAGCCATGTCTGTCTGTACGTCTGTCCGTCTGACCGTCTGTCCGTCTGTATGAACGCCTATATCTCAGAAACTGAGAAAGCTTAAAATTTGGGTCACGCCTACTTCCGCCCTCCCGATAAATTATATAGCAAGCGCCTATAACTCAGAAACTAAAAAAGCTAGAGCCACCAAATTTGGTGACAACACTTATGTTAATCATACGCTGTAAAATTTGTATTAAAATTTGGGGCACGCCTACTTCCGCCCCCGCAAATCGATAAACCGTATAGCAAGCACAATAATAAAGCTACATTATTCAGTTTTGGTGTGTATGATAACTATCACCACCTAAACGATCGCTGAAAATTTGGTTCCGATCGGATAATGAACAAAAAAGTTATTCAACGTTTCATATAGATTTGCACTGCGCCCACTGCAAGCTGGCAAGCAGTGTTTTTTTCAAGCAGTGTTTTTTCAACTCCTTGGACTGCTTGGCGTCTAACTAAATATTATATTTGTTGTTTATTATATTTCTTTGAAAAATGCGTTTAATAACAGTTTTCTCAATTTGAACTTTTTCATAAACTTAAAAAATCCACAGTCTTTTACAGTCAACACTTGAGTGTAGCCGTTCTTACTTGTTTCTTAAGTTTTTGTTTTTTTTTTTATGTTATAAATGATTTTTTAGTTTTTTTTTTTATTTTGATATAAAAGAAAATTTAAAATTAATAAAACTAATTTTGCTAATTGAACTCAAATATTCATTGCATTTTTTCCTTTGCAAATAATTAGTTGACCCACTGTATATTTTTTTGAACATATTTCCTTTCCTTTTATAACAGTGACGTGCAGCCCCTCATTTTCCATAGCTAGTATAGGGCACAAAACTCTGTCGGCACACTCCTAGCGTATGCAAGTTTGTATGGTTCCCGATCGTGCAAAAATGAGTGCGAAACGCACTCGCGGGTTAGACTAGCGTGCAAAAAAGAGAGCAGAATTTAACAAGTAAAGAAAGCTACAGTCGAGCACGCCCGACAGTAAGATACCATTCGCCCAGTTTCGAAACAAATTATCACATATTTAATTCCATCAAAAAACTCTGCACAAGTTTATCTTCCACCTATTGTTTAGATTAGATTTATCTCTGAATAGCGCCATCTACATGTGAAAACGGCATAGCTTTAACACGCTACGGCTGAAACGAAGCATCGTGACGATGACGTCAAGACGCGCAGCACAGGCGCAAGCAGTGGAAGTACGGAAAACGGAAACATGGATAACTTCTCTGTTTATCCGTTTGTCCGATTGGATTGTAATTTGGGGAATATATTGCAATTATTTATGTTCATACCAAAGCAGAAAGCTGTAACTTCAGTACTTCTCCTGATAATCGAAGATTATCGATTTGCATAGGCGGTAAGCGTGGGACCTCAAATTTCAAATAAATCTCATCTGCGCATGATTGACTGTAATACTTTCATTAATATTCGTAAATTATCGATTTGCGTTGGCGGTAGGCGTGGCAACTCAAATTTCAAATAAATTTCATCTGCGCATGATTTATAGGAATCATCATGCCAAATTTGGTGTCTGTAACTGTAATACTTTCCTTGATATTCAAAAATTATCGATTAGCGGTGGGCGTGGCACCCCAAATTTGAAAAAACGCATTCTGCGCATAGTTTACAGGAACCATCATGCCAAATTTGGTGTCTGTAACTGTAATACTTTCCTTAATATTCGTAAATTATCGATTTGCGTGGGCGGTGGGTGTGGCACTCCAAATTTGAAATAAATTTGATATGCGTATGGTATACAGGAACCATCATGTCAAATTTGGTGTCTCTAGCTTTTGTAATAGCTGAGACTCGGCTGTTGATCCTGAGCCAGAATATATATACTTTATGGGGTCTGCCATGTCTCCTTCTGCCTTTTACATACTTTTGCACAAACTTAGTATACCATTTTTGACCATTTTCAATGGTCGTATGGTATAAAAATAAGAGCGTAACGACGCGTCGCGATGGCCGTTTGGGCGTCTGCTTGAGCGACTCAGTCGATGATCAGACTTCACATCGGCTGGGCTGCTATGCGGATGGGCAAACAAATGCACTCAATTTTTTCACATAATTTGGAATATTTTTTCTTTTTTAAAATTAAGTACAAAATTAATGCACAGTGCCTCATATGCTTGCAGACTATTGCAAACATTTTTTAGACAGAATATTAAAATGCTATAAATATTGAGCTCTCAAGTTTTTTTTAGTGCATTGCTTTTCAACTTCGTTTTTCGCTGCTCACATATCCAAACAAATGTTAAAATGTGTGCAGTAAGCTTGGTCGACGCTCAGTTTGGGCGCTTCCAGACCATTCGCGTGTCAGGTCATAAATTTGAATTACGTTATTTGTACATTTTGCTGTTGTCGTTAATGTTGTTTTGGGGCCATTACTTCTCTTGCGGTGACACATTCGTGCTTTTTGCCTTTCTCTCTCTCTCTCTTGTAATTGAAAATTTACACCTGGCGAATGCCATTAGCCATTAGCTTATTACGGTGTGTTGGCTATGACGCAATCAAAAGGTAGGCGGGTCCTAGGACTTAACAGGGAATCGCCCATAGTAGGTAATTAAATTAATTCAAATCGTCGTCGGCTGAGCAGCTGTCTATCCTCCGCAGCAACAAAGCATTCGTCATCTTTATAATCGTCGTTACTTGTGGTGAAAATTTTCTATTTATCCCCATTGACAGTTGTTGTTTTCGCTTGGGTGGCCAAGTAGCAGCAAGTGCAACTGTTCCCAAGTCCCAAGTATTAATTTTGGCCAGAAGTTTGCAACGCACCTTAGGAGACATCTCCGACCCTATAAAGTATATATATTCTTAATCAGCATCAATAGGGGAGTCGAACTAATCATGTCCGTCTGTCCGTCCGTCCGTCAGTTGCAACGCAAACTAGTCTCTCAGTTTTAGAGCTATCTTGATGAAACTTGGTATAATGCTTCTCATTGCTGCAGGCTGTGAATAAGTCGGAACGAGCCGGATCGGACCGATGTATCGTATAGCTGTTATAGAACCTATCGGCCGATTTTTGTAATTTTTTAAGATATCGCCAAGAAACTTTCACAATCTATGCCTTAGTATGTCAAAGTATGTCATTCAAAGCTGTGCAAATTTTTATCAAAATCGTACCGATATATCGTATAGCTGCCGTTGAACCTATCGGCCGATTATTGTCATTTTTCAAGATATCGCTGTAAAGCTGTAGCCTTTCTTTCTTGTTTTTGTTATTTTTTTCCATGACATTTGCTGAGACGACAAAAAAAACTATTTGACCTTTTTATCGAAAAGAACGATGCATGGTGACACACACAAGTCGGTAAGGGTTTCGGGACTATTGGCCTGGGTTGTGCATAATGTTGCTGTCGGTATAGGTTTGTGTCGCACTGTCTTTTTGGTTTTGGTTTTGCTGTCCAAAGTTGTTATAGTTCCGAGGCTGTGTGTCTGGATAGTATTGAATATGAGGATTTCCGGGGGTAGCCTGCGTCGGCTGTCGAAAATCTGAGCTTACGAATTGTATGCTTCTAGGAGCTGGTATAGGTTTTGTGTTGGCGCTTTTGCCTTAAGCCTGTCAGGCATATGTTCAATGCCGAAGGGGGTCGCTCGGCATATAACATATGCCTGAAAATGGAAAATCAGAAATATCGCACCCAAGATGCGAGGTTGGTCTCTACGCAGCCCACATACAAATGTGTCTGTGGCTTTGTCGCGGTACATTTTCTTGACAAGTCGATGAGCTTCTGTACCCAAGTCCATGCAATTAACCTTGTTAAGGAGAAGGGAAGGATGCTGATAAACCGTCTGGTTAAAATCTTCGACCGATAGGTTACCCTGGGACAACATTGTCATCTGATACTCTAGAGTACCAAGATCACGCTTGTCTGCGTAATACATCGTTAGACACTTAACCATTGCTTTCCAATAAATAGAACGCTATATGCTTCTAGTGCCGTGTCAGCATTACCTAGGATTTTGTTCCTAATGGAGTGAAGCATGCCAAAACATCTTAAGGTACCCACCACCCTAGCGTAGGCTTCCATTATGTGGTCGTTGCTCTTTTTCCAAGAGCTAAATCCGCTGCATTTCCAGAAAATTCCCTTTGCTCTCCCGTTACTTCTCTTGCGGCGACACATTCGTGCTTCTTGCTTTTCTCTCTCTCTCTCTCTCTCTCTCTCTCTCTCTCTCTCGTAATTGGAAATTTACACCTGGCGAATGCCATTAGCCATTAGCTTATTTCGGTGTGCTGGCTATGACGCAATCAAAAGGTAGTCGGGTCCTAGGACTTGACAGGGCATCGCCCATATTAGGTAATTAAGTTAATTTAAATCGTCCTCGGCTGAGCAGCTGCCTATCCTCTGCAGCAACAAAGCTTTCATCATCTTTATAATCGTCGTTAGTTGTGGTATAAATTTTCTATTTATTCCCATTTACAGTTCTTGTTTTCGCTTGCGTGGGTCTTAAGTGCTAGCCAGGCCAAGAAGCAGCAAGTGCAACTGTTCCCAAGTCGCTTATGCTGCTATTGTTGTTGCTTTTGTTATTTTTTCCATGACATTTGCTGAGACGACAAAAAAAATTATTAGACCTTTTTATACCCGCTACTCATAGAGTAGAAGGGTATTATAGCTTTGTTCAAACCGAAAATGAATGTAACAGGCAGAAGGAGACACCTCCGACCCCATAAAGTTTATATATTCTGGCTCAGGATCAACAGCCGAGTCGATATAGCCATGTCTGTCTGTCCGTCTGTCCGTCTGTCTGTCCGTGTGAAAACCTAGATCTCAGCTATTATAAGAGCTAGAACTACCAAATTTGGTGACAATATGTGTTATTATTGCACGCTGATCAAGTTTATTTTGGATTTTGGCCACGCCCCCTTCCGCCCCTGTAAATCGAAAAAAATTGATTACCTCTGAACCTCTAGATCTCAGCTATTATAAGAGCTAGGACTACCAAATTTGGTGACAATATGTATTATTATTGCACGCTAATCAAGCTTATTTTGGATTTAGGCCACCCTTTTCGCCCCTGTAAATCGAAAAAATTGATAACAAGCGCAATTTTGATGCCATATTGTTCATTATCGGTTTATATGATAACTATAGCTAGATGATCTCTGAAAATTTGGTAACAATCGGATAATAAACACAGAAGTTATTCAGCTTAACGTTTTCCATAGCTGTAAGCAGCGCTGCCTGCAGCATTGTGACGAACCGTGCGTACGTGTACGGTGGTCAAATGGGTTAAGTGGTCGACTGCAGATCAAACAGTACTATTATGCATTTACGGGTTCGAGTCCCGCCCGTATCAAAAATTAAATGTGTGCAAAAATGTTTATACCCGCTACTCATAGAGGAAGAAGGGTATTATAACTTTGTTCAAACCGAAAATGTATGTAACAGGCAGAAGGAGACACCTCCGACCCCATAAAGTATATATATTCTGGCTCAGGATTAACAGCCGAGTCGATATAGCCATGTCCGTCTGTCCGTCTGTCTGTCCGTGTGAAAATCTAGATCTCAGCTATTATAAGAGCTGTAATAATAAAAGTCCGTCTGTATGAACGCCTATATCTCAGAAACTAAAAAAGCTAGAGCCACCAAATTTGGTGACAACACTTATGTGAATCATACGCTGTAAAATTTTTATTAAAATTTGGGACAAGCCTACTTCCGGCCCCGCAAATCAAAAAACCGTATAGCAAGCGCAATAATAAAGCTAGAGTATTTTGGTGTGAATGATAACTATCACCACATAAACGATCGCTGAAAATTTGGGCTCGATCGGATAATGAACAAAAAAGTTATTCAATTATTATTCATATAGATTTGCACTGCGCCCACTGCAAGCAAGCAAGCAGTGTTTTTTCCAAGCAGTGTTTTTCTCCAACTGCTTGGACTGCTTGGCGTCTAACTAAAAATTACATGTGTTGTTTATTATTTTTTTTTGAAAAACACGTTTTCCAATAACAGTTTTCTAAATCTGATTTTTTTCATAACCTTGAAAAATCCATGGTCTTATACAGTCAACACTTGACTGTAGCCGTTCTTACTTGTTTTAAAATCCATGGTCTAAATTTTTTTGTTCTTTCGCGCGACAGTCTTGCCGTTGTGATGTAGGGAAGCCGGAAATACATCGAAATATCAATATATCGAATAATATTTTTCAAATCGATATATTTATATCGCGGTATTGGTTTTGGCGATATATCAAATACGCGATATTTTTTACGTTGGTCACACTTGCATTGGAAGAAGCGATCACGAACCACGACCATGAGCGTCATGCAAATAAAAGATAATTATTCCGATATTTAAAACGACACTGCCAAGTGCAAAATATACGCAAAAACCATTAAAGCAAGCTGGAAACCATATTTTAGAGAAAACACATTTCTTTCATTTAGATTAGTCTCACACTAGTGAGTATATAAGCTCGTTATTGGAGATTGCGTGCGAAGAATTTAATATAGATCGATCTAAGTGTACAACACTGACCTCAAATAATGCAAATAACATGAAAGCCGCATCAAGAGATTTATACGTATATATTCTGGTTGGAATCAAAGAAAAATTTAAAAATATTGGAAATATCTGATATATCGATCTTTTAAAATGATAAATATTATATCAAATTGACATTTTTTTAATATCAAAAAAATCATCGATACGATATTTTAAAAGTTTTCGGCACCCCTATTGTGAAGTCTGAACATCGACTGAGTGGCGCGAGCAAGCGCACAAACGGCCGTTGCCTCGAGCCGTTACGCTTTCGGCCATAAATTTCGCTCTTATTTTTTTTACTCTGGGGGTACCGTACGAATGAGCTTCGTGCTAATTTTTGCACGCTCGGGCTGCACCCGAACTCGCTTACGCTATGCGTGTGCCGACTGCGCTGCGGCAGAATTATGTGTCCTATACTCGCGAGTTATGGAAAATAAGAGACTGCCCATCACTGGTCTACAACAACAGACTGCAAAATGTCATTGAACTTGGGATCAAGTGGTGGGCCGGTTTGTTAGCTGCTGCTGCTCTTGCTTCTACTTCTCTCTCTCTTTCTCACTCTCTTTGCTTGCTTCTCTTTAGGCTGCCCAGGCCCAATTAACGAAGCCGCTTGGAAAATTTTTTGTGAATTTCCCACACAAGTTTATTTATCGTTAAAATATCGTTTGGTTGCAACTTTTCCTTATCGCAAAATTAACGTTTGGCTGCCAATTTTTCGGCCAACTTTTCCAAAAGTTTACGCGCAATATACACCGACAACACGGTTGCTCTTGCTATTGTGACCTATTACACAAATGAAAATCGATTTGGTTGCTTTTTATGTTTAATTCATTCATATGTATGTATGTATATGTATATGTAAGTATTCGCGGTATTTTCAGTGCCATTTCCAGCCTGTTAGTTAGTTGTTCAATCACCTTTGCTTTCCAAGCAACCAACGTCGTCAAGAGTGGAGAGAGAGAAATAAAAGCAGAATAAGTTATAATTATTTATGTGCATCGGCGTTTTGATAAGCCAACAGACAAAACTCATGCGAAATGCCAAGCCGCTACAGGCAGAGAGTGTGGGAAAGCAGCAGAACAATGCGGCAAAAAGAGAGAGAGAAAAAGAGTGAAACGCAAAACATCTGGGCGCAAAGCAATTTGACATTTTTGATTATTACTGCATTTGATCAAACAGGTATCTTCTTTTTCTGTCTCTCTCACTCCCCCATACTTATTCTTTCTTGTCATATCGTTTGTCCTTTGATCATCAAATATGTATATTTATAAGTATAAGCAGCGATAGTCTTTGGCTGTGATTTCTGTGATCCACTTCAATTTATACCAAGTCCGAATATTTTCTAGGGTAATTTTTATTAAGAGGAACGACTTTTGAGACCATGGATTTTAAAAAAATACCTGATCTGTAGTGTTTGTCGAAATGTGCGTAACATGCAGAAGAAAAAGTATATATTTATATTCTAGATCAGGATCAACAGACGAGTCGATATAGCCATGTCCGTCTGTCTGTCTGTCTTTGTGAAAATCTAGATCTCAGCTATTATAAGAGGTAGGACTAACAAATTTGGTGACAAAATGTGTTATTATTGCAAGCTGATCAAGTTTATTTTGGACTTTGGCCACGCCCCCTTCCGCCCCTGTAAATCGAAAAAACATTGATTACAAGCGCAATTTTGATGCCATATTGTTCATTTTCGATTTACATGATAAATATAGCTAGCCAGATGATCTCTGAAAATTTGGTAACAATCGGATAATAAACACAGAACTTATTTAGCTTGACGTTTTCCGAAGCTGAAAGCAGCAGCGCAAATTCTTTATTTGTACAGGAAATAATAAGAATGCCTTACAATGCAAATTTTTGGAGTTGTTGGATAACAGCGTCAGTAGCTTAGTGGAAAAGCGATGAACTCCTGAACCGACAGGCCAGTGGTTCCATTCCCAGTTTATGCCGCTTAAGCTTTTTCTTTTTATACCCGCTACTCATAGAGTAGAAGGGTATTATAACTTTGTTCAAACCGAAAATGTGTGTAACAGGCAGAAGGAGACACCTCCGACCCCATAAAGTATATATATTCTGGCTCAGGATCAACAGCCGAGTCGATATAGCCATGTCCGTCTGTCCGTGTGAAAATCTAGATCGCAGCTATTATAAGAGCTAGGACTACCAAATTTGGTGACAATATGTGTTATTATTGCACGCTGATCAAGTTTATTTTGGGTTTTGGCCACGCCCCCTTCCGCCCCCGTAAATCGAGAAAACATTGATTACAAGCGCAATTTTGATGTCATTGTTCATTTTCGGTTTACATGATATCTATAGCTAGCCAGATGATCTCTAGCGCCGGCAGCGCTGCTTGCAGCATTGTGCCGAATCGTGTGTGCGTGTACGGTGGTGAAATGGGTTAAGTTGTGGACTGCCAAACGAACAGTACTATTATGCATTTACGGGTTCGAGTCCCCCCCCGCATCAAAAATTAAATGTGCAAAAATGTTTTTTTTTTTTAGTTTATATTTTGACTTTGCATAAATATTATAAGTCCATAGCCTTTTACGGTCAAAATATGATTGTAGCCGTTTTTTTGTTCCGCAAATAAATTATGTACAAGCAGCTGGGTAGCGGGTATATTACAGTCGAGCACACTCGACTGTAGCTTTCTTACTTGTTTTATTTTAGATTTTGACTTTGCATAAATATTGTAAGTCCATAGCCTTTTACGGTCAAAATATGATTGTAGCCGTTTTTTTTGTTTCGCAAATAAATGATGTACAAGCAGCTGGGTAGCGGGTATATTACAGTCGAGCACACTCGAATGTAGCTTTCTTACTTGTTTTTTTTTAGAATTGAATTTTTTTAAAATCCATGGTCTATTTTGTTTGTCGAAATGTGCATAACAGGCAGAAGGAGCCATCTGCGACCCCATAAAGTATATATATTCTTGCTCAGGTTCACTAGCCGAGTCGATTAAGCCATGTCTGTCTGTCCGTCTGTATGAACGCCTATATCTCAGAAACTTAAAAAGCTATAGCCACCAAATTTGGTGACAACACTTATGTGAATCATACGCTGTAATATTTTTGTTAAAATTTGGGACACGCCTACTTCCGCCCCCGCAAATCGATAAACCGTATTGAGAGCGCCTATATCTCAGAAACTAAAAAAGCTAGAGCCACTAAATTTGGTGACAACACTTATGTGAATCATATGCTGTAAAATTGTTATTAAAATTTGGGCCACGCCTACTTCCGCCCCCGCAAATCCATATACCGTATAGCAAGCGCAATAATAAAGCTAGAGTATTCAGTTTTGGTGTATATGATAACTATCACCACCTAAACGATCGCTGAAAATTAGGTTTCGATCGGATAATGAACATAAAAGTTATTTAACGTTTCATATAGATTTGCACTGCACCCACTGCAAGCAAGCAAGCAGTGTTTTTTTCAAGCAACGTTTTTTTCCAACTGCCTGGACTTCTTGGCGCCTAACTGAAAAAATATAAGTTGTTTATTATTTTTTTTAAAAAACACGTTTATCAATAACAGTTTTCTAAATCTTATTTTTTTCATAACCTTGGAAAATCCATGGTCTTATACAGTCAACACTTGACTGTAGCAGTTCTTACTTGTTCTAACAAAATTTATCAAAAGTTAGAGTGCTCTAGAACACTTTCCATTCAAGTATATAAAGAGGTATTAAAAGGGCACATATCGTTTTTTACATGCACGTATTCGATTTATAGTCCTCAACAGGTAGAATTATTATTTTTACTGTTTAAGTGATAAATCTTGGATTTTTGTGGTACCTGAATAAAAGTTATACGTTTTCAATACTTTTTACTCCTTTTGCCGGCAGCGCAGCTTGCAGCATTGTGCCGAATAGAGTGTGCATGTACGGTGGGGAATTGGTTTAAGTTGTGGACTGCAAAACGAACGGAACTATTATGCATTTACGGGTTCGAGTCCCACCCGCATCAAAAATTAAATGTGTGCAAAAAATTATTTTTATACCATTCGGCCATTGAAAATGGTCAAAAATGGTATACTAAGTTTGTGCAAATGTATGTAACAGGCAGAAGGAGACATGGCAGACCCCATAAAGTATATATATTCTGTTGGGATTGTTCAACGTTTATCGCGTGTTCTTTATTCATTGCAGACCGCTTAACAAGTAAAGTTACAGAAGAGAGAAATGCGCGCTTAATCGCTTCAGCGATAACAATCGTATTTGTGCTTATCGATACCTACTTGGAACTAGTTCACTATATTTGTGTTGCCAGTTACAGAAATTCATTTTCAACACCTCTTCTCAATACAAATATATGTACATTACATTATTTCTTATTTTAGTCCAATTAAATTTAGTAGCTTATTATGCTTAGCTTTTGTTAAATTCTTAGTACAAATGTCTGCTAGCATATTCGTAGTATCAATATAATTCAAAACAATTTCTTTCTTGTTTACTAATTCGCAAATGAAATGATACCTTATATCAATATGCTTACTTCTTGAATGGTAAGAATGATTTTTAGCCAATTGTTGGGCTCCTAAATTATCGCTATAGATACATATAGGTGTTAGATTCTGTTTGTTACAAAGTATTTCAGTTAACAATTGCTTTAAATATACTGCTTCTTTGCCAGCCGCTGCTAACGCCATGTATTCCGCCTCTGTGCTGCTCAATGCCACTGTAGTTTGCTTGTGTGATTCCCATGAGAAAGCCGCTCCAGCCATGAAGAAGATGTATCCTGTATAAGACTTGCGGTCAATGACATTACCGCCCCAATCCGCATCCGTGTAGCCTACAATGGGTTCATCGCACTTGTAGTAATGCAAACGGTAGTGTTTTGTACTGGCCAAGTACCGCAGGATATGCTTTGCGCCATTCTCATGTTCCTTACGAGGGCACTTGTTCATCTGCGATAGCTTACACACTGAGTGTAATATGTCTGGTCGAGTTGATATGGCCAAATACATCAGGCTGCCAATCAGTGCCTGATAGTGCTTCTCATCAGCCATGTTATCGTCGTTAGAAGGTGGCTTTATCTGGTATCCTGGGTCCAACGGAGTTGATGCCGCCTTGCAGTTCTGCATGCCTTGCTGTTGCAACATGTCTTCTATGTAAGTTGTTTGACACACAAACACATCACCAGTATCTGCATTGCGCTCGACCTCAAAACCCAAAAAGTTGGTAACTGGACCCTTATCGACTGATTTGAATTGCTTGCCAATATACTCTCTGATTTTCAACAAGTCGTCTTTGTCTTGGCTTGCAATGAGGATATCGTCGACATATACTGCAATGAGATTAATGTGGTTATTGTTATACAGTTTATACAAACATGGCTCGCTGCTGCATGGAACAAATCCATAATCTTGTAGAGCACGATCCAGCTTCGCGTTCCACTCTCTGCCAGATTGTTTCAATCCGTAGATAGCCTTGTTCAGCTTTGCCACACGTTTTGGGAAACGGTTGTCAGCGAACATCTCGGGTTGAACCATATATACTTCCTCGTGAAGATCTCCGTTCAAATAAGCCGTGCACACATCCATTTGGTGTAGATGTAGCTAGAGTTGTGCTGCTAGTGCAAATACCATGCGTATCGTTGCATAACGTACAACTGGCGAATAAGTTTCTTCGTAGTTGACGCCATACTGCTGACTGCATCCTTTTGCCACAAGTCTTGCCTTGTAACGCTCAATACTGCCGTTTAATCCCTTCTTTAAAGAAAACACCCACTTATTGCCAATGACTCTGCATCCTTTGGGATCCACCAGCGTCCATGTATTGTTGGCAACTAGAGATTTATACTCAGCTTTCATTGCTTCTATCCATTTTTCAGAAGACTTGCAGTTCATTGCCGCTTTCAGGTTCTCTGGAGCTTGTACCTCTTCTGAAGCGATCATCACATTTAACTGGTTGCGTTGTTTAGCTGGTCTACCTGGTGCACCACTACGTAGTATTCGAGGTCTGCCTGGTCCATATATGGGTATGTTGTGGTCATCCTCTTCTTCCGTCTCATAGCTATCGTTTTTAAGCGTTGTGTCGTGAGATTCAGCTGCATCTTCATAATCCGTTTCGGGTGAACAGGAGCGAACTAATCTTGTATCCAAATCCTCCGAGTCTTCTGCCGTATCCTCACTATTTATTTCTTGGTCAATTTCAGAAAATTGAACGTTGTTTTTGTTGCCCATCAACACGTTTTCGTCGAACTTAACGTCACGCTTCACTACGACCTTGTCAACTTCTTGATCGTATAGCCTGTATCCTTTGACTTTGTTGCTATAGCCGACAAATATGAATTCTTTTCCCTTAGCCTGAAATTTTTGCTTCTGGGTTTTTTCCAAACCGACTGCCAAACAGCCAAATGTCCGCAAATATTTCACTACGGGCTTGCGTTTGAACCATACTTCAAATGGTGTCGAGTCTTCTAAAGCTCTTGAGAGTATTCTATTTTTAATATGAGCTGCGCAGGCACACGCTTCAGTCCAAAACTTGTCTTCTAAGCCCGAATGCACTAACATTGATCTCGCCATTTCCACAATTGTTCGATGTGGCACTGTTAATTGCCGTTTTATGCCGTTTTCGCGAAAAAACTGTTCGAAGTCATTATTAACGTATTCGCCACCATTGTCACTTCTTAGTGTCTTTATTTTAAAACCAGTTTGTTTCTCCACATACAATTTAAATTCTTTAAAATGCTGTAGGACTTCACTCTTTTGCTGCATAAACTTAACTGTTGTATATCTTGACTTATCGTCAATAAATGTCACAAAATATTTTGACCCGCCGATAGAGTTTACATTAAAAGGTCCACAAACGTCCGAATGGATTAATTCTAAAATATTTTTGGCACGATATTCCGATTCTACAAACGGTAATGAACAAATTTTGCTTTTCATGCAGGGCACACACGATGTATTCACAGCTGATTTAAACTTGTCTATACCATGGACTATTCCCTTTGTTGAAAGTTTATGTAAACTTTGCATATTTATATGGCCCAATCTGTTATGCCATTTAAAAACGTTTTCGACATACGCAACGTTGATTGATTGGAATATATTTTTAAAGAAATATAAATCATTTTCACGTTTTCCGATTGCAACTATTGTGCCGTTGCCAGTGTCTTTAATTAACACGATGTTCCCTTTAAATTCAATTTTTAAACCATTTTCTGTGCCCTTAACCACTGGGAAAAAATTTGTTTGAATTTTGGGTACATGCAACACATTTTTTAAATTAAAGCACGATCTGTCTGTTTTTATTTTGATGGTACCAATTCCAATAGCGTTTAAAGATTGGTCACCGGCCACAAAAATGATTTGATTTAATTCTTTATATTCGCTAAACAAGTCACGATCGTTTGCCATATGCGAAGTGGCACCACTGTCAATGCACCATTCACCGCGACATATATTATATTTGTTAGAATATAAAGCTGAATGCTTTGATACACACAAATAGGAGCGTTCGTTGGAATTTTTATTTTCCTTCGAATTCGACGCGTTTTGGTGTTGTTGCTTTTGTCTGACTTCGCTTTGTTCCCTTTCTTTTGCGTTCTTGCAATTCGCCGCGAAATGTCCACGCTTCCCGCACGCATAGCATTTACCGTTTTTAGAGTTCTTTCCGTTATTCGCAAAATATGCATGTTGCGCGTTTTTCTCGGTATTGCCTTGGCTTCTACGTTCTGCCTCTTCTAATAACTTATTTCGCAAGACCACGAAATTCGGAAGCTCATCTCGAATTTCCATCGCGATAACGAAGTTTTCAAAACTTTTAGGGAGGCTTGACAAAAGAATTATCACTACTAATTCGTCTTTTAATTCTATGCCCACTTCACTTAATTTTTCTACCACGCTAGTAAAATCGTTTAGATATTGCGGTACATTGTTCCCTTCGATTAAATGCAAACTTAATAGGTTTTTATATAATGTCACCTTTCTTGCTGGCCCTTGTGGCTCATAAACATCTTTTAGCTTGTTCCAAGCTTCTTTTGCTGTTTTACAATGTTTGATATAATTAAGCTGCGTAGGTTTCACAGACAAAATTATTGATGCCAAGGCCTTTTCGTCCGTTTTTATCCACTTTTGATCACCTGTCTCTGGTCTTTCGTATGCACCGTTAACTACACTCCACGTATCTGAATGTATAAGCACACCGCGCAATTGGACACACCAAATGTCATAGTTCTTTTCGTCTAGTTTATCTATTGAATATAAACTACTAGCCATTTTGCTCAGCAATTTATTTTTGGACACACCGTTAATCTGTTTCTATATATCTTTATTTAAACACGCTTTCGCGACCGCCTGGGCCCATAACCTTTGTTGGGATTGTTCAACGTTTATCGCGTGTTCTTTATTCATTGCAGACCGCTTAACAAGTAAAGTTACAGAAGAGAGAAATGCGCGCTTAATCGCTTCAGCGATAACAATCGTATTTGTGCTTATCGATACCTACTTGGAACTAGTTCACTATATTTGTGTTGCCAGTTACAGAAATTCATTTTCAACATATTCTGACTGAGGATTAAAAGCCGAGTCGATTGAGCCATGTCTGTCCGTTTGTCTGTCTGTCCGTCTGTCTGTATATACGTCGAGATCTCAGCTGATACAAGAGCTAGAGACTTGACATAATAGTTCCTGTATGCCATACGCAGATCAAGTTTCTATACCCGCCCGCTTTTATAAGAGCTAGGACTAACAAATTTGGTGACAAAATGTGTTATTATTGCACGCTGATCAAGTTTATTTTAGATTTTGGCCACGCCCCTTTCCGCCTCCGTAAATTGAAAAATATTGATTACAAGCGCAATTTTAATGTCATATTGTTCATTTTCGGTTTATATGATAACTATAGCTAGCCAGACGATCTGGTAACAATCGGATAATAAACACAGAAGTTATTCAACTCAACGTTTTCCATAGCTATAAGCAGCGCTGCCTGCAGCATTGTGCCGAACCGTGCGTACGTGTACGGTGGTCAAATGGGTTAAGTGGTCGACTGCAAATCGAACCGTACTATTATGCATTTACGGGTTCGAGTCCCGCAGTCAAAAATTAAATGTGTGGAAAAACTTTTTATACCCGCTACTCATAGAGTAGAAGGGTATTTTAACTTTGTTCAAACCGAAAATGTATGTAACAGGCAGAAGGAGACATCTTCGACCCCATAAAGTGTATATATTCTGGCTCAAGATCAACAGCCGAGTCGAGGGCAAATTCTTTATTTGTATAGGAAATAATAAGAATGCCTTACAATGCAAATTTTCGCAGTTGTTGGATAACAGCGTCAGTAGCTTAGTGGAAAAGCGATGAACTCCTGAAACGACAGGCCCGTCGTTCAATTCCCAGTTCATGCCGCTTAAGCTTTTTCTTTTTTTTTTTAAGAACTTTTACTTTAAATTTTGAATATGCATTAATTGGTGGTCGTGTATTTTATTTAAAGCTTTTTTAATGGCTCACAATGAACTTAGTTAACAAGTGGAGAAGGGACAGTCTCTTAAATCGGCTATGTGCGATTGTTAAAGCGCAGCTTTTTCTTATATTTTTATACTCGCTACGGACGGAAATGTTTTCTTTTCTTTGTGGGCTTCTCTTACTCTCCCCCTCTCTTCCTGTGCATACCTGTCGCAATGAAACAGGAAAGGTGCAGCAAAAGGCGTTTCGCTTTTGTAGGGGGCATTGAAGTGGAGATGATGCCAATTGAAAACATTAGTCTTGCTTTCTCATTGCCAAGGGCAATTGTCACATTGCTTACGGTCTGATTTTTATCCTGCCCGCTTGATGCTTTCACCCTCGTCTCTAGCTTTAATGTTATTTTTGCATTGAACATTTGTAGGCTCCCAAATTTTCAGCGCAATTATCGGAGCCACAAAAGCTACTCATTTGGCTTTTGACAGTCGCAGTCCTGACTGGGTTTCCCTTACAGACTATAGTTCTTTACACTCTCTTGTAGCGACATTTTGCTTTGCTTTCGCGCTTTCTTTGTCTGCTTGCTCCTTATACCCGGTACTCTAGGGTAGAAGGGTATTATAACTTTGTTCAAACCGAAAATGTATGCCTGTTAGGCAGAAGGAGACATCTCCGACCCCATAGAGTATATATATTTTGGTTAGACAGCCAAGTTAATATAATCATGTCTGCCTGTCTGTCCATGTGAAAATCTAGATCTCAGCTATTATATAGCTATGAACTCACAAATTTAGTAACAATATCTGTCATTATTGCACACTGATCAAGTTTATTTTGGATATTGGACATGCTCCCTTCCGCCCCCGTAAATTGAAAAACAATGATTACAAGCTCAATTTTGATGCTATATTGTTCATTTTCGGTTTATGCTGGCAGCGCTGCCTGCAGCACTGTAAAACGAACAGTACCATTATACATTTACGGGTTCGATTCCCGACAGCGTCAAAAATTAAATGTGTGAAAATTTTTTTTTTTAGACCATGGATTTTAAAAAAATACATGGTCTATTGTGTTTGTCGAAATGTGCGTAACAGGCAGAAGGAGGCATCTGCGATCTCCATAAAGTATATATATTCTTGCTCAGGATCACTAGCCGAGTCGATTAAGCCATGTCTGTCTGTACGTCTGTATGAGCGCCTATATCACAGAAACTAAAAAAGCTAGAGCCACCAAATTTGGTGACAACACTTATGTGAATCATATGCTGTGAAATTGTCATTAAAATTTGGGCCACGCCTACTTCCGCCCCCACAAATCGATAAACCGTATAGCAAGCGCAATAATAAAGCTAGAGTATTCAGTTTTAGGGTGAATGATAAGTATCACCACATAAACGACCGCTGAAAGTTTGGTTTCGATCGCATAATGAACGTAAAAGCTATTCAACGTTTCATACAGATTTGCACTGCACCCACTGCAAGCAAGCAAGCAGTGTTTCTTCCAAGCAACCTTTTTTTCCAACTCCTTGGACTTCTTGGCGTCTAACTGAAAAAAATATAAGTTGTTTATTATTATACCCGCTACTCATAGAGTAAAAGGCTATTATAACTTTGTTCAAACCGAAAATGTATGTAACAGGCAGAAGGAGACACCTCCGACCCCATAAAGTATATATATTCTGGCTCAGGATCAACAGCCGAGTCGATATAGCCATGTCCGTCTGTCCGTCTGTCTGTCTGTCCGTCTGTCTGTCCGTGTGAAAATCTAGATCTCAGCTATTATAAGAGCTAGAACTACCAAATTTGGTGACAAAATGTGTTATTATTGCACGCTGATCAAGTTTATTTAGGATTTTGGCCACGCCCCCTTCCGCCCCTGTAACTAAAAAAAACTTATTACCAGCGAAATTTTGATGCCATATTGTTCATTTTCGGTTTATATGATAACTATAGCTAGCCAGATAATCTCTGAAAATTTGGTAACAATCGGATAATAAACACAGAAGTTATTCAGCTTAACGTTTTCCATAGCTGTTAGCAGCGCAAATTCTTTATTTGTACAGGAAATAATAAGAATGCCTTACAATACAAATTTTTGCAATTGTTGGATAACAGCGTCAGTAGCTTAGTGGAAAAGCGATGAACTCCTGAACTGACAGGCCCGTGGTTCAATTCCCAGTTCATGCCGCTTAAGCTTTTTCTTTTTTATACCCGCTACTCATAGAGTAGAAGGGTATTATAACTATGTTCAAACCGAAAATGTATGTAACAGGCAGAAGGAGACACCTCCGACCCCATAAAGTATATATATTCTGGCTCAGGATCATCAGCCGAGTCGATATAGCCATGTCCGTCTGTCCGTCTGTCTGTCTGTCCGTCTGTCTATCCGTGTGAAAATCTAGATCTCAGCTATATAAGAGCTAGAACTACCAAAGTTGGTGACAGCATGTGCTATTATTGCACGCTGATCAAGTTTATTTTGGATTTTGGCCACGCCCCATTCCGCCCCTGTAAATCGAAAAAACATTGATTACAAGCGCAATTTTGATCCCATATTGTTTACATGATATCTATAGCTAGCCAGATGATCTCTGAAAATTTGGTAACAATCGGATAATAAACACAGAAGTTATTCAGCTTAACGTTTTCCATAGCTGTTAGCAGCGCTGCCGGCAGCGCAAATTCTTTATTTGTACAGGAAATAATAAGAATGCCTTACAATACAAATTTTTGCAATTGTTGGATAACAGCGTCAGTAGCTTAGTGGAAAAGCGATGAACTCCTGAACTGACAGGCCCGTGGTTCAATTCCCAGTTCATGCCGCTTAAGCTTTTTCTTTTTTATACCCGCTACTCATAGAGTAGAATGGTATTATAACTATGTTCAAACCGAAAATGTATGTAACAGGCAGAAGGAGACACCTTCGACCCCATAAAGTATATATATTCTGGCTCAGGATCATCAGCCGAGTCGATATAGCCATGTCCGTCTGTCCGTCTGTCTTTCTGTCCGTCTGTCTGTCCGTGTGAAAATCTAGATCTCAGCTATATAAGAGCTAGAACTACCAAAGTTGGTGACAGCATGTGTTATTATTGCACGCTGATCAAGTTTATTTTGGATTTTGGCCACGCCCCATTCCGCCCCTGTAAATCGAAAAACATTGATTACATGCGCAATTTTGATCCCATATTGTTTACATGATATCTATAGCTAGCCAGATGATCTCTGAAAATTTGGTAACAATCGGATAATAAACACAGAAGTTATTCAGCTTAACGTTTTCCACAGCTGTAAGCAGCGCTGCCGGCAGCGCTGCTTGCAGCATTGTGCCGAATCGTGTGTGCGTGTACGGTGGTGAAATGGGTTAAGTTGTGGACTGCAAAACGAACAGTACTATTATGCATTTACGGGTTCGAGTCCCGCCGGCATCAAAAATTAAATGTGTGCAAAAATGTTTTTTTTTTTACTTTATATTTTGACTTTGCATAAATAATATAAGTCCGTAGCCTTTTATGGTCAAAATATGATTGTAGCCGTTTTTTTGTTCCGCAAATAAATTATGTACAAGCAGCTGGGTAGCGGGTATATTACAGTCGAGCACACTCGACTGTAGCTTTCTTACTTGTTTTTATTTTATATTCTCATATATTTATACCCGCTACTCATAGAGTAGAAGGGTATTATAACTTTGTTCAAACCGAAAATGTATGTAACAGGCAAAAGGAGGCACCTCCGACCCCATAAAGTATATATATTCTGGCTCAGGATCAAAAGCCGAGTCGATATAGCCATGTCCGTCTGTCCATCTGTCCGTCTGTCCGTCTGTCTGTCCGTGTGAAAATCTAGACCTCAGCTATTATAAGAGCTAGGACTACCAAATTTGGTGACAATGTGTGTTATTATTGCACGCCGATCAAGTTTATTTTGAATTTTGGCCACGCCCCCTTCCGCCCCTGTAAATCGAAAAAACATTGATTACAAGCGCAATTTTGATCCCATATTGTTTACATGATATCTATAGCTAGCCAGATGATCTCTGAAAATTTGGTAACAATCGGATAATAAACACAGAAGTTATTCAGCTTAACGTTTTCCATAGCTGTTAGCAGCGCAAATTCTTTATTTGTACAGGAAATAATAAGAATGCCTTACAATACAAATTTTTGCAATTGTTGGATAACAGCGTCAGTAGCTTAGTGGAAAAGCGATGAACTCCTGAACTGACAGGCCCGTGGTTCAATTCCCAGTTCATGCCGCTTAAGCTTTTTCTTTTTTATACCCGCTACTCATAGAGTAGAATGGTATTATAACTATGTTCAAACCGAAAATGTATGTAACAGGCAGAAGGAGACACCTTCGACCCCATAAAGTATATATATTCTGGCTCTGGATCATCAGCCGAGTCGATATAGCCATGTCCGTCTGTCCGTCTGTCTTTCTGTCCGTCTGTCTGTCCGTGTGAAAATCTAGATCTCAGCTATATAAGAGCTAGAACTACCAAAGTTGGTGACAGCATGTGTTATTTTTGCACGCTGATCAAGTTTATTTTGGATTTTGGCCACGCCCCATTCCGCCCCTGTAAATCGAAAAAACATTGATTACATGCGCAATTTTGATCCCATATTGTTTACATGATATCTATAGCTAGCCAGATGATCTCTGAAAATTTGGTAACAATCGGATAATAAACACAGAAGTTATTCAGCTTAACGTTTTCCATAGCTGTTAGCAGCGCTGCCGGCAGCGCAAATTCTTTATTTGTACAGGAAATAATAAGAATGCCTTACAATGCAAATTTTTGCAGTTGTTAGATAACAGCGTCAGTAGCTTAGTGGAAAAGCGATGAACTCGTGAACTGACAGGCCCGTGGTTCAATTCCCAGTTCATGCCGCTTAAGCTTTTTCTTTTTTATACCCGCTACTCATAGAGTAGAAGGGTATTATAACTTTGTTCAAACCGAAAATGTATGTAACAGGCAGAAGGAGACACCTCCGACCCCATAAAGTATATATATTCTGGCTCAGGATCACTAGCTGAGTCGATTGAGCCGTGTCCGTCTGTCTGTCTGTCCGTCTGTCCGTTTGAACGTACTTCCATTGTTTGCGCCTGTGCTGCGCGTCGTGACGTGACGTCATCGTCACGATGCTTTGTTTCAGCCATAGCTTGTGACAGCTGATTGCTATGTTTTCACATGTAGATGGCTCTATTCAAAAATAGATCTAATTTAAACTAAAGGTGGCGGATGAACTTGTGCAGTTTTTTGATGGAATTAAATGTGTGATAATTTGTTTCGAAACTGGACGAATGGTATCTTACTGTCTGGCGCGCTCGACTGTAGCTTTCTTTACTTCTTTATTTTAGATTTTGGCTTTGCATAAATATTGTAAGTCCATGGGCCTTACAGTGATTGTAGCCGTTCTTTATTGTTTCACAAATAATTTTGATGTACGAGCAGCTAGGTAGCGAGTATCTGACAGTCGAGCACACTCGACTGTAGCTTTCCAACTTGTTAAACCATGGGTTTTAAAAACATACTAATGTCGAAATGTGCGTAACAGTTAGAAGGAGGCATCTGCGACCCCATAAAATATGTATATTCTTGCTCAGGATCACTAGCCGAGTCGATTAAGTCATGTCTGTCTGTCCGTCTGTATGAGCGCCTATATCTCAGAAACTAAAAAAGCTAGAGCCACCAAATTTGGTGATAACACTTATGTGAATCATACGCTGTAAAATTTTTATTAAAATTTGGGGCACGCCTACTTCCGCCCCCCGCAAATCGAAATACCGTATACAAAGCCCCTATATTTAGAAACTAAAAAAGCGAGAGCCACCAAATTTGGTCACAACACTAATGTGAATCATACGCTGTAAAATTTTTATTAAAATTTGGGACACGCCCCCGCAAATCGATAAACCGTATAGCAACCGCAATAATAAAGCTAGAGTATTCAGTTATGGTGTGAATGATAACTATCACCACCTAAGCGGTCGCTGAAAATTGGGTTCCGATCGGATAATGAACATAAAAGTTATTCAACGATTCATATAAAATTGCACTGCGCCCACTGCAAGCAAGCAAGCAGTGGTTTTTCTAAGCAGTGTTTTTTCCAACTGCTTGCACTGCTTGGCGTCTAACTAAAAATTATATGTGTTGTTTATTATTTTTCTTTGAAAAACACGATTACCAATAACAGTTTTCTAAATCTGATTTTTTTTCATAACCTGAAAAATCCATGGTCTTATGCAGTCACCACTTGATTGAAGCCGTTCTTACTTGTTTTTATACCCGCTACTCATAGAGTAGAAGGGCATTATAACTTTGTTCAAACCGAAAATGGTTGTAACAGGCAGAAGGAGACATGTCCGTCTGTCTGTCTGTCTGTCCGTGTGAAAATCTAGATCTCAGCTATTATAAGAGCTAGAACTACGAAATTTGGTGACAAGATGTGTTATTATTGCACGCTGATCAAGTTTATTTTGGATTTTGGCCACGCACCCTTCCGCCCCCGCAAATCAAAAAAAACATTGATAACAATTGCAATTTTGATGCCATATTGTTCATTTTCGGTTTACATGATAACTATAGCTAGCCAGATGATCTCTGAAAATTTGGTAACAATCGGATAATAAACACAGAAGTTATTCAGCTTAACGTTTTCCATAGCTGTAAGCAGCGCTGCCGAGCAGCGCAAATTCTTTATTTGTACAGGAGATAATAAGAATGCCTTACAATGCAAATTTTTGCAGTTGTTGGATAACAGCGTCAGTAGCTTAGTGAAAAAGCGATGAACTCCTGAACCGACAGGCCCGTGCTTCGTTTCCCAGTTCATGCCGCTTAAGCTTTTTCTTTTTTTAAGAACTTTTACTTTAAATTTTGAATATGCATTAATTGGTGGTCGTGTATTTTATTTAAAATTTTTTTAATGGCTCACAATGAACTTAGTTAACAAGTGGAGAAGTGACAGCCTCTTAAATCGGCTATGTGCGATTGTTAGAGCGCAGCTTTTTCTTCTATTTTTTTATTTTTATTTTTTATTTAATTGTATGTTTAAGTTATGAGAATAAATATCAACCAAAACACGCATCATGCATTCAGACTTTGTTTTTGTCGTGCAAGAATTTCCGAATGGTCTCATAATGTAACTTTGGCAAAATTTGCGTAATGGCTTAATGCCCGAATGGAGAAGTTGTATACCTCTTAGGTAATGGGTCCAAGGTTCGATTCCGCATGCATGCGTGTCATGGTGGGGGAGATCGAACTATTCTTTTTTTTCCAAATAAAAGTTTTTGCCTCCCTTTTTGAGCTACCTTCATGAAACTTTGTATACATGTTTCTTATTGCTGTCCGCTGTAAATAAGTCGGAACGAGCCGGTACGGACCGATACATCGTATAGATGCCATAGAAGCTATCGTTTTTTTAACAAAATTTATCAAAAGTTAGAGTGCTCTAGAACCTTTCCAATCAAGTATATAAAGAGGTATTAAAAGGGCACATATCGTTTTTTACATGCACGTATTCGATTTATAGTCCTTAACAGGAAGAATTATTATTTTTACTGTTTAAGTGATAAATCTTGGATTTTTGTGGTACCTGAATAAAAGTTATACCATTTCAATAGATTTTACGCCTTTTGGCGGCAGCGCTGCTTGCAGCATTGTGCCGAATAGTGTGTAGAGTAGTGTACGGTGGTGAAATGGGTTAGATTGTGGACTGCAAAACGAACAGAACTATTATGCATTTACGGGTTCGAGTCCCACCCGCATCAAAAATTAAATGTGTGCAAAACATTATTTTTATACCATTTGGCCATTGAAAATGGTCAAAAATGGTATACTAAGTTTGTGCAAATGTATGTAACAGGCAGAAGGAGACATGGCAGACCCCATAAAGTTTATATATTCTGGCTGAGGATCAATAGCCGAGTTGATTGAGCCATGTCTGTCCGTCTGTCCGTTTCTCTGTCTGTCCGTCTGTCTGTATGAACGTCGAGATCTCAGCTTTTACAAAAGCTAGAGACACCAAAATTGACATAATAGTTCCTGTATACCATACGCAGATCAAGTTTTCATACCCGCTCAGCTTTTATAAGAGCTAGGACTAACAAATTTGGTGACAAAATGTGTTATTATTGCACGCTGATCAAGTTTATTTTAGATTTTGGCCACGCCCCTTTCCGCCCCCGTAAATCGAAAAATATTAATTACAAGCCCAATTTTAATGTCATATGGTTCATTTTCGGTTTATATGATAACTATAGCTAGCCAGACGATCTCTGAAAATTGCGTAACAATCGGATAATAAACACAGAAGTAATTCAACTCAACGTTTTCCATAGCTTCAAGCAGCGCTGCCTGCAGCATTGTGCCGAACCGTGGATACGTGTACGGTGGTCAAATGTCTTAAGTGGTGGACTGCAAATCGAACAGTACTATTATGCATTTACGGGTTCGACCCCCGCAGTCAAAAATTAAATGTGTGCAAAAACTTTTTATACCCGCTGCTCATATAGTAAGGGTATTATAACTTTGTTCAAACCGAAAATGTATGTAACAGGCAGAAGGAGACACCTTCGACCCCATGAAGTGTATATATTCTGGCTCAGGATCAACAGCCGAGTCGATATAGCCATGTCCGTCTGTCTGTCTGTCCGTGTGAAAATCTAGATCTCAGCTATTATAAGAGCTAGAACTACCAAATTTGGTGACAAGATGTGTTATTATTGCACGCTGATCAAGTTTATTTTGGATTTTGGCCACGCCCCCTTCCGCCCCCGTAAATCGAAAAAAATTGATTACAAGCGCAATTTTGATGCCATATTGTTCATTTTCGGTTAACATGATAACTAAGCATGATAACCACCTAAGCGGTCGCTAAAAATTTGGTTCCGATCGGATAATGAACATAAAAGTTATTCAATTTTTCATATGGATTTGCACTGCGCCCACTGCAAGCAAGCAAGCAGTGTTTCTTTCAAGCAAAGTTTTTTTTTTTCAACTGCTTGGACTGCTTGGCGTCTAACTGAAAATTATATTTGTTGTTTGTTATATTTCTTTGAAAAATGCGTTTAATAACAGTTTTCTCAATCTGAATTTTTTCATAAACTTAAAAAATCCATGGTCTTATACAGTCAACACTTGACTGTAGCTGTTCTTACTTGTGTGTGTTGGGCCAACTAAAAAGTGCCACATGGCAGTTATGCACGACGACACCTAAAAGACACACACTCAAAACAGGCCCAAAAGACGACGACGATGAAAACCATTTCGCTTTCTAAAGGGCAAACACATGAACATCGAATTGAGCAAAGGAGTCAGACGGGGCTGGGGGGATCGTGGGGGTGATAGCTGCTTGGTTCCACAAAGTTGAACTTTTAGTTTTAGTTGAAGATGGACAAAAGTCGTGACAAGCCACAAACGACTAGGCAACAAACTAAATTCTCTTCCCTCTGCATTTCCTTTCACGTTGCCAAAACCAAGTAACGAGTCATGAATCACAGTAAGAGTGACCATTCATTTTCGGTTTACATGATAACTATAGCTAGCCAGATGATCTCTGAAAATTTGGTAACAATCGGATAATAAACACAGAAGTTATTCAGCTTAACGTTTTCCATAGCTGTAAGCAGCGCTGCCGGCACCGCAAATTCTTTACTTGTACAGGAGATAATAAGAATGCCTTACAATGCAAATTTTTGCAGTTGTTGGATAACAGCGTCAGTAGCTTAGTGGAAAAGCGATAAACTCCTGAACCGACAGGCCCGTGGTTCGATTTCCAGTTCATGCCGCTTAAGCTTTTTCTTTTTTTAAAATGACACATATCGTTTTTTACATGCACGTATTTAGAAATTTAATTTTTATTTTAGACTTTGACTTTGGATAAATATTGTAAGTCCATGGCCTATCACGGTTAAAATATGATTGTAGCCGTTCTTTATTGTTTCACAAATAATTTTGATGTACGAGCAGCTAGGTAGCGAGTATATGACAGTCGAGCACACTCGACTGTAGCTTTCCAACTTGTTAAACCATGGGTTTTAAAAACATACTAATGTCGAAATGTGCGTAACAGGTAGAAGGAGGCATCTGCGACCCCATAAAGTATGTATATTCTTGCTCAGGATCACGAGCCGAGTCGATTAAGTCATGTCTGTCTGTCCGTCTGTATGAGCGCTTATATCTCAGAAACTAAAAAAGCTAGAGCCACCAAATTTGGTGATAACACTAATGTGAATCATACGCTGTAAAATTTTTATTAAAATTTGGGACACGCCCCCGCAAATCGATAAACCGTATAGCAACCGCAATAATAAAGCTAGAGTATTCAGTTATGGTGTGAATGATAACTATCACCACCTAAGCGGTCGCTGAAAATTGGGTTCCGATCGGATAATGAACATAAAAGTTATTCAACGTTTCATATAGATTTGCACTGCGCCCACTGCAAGCAAGCAAGCAGTGTTTTTTCCAAGCAGTGTTTTTCCCAATCTGAAAAATCCATGGACTTACAGTCACCGCCGTAAAAATTTTATTAAAATTTGGGACACGCCTACTTCCGCCCCCGCAAATCGATAAACCGTATTGCAAGCGCAATAATAAAGCTAGAGTATTCAGTTTTGGTGTGAATGATAACTATCACCACCTAAGCGGTCGCTGAAAACTTGGTTCCGATTGGTTAATGAACATAAAAGTTATTCAACGTTTCATTCACTGCAAGCAAGCAAGCAGTGTTTTTTCCAAGCAGTGCTTTTTCCAACTGCTTGGACTGGTAGGCGTCTAACTGAAAATTATATGTGTTGTTTATTATTTTTCTTTGAAAAACACGATTACCAATAACAGTTTTCTAAATCTGATTTTTTTCATAACCTGAAAAATCCATGGTCTTATGCAGTCACCACTTGATTGATGCCGTTCTTACTTGTTTTTATACCCGCTACTCATAGAGTAGAAGGGCATTATAACTTTGTTCAAACCGAAAATGGTTGTAACAGGCAGAAGGAGACATGTCCGTCTGTCTGTCTGTTTGTCCTTGTGAAAATCTAGATCTCAGCTATTATAAGAGCTAGAACTACGAAATTTGGTGACAAAATGTGTTATTATTGCACGCCGATCAAATTTATTTTGGATTTTGGCCACGCCCCCTTCCGCCCCTGTAAATAAAAAAAAATTGATTACAAGCGCAATTTTGATGCCATATTGTTCATTTTCGGTTTACATGATAACTATAGCTAGCCAGATGATCTCTGAAAATTTGGTAACAATCGGATAATAAACACAGAAGTTATTCAGCTTAACGTTTTCCATAGCTGTAAGCAGCGCTGTCGGCAGCGCAATTTCTTTATTTGTATGCAATGCAAATTTTTTCAGCTGTTGGAAAATAGTGTCAGTAGCTTAGTGGAAATGCGATGAACTCCTAAACCGACAGGTCCGTGGTTGGATTCCCAGTTCATGCCGCTTAAGCTTTTTCTTTTTATACCCGCTACTCATAGAGTAGAAGGGTATTATAACTTTGTTCAAACCGAAAATGTATGTAACAGGCAGAAGGAGACACCTCCGACCCCATAAAGTATATATATTCTGGCTCAGGATCAACAGCCGAGTCGATATAGCCATGTCCGTCTGTCCGCCTGTCCTTCTGTCCGTCTGTCTGTCCGTGTGAAAATCTAGATCTCAGCTATTGTAAGAGCTAGGAAAACCAAATTTGGTGACAATATGTGTTATTATTGCACGCTGATCAAGTTTATTTTGGATTTTGGCCACGCCCCTTCCGCCTGCAGCGCTGCTTGCAGCATTGTGCCGAATCGTGTGTGCGTGTACGGTGGTGAAATGGGTTAAGTTGTGGACTGCAAAACGAACAGTACTATTATGCATTTACGGGTTCGAGTCCCGCCCGCATCAAAAATTAAATGTGTGCAAAAATGTTTTTTTTTTTTATTTTATATTTTGACTTTGCATAAATATTATAAGTCCATAACGTTTTCCATAGCTGTTAGCAGCGCTGCCGGCAGCGCAAATTCTTTATTTGTACAGGAAATAATAAGAATGCCTTACAATGCAAATTTTTGCAGTTGTTAGATAACAGCGTCAGTAGCTTAGTGGAAAAGCGATGAACTCGTGAACTGACAGGCCCGTGGTTCAATTCCCAGTTCATGCCGCTTAAGCTTTTTCTTTTTTATACCCGCTACTCATAGAGTAGAAGGGTATTATAACTTTGTTCAAACCGAAAATGTATGTAACAGGCAGAAGGAGACACCTCCGACCCCATAAAGTATATATATTCTGGCTCAGGATCACTAGCTGAGTCGATTGAGCCGTGTCCGTCTGTCTGTCTGTCCGTCTGTCCGTTTGAACGTACTTCCATTGTTTGCGCCTGTGCTGCGCGTCGTGACGTGACGTCATCGTCACGATGCTTTGTTTCAGCCATAGCTTGTGACAGCTGATTGCTATGTTTTCACATGTAGATGGCTCTATTCAAAAATAGATCTAATTTAAACTAAAGGTGGCGGATGAACTTGTGCAGTTTTTTGATGGAATTAAATGTGTGATAATTTGTTTCGAAACTGGACGAATGGTATCTTACTGTCTGGCGCGCTCGACTGTAGCTTTCTTTACTTCTTTATTTTAGATTTTGGCTTTGCATAAATATTGTAAGTCCATGGGCCTTACAGTGATTGTAGCCGTTCTTTATTGTTTCACAAATAATTTTGATGTACGAGCAGCTAGGTAGCGAGTATCTGACAGTCGAGCACACTCGACTGTAGCTTTCCAACTTGTTAAACCATGGGTTTTAAAAACAAACTAATGTCGAAATGTGCGTAACAGTTAGAAGGAGGCATCTGCGACCCCATAAAATATGTATATTCTTGCTCAGGATCACTAGCCGAGTCGATTAAGTCATGTCTGTCTGTCCGTCTGTATGAGCGCCTATATCTCAGAAACTAAAAAAGCTAGAGCCACCAAATTTGGTGATAACACTTATGTGAATCATACGCTGTAAAATTTTTATTAAAATTTGGGGCACGCCTACTTCCGCCCCCGCAAATCGAAATACCGTATACAAAGCCCCTATATTTAGAAACTAAAAAAGCGAGAGCCACCAAATTTGGTCACAACACTAATGTGAATCATACGCTGTAAAATTTTTATTAAAATTTGGGACACGCCCCCGCAAATCGATAAACCGTATAGCAACCGCAATAATAAAGCTAGAGTATTCAGTTATGGTGTGAATGATAACTATCACCACCTAAGCGGTCGCTGAAAATTGGGTTCCGATCGGATAATGAACATAAAAGTTATTCAACGATTCATATAAAATTGCACTGCGCCCACTGCAAGCAAGCAAGCAGTGGTTTTTCTAAGCAGTGTTTTTTCCAACTGCTTGCACTGCTTGGCGTCTAACTAAAAATGATATGTGTTGTTTATTATTTTTCTTTGAAAAACACGATTACCAATAACAGTTTTCTAAATCTGATTTTTTTCATAACCTGAAAAATCCATGGTCTTATGCAGTCACCACTTGATTGAAGCCGTTCTTACTTGTTTTTATACCCGCTACTCATAGAGTAGAAGGGCATTATAACTTTGTTCAAACCGAAAATGGTTGTAACAGGCAGAAGGAGATATGTCCGTCTGTCTGTCTGTCTGTCCGTGTGAAAATCTAGATCTCAGCTATTATAAGAGCTAGAACTACGAAATTTGGTGACAAGATGTGTTATTATTGCACGCTGATCAAGTTTATTTTGGATTTTGGCCACGCACCCTTCCGCCCCCGCAAATCAAAAAAACATTGATAACAATTGCAATTTTGATGCCATATTGTTCATTTTCGGTTTACATGATAACTATAGCTAGCCAGATGATCTCTGAAAATTTGGTAACAATCGGATAATAAACACAGAAGTTATTCAGCTTAACGTTTTCCATAGCTGTAAGCAGCGCTGCCGGCAGCGCAAATTCTTTATTTGTACAGGAGATAATAAGAATGCCTTACAATGCAAATTTTTGCAGTTGTTGGATAACAGCGTCAGTAGCTTAGTGAAAAAGCGATGAACTCCTGAACCGACAGGCCCGTGCTTCGTTTCCCAGTTCATGCCGCTTAAGCTTTTTCTTTTTTTAAGAACTTTTACTTTAAATTTTGAATATGCATTAATTGGTGGTCGTGTATTTTATTTAAAATTTTTTTAATGGCTCACAATGAACTTAGTTAACAAGTGGAGAAGTGACAGCCTCTTAAATCGGCTATGTGCGATTGTTAGAGCGCAGCTTTTTCTTCTATTTTTTTATTTTTATTTTTTATATAATTGTATGTTTAAGTTATGAGAATAAATATCAACCAAAACACGCATTATGCATTCAGACTTTGTTTTTGTCGTGCAAGAATTTCCGAATGGTCTCATAATGTAACTTTGGCAAAATTTGCGTAATGGCTTAATGCCCGAATGGAGAAGTTGTATACCTCTTAGGTAATGGGTCCAAGGTTCGATTCCGCATGCATGCGTGTCATGGTGGGGGAGATCGAACTATTCTTTTTTTTCCAAATAAAAGTTTTTGCCTCCCTTTTTGAGCTACCTTCATGAAACTTTGTATACATGTTTCTTATTGCTGTCCGCTGTAAATAAGTCGGAACGAGCCGGTACGGACCGATACATCGTATAGATGCCATAGAAGCTATCGTTTTTTTAACAAAATTTATCAAAAGTTAGAGTGCTCTAGAACCTTTCCAATCAAGTATATAAAGAGGTATTAAAAGGGCACATATCGTTTTTTACATGCACGTATTCGATTTATAGTCCTTAACAGGAAGAATTATTATTTTTACTGTTTAAGTGATAAATCTTGGATTTTTGTGGTACCTGAATAAAAGTTATACCATTTCAATAGATTTTACGCCTTTTGGCGGCAGCGCTGCTTGCAGCATTGTGCCGAATAGTGTGTAGAGTAGTGTACGGTGGTGAAATGGGTTAGATTGTGGACGGCAAAACGAACAGAACTATTATGCATTTACGGGTTCGAGTCCCACCCGCATCAAAAATTAAATGTGTGCAAAACATTATTTTTATACCATTTGGCCATTGAAAATGGTCAAAAATGGTATACTAAGTTTGTGCAAATGTATGTAACAGGCAGAAGGAGACATGGCAGACCCCATAAAGTTTATATATTCTGGCTGAGGATCAATAGCCGAGTCGATTGAGCCATGTCTGTCCGTCTGTCCGTTTCTCTGTCTGTCCGTCTGTCTGTATGAACGTCGAGATCTCAGCTTTTACAAAAGCTAGAGACACCAAAATTGACATAATAGTTCCTGTATACCATACGCAGATCAAGTTTTCATACCCGCTCAGCTTTTATAAGAGCTAGGACTAACAAATTTGGTGACAAAATGTGTTATTATTGCACGCTGATCAAGTTTATTTTAGATTTTGGCCACGCCCCTTTCCGCCCCCGTAAATTGAAAAATATTAATTACAAGCCCAATTTTAATGTCATATGGTTCATTTTCGGTTTATATGATAACTATAGCTAGCCAGACGATCTCTGAAAATTGCGTAACAATCGGATAATAAACACAGAAGTAATTCAACTCAACGTTTTCCATAGCTTCAAGCAGCGCTGCCTGCAGCATTGTGCCGAACCGTGGATACGTGTACGGTGGTCAAATGTCTTAAGTGGTGGACTGCAAATCGAACAGTACTATTATGCATTTACGGGTTCGACCCCCGCAGTCAAAAATTAAATGTGTGCAAAAACTTTTTATACCCGCTGCTCATATAGTAAGGGTATTATAACTTTGTTCAAACCGAAAATGTATGTAACAGGCAGAAGGAGACACCTTCGACCCCATGAAGTGTATATATTCTGGCTCAGGATCAACAGCCGAGTCGATATAGCCATGTCCGTCTGTCTGTCTGTCCGTGTGAAAATCTAGATCTCAGCTATTATAAGAGCTAGAACTACCAAATTTGGTGACAAGATGTGTTATTATTGCACGCTGATCAAGTTTATTTTGGATTTTGGCCACGCCCCCTTCCGCCCCCGTAAATCGAAAAAAAATTGATTACAAGCGCAATTTTGATGCCATATTGTTCATTTTCGGTTAACATGATAACTAAGCATGATAACCACCTAAGCGGTCGCTAAAAATTTGGTTCCGATCGGATAATGAACATAAAAGTTATTCAATTTTTCATATGGATTTGCACTGCGCCCACTGCAAGCAAGCAAGCAGTGTTTCTTTCAAGCAAAGTTTTTTTTTTCAACTGCTTGGACTGCTTGGCGTCTAACTGAAAATTATATTTGTTGTTTGTTATATTTCTTTGAAAAATGCGTTTAATAACAGTTTTCTCAATCTGAATTTTTTCATAAACTTAAAAAATCCATGGTCTTATACAGTCAACACTTGACTGTAGCTGTTCTTACTTGTGTGTGTTGGGCCAACTAAAAAGTGCCACATGGCAGTTATGCACGACGACACCCAAAAGACACACACTCAAAACAGGCCCAAAAGACGACGACGATGAAAACCATTTCGCTTTCTAAAGGGCAAACATATGAACATCGAATTGAGCAAAGGAGTCAGACGGGGCTGGGGGGATCGTGGGGGTGATAGCTGCTTGGTTCCACAAAGTTGAACTTTTAGTTTTAGTTGAAGATGGACAAAAGTCGTGACAAGCCACAAACGACTAGGCAACAAACTAAATTCTCTTCCCTCTGCATTTCCTTTCACGTTGCCAAAACCAAGTAACGAGTCATGAATCACAGTAAGAGTGACCATTCATTTTCGGTTTACATGATAACTATATGTAGCTAGCCAGATGATCTCTGAAAATTTGGTAACAATCGGATAATAAACACAGAAGTTATTCAGCTTAACGTTTTCCATAGCTGTAAGCAGCGCTGCCGGCACCGCAAATTCTTTACTTGTACAGGAGATAATAAGAATGCCTTACAATGCAAATTTTTGCAGTTGTTGGATAACAGCGTCAGTAGCTTAGTGGAAAAGCGATAAACTCCTGAACCGACAGGCCCGTGGTTCGATTTCCAGTTCATCCCGCTTAAGCTTTTTCTTTTTTTAAAATGACACATATCGTTTTTTACATGCACGTATTTAGAAATTTAATTTTTATTTTAGACTTTGACTTTGGATAAATATTGTAAGTCCATGGCCTATCACGGTTAAAATATGATTGTAGCCGTTCTTTATTGTTTCACAAATAATTTTGATGTACGAGCAGCTAGGTAGCGAGTATATGACAGTCGAGCACACTCGACTGTAGCTTTCCAACTTGTTAAACCATGGGTTTTAAAAACATACTAATGTCGAAATGTGCGTAACAGGTAGAAGGAGGCATCTGCGACCCCATAAAGTATGTATATTCTTGCTCAGGATCACGAGCCGAGTCGATTAAGTCATGTCTGTCTGTCCGTCTGTATGAGCGCTTATATCTCAGAAACTAAAAAAGCTAGAGCCACCAAATTTGGTGATAACACTAATGTGAATCATACGCTGTAAAATTTTTATTAAAATTTGGGACACGCCCCCGCAAATCGATAAACCGTATAGCAACCGCAATAATAAAGGTAGAGTATTCAGTTATGGTGTGAATGATAACTATCACCACCTAAGCGGTCGCTGAAAATTGGGTTCCGATCGGATAATGAACATAAAAGTTATTCAACGTTTCATTTAGATTTGCACTGCGCCCACTGCAAGCAAGCAAGCAGTGTTTTTTCCAAGCAGTGTTTTTCCCAATCTGAAAAATCCATGGACTTACAGTCACCGCCGTAAAAATTTTATTAAAATTTGGGACACGCCTACTTCCGCCCCCGCAAATCGATAAACCGTATTGCAAGCGCAATAATAAAGCTAGAGTATTCAGTTTTGGTGTGAATGATAACTATCACCACCTAAGCGGTCGCTGAAAACTTGGTTCCGATTGGTTAATGAACATAAAAGTTATTCAACGTTTCATTCACTGCAAGCAAGCAAGCAGTGTTTTTTCCAAGCAGTGCTTTTTCCAACTGCTTGGACTGGTAGGCGTCTAACTGAAAATTATATGTGTTGTTTATTATTTTTCTTTGAAAAACACGATTACCAATAACAGTTTTCTAAATCTGATTTTTTTCATAACCTGAAAAATCCATGGTCTTATGCAGTCACCACTTGATTGATGCCGTTCTTACTTGTTTTTATACCCGCTACTCATAGAGTAGAAGGGCATTATAACTTTGTTCAAACCGAAAATGGTTGTAACAGGCAGAAGGAGACATGTCCGTCTGTCTGTCTGTTTGTCCTTGTGAAAATCTAGATCTCAGCTATTATAAGAGCTAGAACTACGAAATTTGGTGACAAAATGTGTTATTATTGCACGCCGATCAAATTTATTTTGGATTTTGGCCACGCCCCCTTCCGCCCCTGTAAATAAAAAAAATTGATTACAAGCGCAATTTTGATGCCATATTGTTCATTTTCGGTTTACATGATAACTATAGCTAGCCAGATGATCTCTGAAAATTTGGTAACAATCGGATAATAAACACAGAAGTTATTCAGCTTAACGTTTTCCATAGCTGTAAGCAGCGCTGTCGGCAGCGCAATTTCTTTATTTGTATGCAATGCAAATTTTTTCAGCTGTTGGAAAATAGTGTCAGTAGCTTAGTGGAAATGCGATGAACTCCTAAACCGACAGGTCCGTGGTTGGATTCCCAGTTCATGCCGCTTAAGCTTTTTCTTTTTATACCCGCTACTCATAGAGTAGAAGGGTATTATAACTTTGTTCAAACCGAAAATGTATGTAACAGGCAGAAGGAGACACCTCCGACCCCATAAAGTATATATATTCTGGCTCAGGATCAACAGCCGAGTCGATATAGCCATGTCCGTCTGTCCGCCTGTCCTTCTGTCCGTCTGTCTGTCCGTGTGAAAATCTAGATCTCAGCTATTGTAAGAGCTAGGAAAACCAAATTTGGTGACAATATGTGTTATTATTGCACGCTGATCAAGTTTATTTTGGATTTTGGCCACGCCCCTTCCGCCTGCAGCGCTGCTTGCAGCATTGTGCCGAATCGTGTGTGCGTGTACGGTGGTGAAATGGGTTAAGTTGTGGACTGCAAAACGAACAGTACTATTATGCATTTACGGGTTCGAGTCCCGCCCGCATCAAAAATTAAATGTGTGCAAAAATGTTTTTTTTTTTTTATTTTATATTTTGACTTTGCATAAATATTATAAGTCCATAGCCTTTTACGGTCAAAATATGATTGTAGCCGTTTTTTTGTTCCGCAAATAAATTATGTACAAGCGTAGCGGGTATATTACACTCGACTGTAGCTTTCTTACTTGTTTTTTTAAGAACTTTTCCTTTAATTAGACCATGGATTTTAAAAAAATACATGGTCTATTGTGATGTCGAAATGTGCGTAACAGGTAGAAGGAGGCATCTGCGACCCCATGAAATATATATATTCTTGCTTAGGATCAACAGCCGAGTCGACATAGCCATGTCCGTCTGTCCGTCTGTCTGTCCGTCTGTCTGTCTGTCCGTCTGTCTGTCCGTGTGAAAACCTAGATCTCAGCTATTATAAGAGCTAGAACTAGTAAATTTAATGACAAAATGTGTTATTATTGCACGCTGATCAAGTTTATTTAGGATTTTGGCCACGCCCTCTTCCACCTCTGTAAATCGAAAAAAATTGATTAAAAGCGTAATTTTGATGCCATATTGTTCATTTTTGGTTTATATGATACCTATAGCTAGCCAGATCATCTTTGGTAACAATCGGATAATAAACACAGAAGTTATTCAGCTTAACGTTTTCCATAGCTGTAAGCAGCGCTGCCGGCAGCGCAAATTCTTTATTTGTACAGGAGATAATAAGAATGCTTACAATGCAAATTTTTGCAGTTGTTGGATAACAGCGTCAGTAGCTTAGTGAAAAAGCGATGAACTCCTGAACCGACAGGCCCGTGCTTCGTTTCCCAGTTCATGCCGCTTAAGCTTTTTCTTTTTTTAAGAACTATTTCTTTAAATTTTGAATATGCTTTAATTGGTGGTCGTGTATTTTATTTAAAATTTTTTTAATGGCTCACAATGAACTTTGTTAACAAGTGGAGAAGTGACAGTCTCTTAAATCAGCTGTGTGCGATTGTTAGAGCGCAGCTTTTTCTTCTATTTTTTTATTTTTATTTATTATTTAAATGTATGTTTAAGTTAAGAGAATAAATATCAACCAAAACACGCATCATGCATTCAGACTTTGTTTTTGTCGTGCAAGAATTTCCGAATGGTCTCATAATGTAACTTTGGCAAAATTTGCGTAATGGCTTAATGCCCGAATGGAGAAGTTGTGGACCTCTTAGGTAATGAGTCCAAGGTTCGATTCCGCATGCATGCGTGTCATGGTGGGGGAGATCGAACTATTCTTTTTTTTCCAAATAAAAGTTTTTGCCTCCCTTTTTGTTTAAGTGATAAATCTTGGATTTTTGTGGTACCTGAATAAAAGTTATACCATTTCAATACTTTTTACTCCTTTTGCCTGCAGCGCTGCTTGCAGCATTGTGGCGAATTGTGTGTGCGTGTACGGTGGTGAAATGGGTTAAGTTCTGGACTGCAAAACGAACAGAACTATTATGCATTTACGGGTTCGAGTCCCACCCGCATCAAAAATTAAATATGTGCAAAAAATTATTTTTATACCATTCGGCCATTGAAAATGGTCAAAAAGTGTATACTAAGTTTGTGCAAATGTATGTAACAGGCAGAAGGAGACATGGCAGACCCCATAAAGTATATATGTTCTGGCTGAGGATCAAAAGCCGAGTCCATTGAGCCATGTCTGTCCGTCTGTCCGTTTGTCTGTCTGTCCGTCTGTCTGTATGAACGTCGAGATCTCAGCTTTTACAAAAGCTACAGACGCCAAAATTGACATAATAGTTTCTGTATACCATACGCAGATCAAGTTTCCATACCCGCTCAGCTTTTATAAGAGCTAGGACTAACAAATTTGGTGACAAAATGTGTTATTATTGCACGCTGATCAAGTTTATTTTAGATTTTGGCCACGCTCCTTTCCGCCCCCGTAAATAGAAAAATATTGATTACAAGCACAATTTTAATGTCATGTTGTTCATTTTCGGTTTGTATGATAACTATAGCTAGCCAGACGATCTCTGAAAATTGCGTAACAATCGGATAATAAACACAGAAGTTATTCAACTCAACGTTTTCCTTAGCTGTAAGCAGCAGCGCAAATTCTTTTATTGTATGGGATATAATAAGAATGCCTTACAATGCAAATTTTTGCAGTTGTTGGATAACAGCGTCAGTAGCTTAGTGGAAAAGCGGTCTTTTGTGTTTGTCGAAATGTGCATAAGAAAAATGTTTGAAAAATGCGTTTAATACAAGTTTTCTCAATCTGAATTTTTTCATAAACTTAAAAAATCCATGGTCTTATACAGTCAACACTTGACTGTAGCCGTTCTTACTTGTTTGTGTTGGGCCAACTAAAAACTGCCACATGGCAGTTATGCACGACGACACCCAAAAGACACACACTCAAAACAGGCCCAAAAGACGACGACGATGAAAACCATTTCGCTTTCTAAAGGGCAAACATATGAACATCGAATTGAGCAAAGGAGTCAGACGGGGCTGGGGGGATCGTGGGGGTGATAGCTGCTTGGTTCCACAAAGTTGAACTTTTAGTTTTAGTTGAAGATGGACAAAAGTCGTGACAAGCCACAAACGACTAGGCAATAAACTAAATACTCTTCCCTCTGCTTTTTCTTTCACGTTGCCAAAACCAAGTAACGAGTTATGAATCACAGTAAGAGTGACCAACTGCAGGAAGCGGAGTGAGCAAAATTACAAATACCCAACCCTTTTATTTTTTTATGTACTTTTCAATCCGGCATCATGTGTTTGCAGAAACCTGATGAGCATAAGCTGAATCCGCCTTTCTTTATACTTTCGGCTTGTGTGTGTTGCGTGTATTGTGTGCAGCTTTTAACCATTGGCCCTTGCCGAGGGTTGTTCAAATTGTTTTGCTTGTAAATCTTGCACTTGGCAGCTGGGCGAGCGGACGGAAATGTTTTGTTTTCTTTGTGGGCTTCTCTTACTCTCCCCCTCTCTTCCTGTGCATACCTATCGCAATGCAACAGGGAAGGTGCAGCGAAAGGCGTTTCGCTTATGTAGGCGGCATTGAAGTGGAGATGATGCCAATTAAACACATTAGTCTTGCTTTCTCATTGCCAAGGGTAACTGTCACATTGCCTACGGCCTGCTTTTATTCCGCCCGCTTGATGCTTTCATCCTCGTCTCTAGCTTTATTGTTATTTTCGCATTGAATATTTGTAGGCTCCCAAATTTTCAGCGCAATTATCGGAGCCACAAAAGCCACTCATTTGGCTTTTGACAGTCGCAGTCTTGTCTGGGTTTCCCTTACAGACTATAGTTCTTTACACTCTCTTGTAGCGACATTTTGCTTTTGCGCTTTCTGGCTCAACAGCCAAGTTGATATAACCATGTCCGCCTGTCTGTCCGTATGAAAATCTAGATATCAGCTATTATATAGCTATGAACTTACAAATTTAGTAACAATATGTGTCATTATTGCACACAGATCAAGTTTATTTTGGATATTGGACATGCTCCCTTCCGCCCCCGTAAATCGAAAAACAATGATTACAAGCTCAATTTTGATGCTATATTGTTCATTTTCGGTTTATGCTGGCTGCGCTGCCTGCAGCACTGTAAAACGAACAGTACTATTATACATTTACGGGTTCGATTCCAGACAGCGTCAAAAATTAAATTACTAAAATTTTTTTTTAGACCATGGATTTTAAAACAAGTAAGAAAGCTACATTGGAGTGTGCTCGACTGTAATATACCCGCTACCCAGCTGCTTGTACATAATTTATTTGCGGAACAAAAAAACGGCTACAATCATATTTTGACCGTAAAAGGCTATGGACTTATAATATTTATGCAAAGTCAAAATATAAAATAAAAAAAAAAACATTTTTGCACACATTTAATTTTTGATGCGGGCGGGACTCGAACCCGTAAATGCATAATAGTACTGTTCGTTTTGCAGTCCACAACTTAACCCATTTCACCACCGTACACGCACACACGATTCGGCACAATGCTGCAAGCAGCGCTGCCGGCAGCGCTGCTTACAGCTGTGGAAAACGTTAAGCTGAATAACTTCTGTGTTTATTATCCGATTGTTACCAAAATTTCAGAGATCATCTGGCTAGCTGTAGTTATCATGCAAACCGAAAATGAACAATTTGGCATCAAAATTGCACTTGTTATCAATGTTTTTTCGATTTGCGGGGGCGGAAGGTGGCGTGGCCAAAATCAAAAATAAACTTGATCAGCGTGCAATAATAACACATATTGTCACCAAATTTGGTTGTCCTAGCTCTTATAATAGCTGAGATCTAGATTTTCACACGGACAGACAGACGGACATGGCTATATCGACTCGGCTGTTGATCCTGAGCCAGAATATATATACTTTATGGGGTCGGAGGTGTCTCCTTCTGCCTGTTACATACATTTTCGGTTTGAACAAAGTTATAATACCCTTCTACTCTATGAGTCGCGGGTATAAAAATACATGAAGGAGGCATCTGCGACCCCATAAAGTACTCAGGATCACTAGCCGAGTCGATTAAGCCATGTCTGTCTGTCCGTCTGTATAAGCGCCTATATCTCAGAAACTAAAAAAGCTAGAGCCACCAAATTTGGTGGCAACACTTATGTGAATCATACGCTGTAAAATTTGTATTAAAATTTGGGACACGCCTACTTCCGCCCTCGCAAATCGATAAACCGTATAGCAAGCGCAATAATAAAGCTAAAGTATTCAGTTTTGGTGTGAATGATAACTATCACCACCTAAGCGGTCGCTGAAAATTTGGTTCCGAGCGGATAATGAACATAAAAGTTATTCAACGTTTCGTATAGATTTGCACTGCGCCCACTGCAAGCAAGCAAGCAGTGTTTTTTCCAACTGTTTGGACTGCTTGGCGTCTAACTGAAAATAATATATGTTGTTTATTATTTTTTTTTTGAAAAACACGTTTATCAATAACAGATTTCCAAATCTGATTTTTTTCATAAGCTTGAAAAATCCATGGTCTTATTCAGTCAACATTTGACTGTAGCAGTTCTTACTTGTTAGACCATGGATTTTAAAAAAATACATGGTCTATTGTGTTTGTCGAAATGTGCGTAAAAGGTAGAAGGGGGCATCTGCGACCCCATAAAGTATATATATTCTTGCTCAGGATCACTAGCCGAGTCGATTAAGCCTTGTCTGTATATCCGTCTGTATGAACGCCTATATCTCAGAAACTAAAAAAGCTGGAGCCACCAAATTTGGTGACAACACTTGTGTGAATCATATGCTGTGAAATTGTTATTAAAATTTGGGCCACGCCTACTTCCGCCCCCACAAATCGATAAACCGTGTAGCTAGCCCCTATATCTTAGAAACTAAAAAAGCTAGAGCCACCAAATTTGGTGACAACACTTATGTGAATCATACGCTGTAAAATTTGTATTAAAATTTGGGACACGCCTACTTCCGCCCTCGCAAATTGATAAACCGTATAGCAAGCGCAATAATAAAGCTAGAGTATGCAGTTTTGTTGTGAATGATAACCATCACCACCTAAGCGGTCGCTGAAAATTTGGTTTCGATCGGATAATGAACATAAAAGTTATTCAACGTTTAATATTGATTTACACTGCGCCTTGGGGCACGCCTACTTCCGCCCCCTCCCCAAATCGAAAAACCGTATTGCAAGCCCCTATATCTCAGAAACTAAAAAAGCTAGAGCCACCAAATTTGGTGACAACACTTATGTGAATCATACGCTGTAAAATATTTATTAAAATTTGGGCCACGGCTTCTTCCGCCCCCGCAAATCGAAAAACCGTATTGCAATCTCCTATATCACAAAAACTAAAAATTTGGTGGAAACACTCATGTTAATCACACGCTGTAAAATTTGTATTAAAATTTGGGCCACGCCTACTTACGCCCCCGCAAGAGTAGTAGAGTATTCAGTTTTGGTGTCAATGCTAACTATTCCCACCTAAACGATGGCTGAAAATTTGGTCCGATCGGATAATGAACATAAAAGTTATTCAACGTTTCATATAGATTTGCACTGAGCCCACTGCAAGTAAGCAAGCAGTGTTTTTTCCAACTGCTTGGACTGCTTGGCGTCTAACTGAAAATAATATGTGTTGTTTATTATTTTTTTTGAAAAACACGTTTATCAATAACAGATTTCCAAATCTGATTTTTTTCATAAGCTTGAAAAATCCATGGTCTTATACAGTCAACATTTGACTGTAGCAGTTCTTACTTGTTAGACCATGGATTTTAAAAAAATACATGGTCTATTGTGTTTGTCGAAATATGCGTAACAGGTAGAAGGAGGCATCTGCGACCCCATAAAGTATATATATTCTTGCTCAGGATCACTAGCCGAGTCGATTAAGCCTTGTCAGTATGTCCGTCTGTCCGTCTGTATGAACGCCTATATCTCAGAAACTAAAAAAGCTAGAGCCACCAAATTTGGTGACAACACTTGTGTGAATCATATGCTGTGAAATTGTTATTAAAATTTGGGCCACGCCTACTTCCGCTCCTACAAATCGATAAACCGTGTAGCAAGCCCCTATATCTTAGAAACTAAAAAAGCTAGAGCCACCAAATTTGGTGACAACACTTATGTGAATCATACGCTGTAAAATTTGTATTAAAATTTGGGACACGCCTACTTCCGCCCTCGCAAATTGATAAACCGTATAGCAAGCGCAATAATAAAGCTAGAGTATGCAGTTTTGTTGTGAATGATAACCATCACCACCTAAGCGGTCGCTGAAAATTTGGTTTCGATCGGATAATGAACATAAAAGGTATTCAACGTTTCATATTGATTTACACTGCGCCTTGGGGCACGCCTACTTCCGCCCCCTCCCCAAATCGAAAAACCGTATTGCAAGCCCCTATATCTCAGAAACTAAAAAAGCTAGAGCCACCAAATTTGGTGACAACACTTATGTGAATCATACGCTGTAAAATGTTTATTGAAATTTGGGCCACGGCTTCTTCCGCCCCCGCAAATCGAAAAACCGTATTGCAATCTCCTATATCACAAAAACTAAAAATTTGGTGGAAACACTCATGTTAATCACACGCTGTAAAATTTGTATTAAAATTTGGGCCACGCCTACTTACGCCCCCGCAAGAGTAGTAGAGTATTCAGTTTTGGTGTCAATGCTAACTATTCCCACCTAAACGATGGCTGAAAATTTGGTCCGATCGGATAATGAACATAAAAGTTATTCAACGTTTCATATAGATTTGCACTGAGCCCACTGCAAGCAAGCAAGCAGTGTTTTTTCCAACTGCTTGGACTGCTTGGCGTCTAACTGAAAATAATATGTGTTGTTTATTATTTTTTTGAAAAACACGTTTATCAATAACAGATTTCCAAATCTGATTTTTTTCATAAGCTTGAAAAATCCATGGTCTTATACAGTCAACATTTGACTGTAGCAGTTCTTACTTGTTAGACCATGGATTTTAAAAAAATACATGGTCTATTGTGTTTGTCGAAATATGCGTAACAGGTAGAAGGAGGCATCTGCGACCCCATAAAGTATATATATTCTTGCTCAGGATCACTAGCCGAGTCGATTAAGCCTTGTCTGTATGTCCGTCTGTCCGTCTGTATGAACGCCTATATCTCAGAAACTAAAAAGCTAGAGCCACCAAATTTGGTGACAACACTTGTGTGAATCATATGCTGTGAAATTGTTATTAAAATTTGGGCCACGCCTACTTCCGCTCCTACAAATCGATAAACCGTGTAGCAAGCCCCTATATCTTAGAAACTAAAAAAGCTAGAGCCACCAAATTTGGTGACAACACTTATGTGAATCATACGCTGTAAAATTTGTATTAAAATTTGGGACACGCCTACTTCCGCCCTCGCAAATTGATAAACCGTATAGCAAGCGCAATAATAAAGCTAGAGTATGCAGTTTTGTTGTGAATGATAACCATCACCACCTAAGCGGTCGCTGAAAATTTGGTTTCGATCGGATAATGAACATAAAAGGTATTCAACGTTTTATATTGATTTACACTGCGCCTTGGGGCACGCCTACTTCCGCCCCCCCAAATCGAAAAACCGTATTGCAAGCCCCTATATCTCAAAAACTAAAAAAGCTAGAGCCACCAAATTTAGTGGAAACACTTGCCTTAATCATAAGCTGTAAAATTTTTATTAAAATTTGGGCCACGCCTACTTCCGGCCCCGCAAATCGAAAAACCGTATAGCAAGCGCAATAGTAAAGCTAGAGTATTCAGTTTTGGTGTGAATGATAACTATCCCCACCTAAACGATGGCTGAAAATTTGATCCGATCGGATAATGAACATAAAAAAGAGTCAACATTTGACTAAAGCAGTTCTTACTTGTTAGAGCATGGATTTAAAAAAAATACATGGTCTATTGTGTTTGTCGAAATGTGCGTAAAAGGTAGAAGGGGGCATCTGCGACCCCATAAAGTATATATATTCTTGCTCAGGATCACTAGCCGAGTCGATTAAGCCTTGTCAGTCTGTCCGTCTGTCCGTCTGTATGAACGCCTATATCTCAGAAACTAAAAAAGCTAGAGCCACCAAATTTGGTGACAACACTTATGGGAATCATATGCTGTAAAATTTGTATTAAAATTTGGGACACGCCTACATCCGCCCCCGCACTTCGAAAAACCGTATCGCAAGCGCAATAATAAAGCTAAAGTATTCAGTTTTGGTGTGAATGATAACTATCACCACCTAAGCGGTCGCTGAAAATTTGGTTCCGATCGGATAATGAACATAAAAGTTATTCAACGTTTCATATAGATTTGCACTGCGCCCACTGCAAGCAAGCAAGCAGTGTTTTTTCCAACTGCTTGGACTGCTTGGCGTCTAACTGAAAATAATATGTGTTTATTATTTTTTTTGAAAAACACGTTTATCAATAACAAATTTCCAAATCAGATTTTTTTCATAAGCTTGAAAAATCCATGGTCTTATACAGTCAACATTTGACTGTATCAGTTCTTACTTGTTAGACCATGGATTTTAAAAAAATACATGGTCTATTGTGTTTGTCGAAATATGCGTAACAGGTAGAAGGAGGCATCTGCGACCCCATAAAGTATATATATTCTTGGTCAGGATCACTAGCCGAGTCGATTAAGCCTTGCCTGTCTGTCCGTCTGTATAAACGCCTATATCTCAGAAACTAAAAAAGCTAGAAAACCAAATTTGGTGACAACACTTATGTGAATGATACGCTGTAAAGTTTTTATTAAAATTTGGGACACGCCTACTTCCCCCCCCCCCCTGTAAATCGAAAAAAAATTGATTACAAGCGCAATTTTGATGCCATGTTGTTCATTTTCGGTTTACATGATAAGTATAGCTAGCCAGATGATCTCTGATTTGGTAACAATTGGATAATAAACACAGAAGCTATTCAGCTTAACGTTTTCCATAGCTGTAAGCAGCGCTGCCGGCAGAGCAAATTCTTTATTTGTATGCAATGCAAATTTTTACAGCTGTTGGAAAGCAGGGTCAGTAGCTTAGTGGAGAAGCGATGAACTCCTGCCCATGGTTCGATACCCAGTTCATGCCGCTTAAGCTTTTTCTTTTTTTTTTTAAGAACTTTTACTTTAATTAGATGTATTTTTTTTAAATCCATGGTCTATTGTGTTTGTCGAAATGTACGTAACAGGTAGAAGGAGGCATCTGCGACCCCATAAATTATATTTATTCTTGCTCAGGATCACTAGCCGAGTCGATTAAGCCATGTCTGTCTGTCCGTCTGTCCGTCCGTCCGTCTGTCCGTCTGTCCGTCCGTCCGTCTGTCCGTCTGTATGAACGCCAATGTATTAAAAACTAAAATAGCTAGAGCCACCAAATTTGGTGACAACACTTATGTGAAGCATACGCACTTCGAAAAACCGTAATGCAAGAGACTATATCTTAGAAACTAAAAAAGCTAGAGTTACCAAATTTGGTGACAACACTTATGTGAATCATACGCTGTAAAATTTTTATTAAAATTTGGGACACGCCTACTTCCGCCCTCGCAAATCGATAAACCGTATAGCAAGCGCAATAATAAAGCTAGAGTATTCAGTTTTGGTGTGAAGGATAACTATCACCACCTAAGCGGTCGCTGAAAATTTGTTTCCGATCGGATAATGAACATAAAAGTTATTCAACGTTTCATATAGATTTGCACTGCGCCCACTGCAAGCAAGCAAGCAGTGTTTTTTCCAACTGCTTGGACTGCTTGGCGTCTAACTGAAAATTATATGTGTTGTTTATTATTTTTCATTGAAAAACACGTTTACCAATAACAATTTTCTAAATTTGATTTTTATACCCGCTACTCACAGAGTAGAAGGGTATTATAACTTTGTTCAAACCGAAAATGTATGTAACAGGCAGAAGGAGACACCTCCGATCCCATAAAGTGTATATATTCTGGCTCAGGATCATCAGCCGAGTCGATACAGCCATGTCCGTATGTCCGTCTCTGTCTGTCCGTCTGTCTGTCCGTGTGAAAATCTAGATCTTAGCTATTATAAGAGCTAGACCTACCAAATTTGGTGACAAAATGTGTTATTATTGCACGCCGATCAAGTTTATTTTGGATTTTGGCCACGCCCCATTCCGCCCCTGTAAATCGAAAAAAATTGATTACAAGCGCAATTTTGATGCCATATTGTTCATTTTCGGTTTACATGATAGCTATAGCTAGCCAGATGATCTCTGATTTGGTAACAATCGGATAATAAACACAGAAGTTATTCAGCTTAACGTTTTCCATAGCTGTAAGCAGCGCTGCCGGCCGCGCAAATTCTTTATTTGTACAGGAAATAATAAGAATGCCTTACAATGTAAATTTTTGTAGTTCTTGGATAACAGCGTCAGTAGCTTAGTGGAAAAGCAATGAACTCCTGAACCGACAGGCCCGTGGTTTGATTCCCAGTTCACGCCGCTTAAGCTTTTTCTTTTTTTTAAGAACTTTTACTTTAATTAGACCATGGATTTTGAAAAAATACATGGTCTATTGTGTTTGTCGAAATGTGCTTAACAGGTAGAAGGGGGCATCTGCGACCCCATAAATTATATTTATTCTTGCTCAGGATCACTGGCCGAGTCGATTAAGCTATGTCTGTCTGTCCGTCCGTCCGTCTGTCCGTCTGTATGAACGCCAATATATTAGAAACTAAAAAAGCTAGAGCCACCAAATTTGGTGACAACACTTATTTGAATCATACGCTGTAAAATTTTTATTAAAATTTGGGACACGCCAACTTCCGCCCTCGCAAATCGATAAACCTTATAGCAAGCGCAACAATAAAGCTAGAGTATTCAGTTTTGGTGTGAATGATAACTATCACCACCTAAGCGGTCGCTAAAAATTTGGTTCCGATCGGATAATGAACATAGAAGTTATTCAACGTTTCATATAGATTTGCAGTGCGCCCACTGCAAGCAAGCAAGCAGTGTTTTTTTTTCCAAGCAGTGTTTTTTCCAACTGCTTGGACCGCTTGGCGTCTAACTGAAAACTATATGTTGCGTTTATTATTTTTCTTTGAAAAACACGTTTACCAATAACAATTTTCTAAATATGATTTTTATACCCGTTACTCATAGAGTAGAAGGGTATTATAACTTTGTTCAATCTGAAAATGTATGTAACAGGTAGAAGGAGACATGCGATCCCATAAAGTGTATATATTCAGGCTCAGGATCATCAGCCGAGTCGATACAGCCATGTCCGTCTGTCCGTCCGTCTGTCTGTCCGTCTGTCTGTCCGTGTGAAAATCTAGATCTTAGCTATTATAAGAGCTAGACCTACCAAATTTGGTGACAAAATGTGTTATTATTGCACGCCGATCAAGTTTATTTTGGATTTTGGCCACGCCCCATTCCGCCCCTGTAAATCGAAAAAAATTGATTACAAGCGCAATTTTGATGCCATATTGTTCATTTTCGGTTTACATGATAGCTATAGCTAGCCAGATGATCTCTGATTTGGTAACAATCGGATAATAAACACAGAAGTTATTCAGCTTAACGTTTTCCATAGCTGTAAGCAGCGCTGCCGGCCGCGCAAATTCTTTATTTGTACAGGAAATAATAAGAATGCCTTACAATGTAAATTTTTGTAGTTCTTGGATAACAGCGTCAGTAGCTTAGTGGAAAAGCAATGAACTCCTGAACCGACAGGCCCGTGGTTTGATTCCCAGTTCACGCCGCTTAAGCTTTTTCTTTTTTTTTTAAGAACTTTTACTTTAATTAGACCATGGATTTTGAAAAAATACATGGTCTATTGTGTTTGTCGAAATGTGCTTAACAGGTAGAAGGGGGCATCTGCGACCCCATAAATTATATTTATTCTTGCTCAGGATCACTGGCCGAGTCGATTAAGCTATGTCTGTCTGTCCGTCCGTCCGTCTGTCCGTCTGTATGAACGCCAATATATTAGAAACTAAAAAAGCTAGAGCCACCAAATTTGGTGACAACACTTATTTGAATCATACGCTGTAAAATTTTTATTAAAATTTGGGACACGCCAACTTCCGCCCTCGCAAATCGATAAACCTTATAGCAAGCGCAACAATAAAGCTAGAGTATTCAGTTTTGGTGTGAATGATAACTATCACCACCTAAGCGGTCGCTAAAAATTTGGTTCCGATCGGATAATGAACATAGAAGTTATTCAACGTTTCATATAGATTTGCAGTGCGCCCACTGCAAGCAAGCAAGCAGTGTTTTTTTTTCAAGCAAAGTGTTTTTTCCAACTGCTTGGACCGCTTGGCGTCTAACTGAAAACTATATGTTGCGTTTATTATTTTTCTTTGAAAAACACGTTTACCAATAACAATTTTCTAAATATGATTTTTATACCCGTTACTCATAGAGTAGAAGGGTATTATAACTTTGTTCAATCTGAAAATGTATGTAACAGGCAGAAGGAGACATGCGATCCCATAAAGTGTATATATTCAGGCTCAGGATCATCAGCCGAGTCGATACAGCCATGTCCGTCTGTCCGTCCGTCTGTCTGTCCGTCTGTCTGTCCGCGTGAAAATCTAGATCTCAGCTATTATAAGAGGTAGAACTACCAAATTTGGTGAAAAAATGTGTTATTATTGCACGCTGATCAAGTTTATTTTGGATTTTGGCCACGCCCCCTTCCGCCCCTGTAAATCGAAAAAAATTGATTACAAGCACAATTTTGATGCCATATTGTTTATTTTCGGTTTATATGTTCAGATGATCTCTGAAAATTTGGTAACAATCGGATAATAAACACAGAAGTTATTCAGCTTAACGTTTTCCATAGCTGTAAGCAGCGCCGCTGGCAGGGCAAATTCTTTATTTGTACAGGAAATAATAAGAATGCCTTACAATGCAAATTTTCGCAGTTGTTGGATAACAGCGTCAGTAGCTTAGTGGAAAAGCGATGAACTCCTGAACCGACAGGCCCGTGGTTCCATTCCCAGTTCATGCCGCTTAAGTTTTTATACCGCCTACTCATAGAGTAGAAGGGTATTATAACTTTGTTCAAACCGAAAATGTATGTAACAGGCAGAAGGAGACACCTCCGACCCCATAAAGTATATATATTCTGGCTCAGGATCAACAGCCGAGTCGATATAGCCATGTCCGTCTGTCCGTCTGTCTGTCCGTGTGAAAATCTAGATCTCAGCTATTATAAGAGCTAGGACAACCAAATTTGGTGACAATATGTGTTATTATTGCACGCTGATCAAGTTTATTTTGGATTTTGGCCACGCCCCCTTCCGCCCCCGCAAGTCGAATAAACATTGATAACAAGTGCAATTTTGATGCCATATTGTTCATTTTCGGTTTACATGATAACTAAAGCTAGCCAGATGATCTCTGAAAATTTGGTAACAATCGTATAATAAACACAGAAGTTATTCAGCTTAACGTTTTCCACAGCTGTAAGCAGCACTGCCGGCAGCGCTGCTTGCAGCATTGTGCCGAATGGGTGTGCGTGTACGGTGGTGAAATGGGTTAAGTTGTGGACTGCAAAACGAACAGTACTATTATGCATTTACGGGTTCGAGTCCCGCCCGCATCAAAAATTAAATGTGTGCAAAAATGTTTTTTTTTTATTTTAGATTTTGACTTTGCATAAATATTGTAAGTCCATAGCCTTTTACGGTCAAAATATGATTGTAGCCGTTTTTTTTTGTTCCGCAAATAAATCATGTACAAGCAGCTGGGTAGCGGGTATATTACAGTCGAGCACACTCGAATGTAGCTTTCTTACTGGTTTTTTTTTTTTAAGAACTTTTACTTTAAATTTTGCATATGCATTAATTGGTGGTCGTGTATTTTATTTAAAACTTTTTTAATTTCTCACAATGAACTTAGTTAACAAGTGGAGAAGTGACAGTCTCTTAAATCAGCTGAGTGCGATTGTTAGAGCGCAGCTTTTTCTTATATTTTTATGCCCGCTACTCATAGAGTAGAAGGGTATTATAACTTTGTTCAAACCGAAAATGTATGTAACAGGCAGAAGGAGACACCTCCGACCCCATAAAGTATATATATTCTGGCTCAGGATCAAAAGCTGAGTCGATATAGCCATGTCCGTCTGTTCGTCTGTCCGTCTGTCTGTCCGTGTGAAAATCTAGATCTCAGCTATTATAAGAGCTAGGACTACCAAATTTGGTGACAATATGTGTTATTATTGCACGCTGATCAAGGTTATTTTGGTTTTTGGCCACGCCCCCTTCCGCCGCCTTAAATCGAAAAAACATTGATTACAAGCACAATTTTGATGCCATATTGTTCATTTTCGGTAATAACTATAGCTAGCCAGATGATCTCTGGTAACAATCGGATATTGGTGGTCGTGCATTTTATTTAAACATTTTTTAATGGCTCGCAATGAACTTAGTTAACAAGTGGAGAAGTGACAGTCTCTTAAATCAGCTGTGTGCGATTGTTAGAGCGCAGCTTTTTCTTATATTTTTTTATTTTTATTTTTTATTTTATTGTATGTTTAAGTTATGAGAATAAATATCAACAAAAACACGCATCATGCATTTAAACTTTGTTTTTGTCGTGCAAGAATTTCCGAATGGTCTCATAATGTAACATTTGCAAAATTTACGTAATTGCTTAGTGGCCGTATGGAGAAGTTGTGGACCTCTTAGGTAATGGGTCCAAGGTTCGATTCCGCATGCATGCGTGTCATGGTGGGGGAGATCGAACTATTCTTTTTTTCCAAATAAAAGTTTTTGCCTCCCTTTTTGAGCTACCTTTGAACTTTGTATATATGTTTCTTATTGCTGTCCGCTGTAAATAGGTCGGAACGAGCGGGTACGGACCGATACATCGTATAGATGCCATAGAACCTATCGGTCGTTTTTTTAACAAAATTTATCATAAGTTAGAGTGCTCTAGAACACTTTCCATTCAAGTATATAAAGAGGTATTAAAAGGGCACATATCGTTTTTTACATGCACGTATTCGATTTATAGTCCTCAACAGGTAGAATTATTATTTTTACTTTTTAAATGATAAATCTTGGATTTTTGTGGTACCTGAATAAAAGTTATACGTTTTCAAAAGTTTTTACTCCGTTTGGCCGCAGCGCTGCTTCCAGCATTGGGCCAAATAGTGTGTGCGTGTACGGTGGTGAAATGGGTTAAGTTGTGGGCTGCAAAACGAACAGAACTATTATGCATTTACGGGTTCGAGTCCCACCCGCATCAAAAATTAAATGTGTGAAAAAAATTATTTTTATACCATTCGGCCATTGAAAATGGTCAAAAAGTGTATACTAAGTTTGTGCAAATGTATGTAACAGGCAGAAGGAGACACCTCCGACCCCACAAAGTATATATATTCTGACTCAGGATCACTAGTTGAGTCGATTGAGCTATGTCCGTCTGTCTGTCCGTCTGTGTGGATCTCAGATATTACAAAAGCTAGACACCATATGTCACAGGAAGGTTCCTTTATACCATAGGTAGATCGAGTTTATATTCAATTTTTGATGACACGCCCACCGCCCACGCAAATCTATAATTTTCGATAATCAGGAGAAGTTTGAAGTTACAGCTTTCTGCTTTGGTATGAACATAAATATTTGCACTATAGATCTATTCCCCAAATTACCAATCCAATCCGACGATGAGCACAGAAGTTATCCATGTTTCCGTTTTCCGTACTTCCACTGCTGGCAGCTGTGGTGCGCGTCGTGACGTCATCGTCACGATGCTTCGTTTCAGCCATAGTCTGTGTAAACTTTACACTGTAAAGCTTTGCCGTTTTCACATGTAGATGGCGCTATTCAAAAATGGATCTAATTTAAACAATAGGTGGCGGATAAACTCGTGCAGCGTTTTTTTGATGGAATTAAATGTATGATAATTTGTTTCGATACTGGGCGAATGGTATCTTACTGTCGGGCGCGCACGACTTTAGCTTTCTTTACTTGTTTTTATTTTAGATTTTGACTTTGCATAAATATTGTAAGTCCATGGCCATTTACGTTTAAAATATTATTGTATCCGTTCTTTATTGTTCCGCAAATAATTTTGTAATTTTTGATGTACGAGCAGCTGGGTAGCGGGTACATTACAGTCGCACACTCGAATTTAGCTTTCTTACTTGTTTTTTTTTTTTTTTTTTTGGTGTCTTATTGCCAGAACATCTGCAGGCAGAGACAGAGTTGTGTTCTTTCGTTGTGGCTTGTCGTTATTGCTGCAGTCGTCTTCGTTGTTATTGTCGTTGCTTTCTTGTCACCCTTTACACACACACAAACACAACACATGCAAACTTACGATTTTCTTGGCGTTTTGCCTTTAGTTAGAAACACTAAATAGAACATGGAATTTTGCAACAATCATAACAATTGGTTTTAAGCTTTTATTTCACTGTATTTATAATCCCATCTTTGCATTACACTTTGATTGCATTTCGGACTCTGCCACCTCCGCAGCTGTCGCCAGTGGACGTTACGCCCACTTTACTTGAGCGCGCCGGAGATGAGCGAATTAAATTATGCTTGCGACTTTTCGCAAATTATTAAAAATCGACAGTAATAGCCATCGAAAACTTACAATTAATTTTAAAGTCAATCACATTTCACCGTATCGCTCCTCTAGATTCTGAAAATATCGACAGTGCTACGAAAGCAGATCATAAATAATTTAACTAATGTGATTTGTATAACTTAATTTATTTACTTCATTAAATGCCAAAGGTAAATGCGAAATGCACCGTTTTGGTTCAATGTTGCAGAAATTCTTTTCCCATTTGTGACATCGCAAGCATCGTTATATTTTGTCGCTACATGAGACGACGGCTAAAAAACCAACTAAATACCGTACAAAAATCAAGATTAAGCATACACTTACGTAAAATAATTAATTGCATCTTAATGCTAAGCTTAATGCTCCGCCGCCGTCACCGTTTGCCGATCCTCTGTACTTTCGTTTTAATCTCTCTTTGTACACAAGCAAATATTTCCAACTTGAATAATCGCACCATTAAAATATATATTGTTTTTATGTATGTGACGGGGAGGCAGAGCGCGTCTCTTCTTGCACTTCAGTGTCCATATTGTGCAGCACAGCAAGTCGCCTGCTTGTTGTTCGTTTCATCGTTCTCACCAGACTAATTTACTCAAGCGTTGCTCTGTCGATGCTTTTCTTCTATCGCTCAACTTCACTCAATTACTTCATCATTCTTACTTTGTCTCCACGAAACTCTACAAAACAACAACAGACGCCATGCTCATTTGAATACACACACAAATGATGCTCACTCAATAACGGAACACTTTCCGTGAATTTTATTGTTCGTTGCTCATTCTTAACATAACGGATTATAACATAATTTCGGTTACATTCAAAAATAATACGTTAGATCTGCTCAATCTCCGACACGGCCTTCCTGACATGCACACGACCTCGTGTGTTGTATCGCATTCCATACTTCTTTACATTTTAACATAACATTTTCTTTCTTTTTCAGTTAACATAATATTTCAACAATTTTCATTACTTTCTCTTATTACAACAAATTGGCATCCCTTGCCCTGCTTAACTTTTCTCAATTCACATTTTCCGACTTTATCTCTTCTTAGATTAAATAGTAACGCATTTCTTGCCACACTCTCTTTCTCTTCATGACATTGTTTCACACACTTAGGCTCTTGCTGCACTCATTGCAACGCTCTCACGCATCAGCCTGTGTCATGGTCCCTCTGGACCCATGTTGCCCCCACCAAATGGTCACTGCGCAGATAACCATCTGGTATAGCTTTAGCCTTGTGATTTATTCAGAATCTTGGATATCTACGAGTGCCTCAATCAGCGATCTCTCGCATTGGTCTGCGTCTACCTCAACAGGCATCGACCGTAACTGTTCGTGGGCATACTTGTACGTTCTATTACCTTTTAAAGATTTTAACTGATATCGGTCACCATCAAGCCTTTCCGTAATCACAAATGGACCCTTAAACTTTGGGTCTAGCTTTGTTTGGTGCCGTTCTTCACTTTTGAGCAGGACATGGTCGCCTACATTGAATTGTACGATTTTAGCTTTGTTTTTATCAAATCTATGCTTATCGTATTCAGCATTTCTTTTAATGTTATGCAAGGCCGTATCCCTAACACTTTCTACATTAATCTTTTTTTCCTCTATTAATGGCATCATGCCCATTGGTCTAGCTTCCTTACCAATTAATAATTCCAATGGACTGATTTTTGTGACTCGATTAGCCGTGCAATTCATAGCCAACTGAACTTCCTTTAAAGCTTCCTGTCATGATCTATTACTCGTCTCTACAGCTGTTAACATAGCTTTCAAAGTGCTCATTACGCGCTCGACCTGACCGTTCGCACGGCTAGCTCCTGTTGCAATTAAATGTAAGTCAATTTTTTGAGTAGAGCAGAACTGTTTAAAGTCATTGCTAGTAAAACTGCGGTCTTGATCGGCTATTAAGCGACTTGGTACACCAAAAATGGACATACCAGATTTTAATGCCTCAATGCAGCTATTAGTGTCAAGGCTTAATGCGTGATGCAAATAAACATATTTAGTGAAAGCGTCTATTTGAACTATCACGTATTCTTTGATGTCATTTTTGCTACTTAATTTGCCACTAATGTCTATGTGCACTGTGTGCCATGGTATGGAGACCTTAGGTATGGAATGCAATTCTATTTGGGCTTTTCCCGATGATGACTTAGACAATTTGCATGTAATGCAATTCTCCACAAACTTTCGCACATATTTGGACATGTTTTGAAACCAATACTGTAATAATATTACTGGCAAGTATCTATTTCGGCCATTTCTCTGTATCTTTCGATACAACATGCCCGACCTCAGTTCATACGTCTTTACTAACTTGTGCTGCAATTCGTTATTTTGCAGTTTGGCGATTAGTTCACAAATTTCTTCATCCCTATGTTGCTCCGCAAGCAACCAATTATCAGTTATATCTGCCAATTGTAAACGTACCTCAGCAACCTTAGTAACATCAGCGATTTTAGCAACTGGTAGTGGGTTTCTAGAGAGAAAGTCTACATGCGCCATACTCTGTCCTTTTCTATACTCAATCTCAAACTCATATGATTGTAAATATGCCCACCAACGATGAACTCTTGGTGACAAATCTACCTTATGTCGTGTAGCCTTAAGAGAGTTGCAGTCTGCATAAACCACAAATGGGCGGCCATGTAGATACCGGCGAAAATGTTTTACTGCATTGTATACTGCTAGTGTTTCTAGCTCATAAGAGTGATACCTTGACTCTACACCTGTAGTGCTCTTGCTATAATATTCAATTACTCTCGGCTTACCATCAATCTTGTGCATCAATATGGCACCATAATCCATCTGCACTGGCATCAGTGTGTAGTTCAACCGGGTATTGCGGGTCATAAATTATTAGCACGGAGTCACTAACTAGGGTTGATATTATCTCTTGGCGAATCTGTTCATGTCTATCAAGCCATTCAAATTGGCTATTTTTTGATGTTAGTAAGTACAATGGCTTCAATAACTCAGAAAAGCGAGGGGCAAACTGACAAAAATAGGAAGACAGGCCAATGAATTGTCTCAATTGCGTAACTGTTCGTGGCGGCGGCAATGCAGCCAATGTTTGAACTTTGTGTGGATTTGGCCCTATTTCACCATTCTCAATTTTGAACCCAAGATACTCTATACTTGTCTTTAGAAATGCGCCTTTGTTTATGTTAAACGAGAATCCCGCACCAGATAACTTTTGCAGCACATCCCTTAGTCTAACAAATGCCTCTTCCTTTGTACCAGCTATGATCAAAACGTCATCTATATAGACAACAGCATATGTGTATGCCACCTCACCTAAAGCTTTCATTATGGCTCGTTGAAATACAGATGAAGCGTTCTTCAATCCAAAGGGCATGGCTACAAACTCATATTGTCCTTCTGTTGTGACAAAGGCTGTGCGTTCTATCGATTCTGGCTTTATTGGTATCTGATAGAAACCGCTTGCCATATCGAGGCTTGTGAAGTACTTGCTTCCACATAGTCTATTAATTTGTTCTGATATCAAGGGTAAAGGATACTTATCAGAGATTGTGTTTGAATTTAATTCTCGGTAATCAATACACAAACGATCGCTGCCATCCTTTTTCTTCACTAGCAACATTGGGCTTGCAAATGGGGAGTAGCTTGGGCGTATAACATTGGAAGCTAAGAGTTCCTGAATTTTGCTTCTTACTAGCAACTTTTCTTCATTACTCAGCCTATATGGTCGCCTCATTACGGTCTTATTGACATCAATTAGACGAATATCTAATTCACCTGTGGTGACGCGGCTATTTGGTATACCATTTATAAATTTTGAGGCATAAAATTTCAATATTTCTGCAAGTTGAGCTTTGTCGGTCTGGCTAAGATTGCTATCCCTATTTATAGAGTCCATATAGTTCCTATTGGCAATGCTAGACAGCGTATTGGCGGTATTAATTTTGTACAAAACAAACTCGTTGGCACTTATTGTCACACCAAAACCTTGACCTAGAATCTCACGGCCAATCAGTACATCGTACTTTAAGTATTTGTCCATGACTACATAAAACAGGATTTCTAAAGAAATATTACAAACCTCTACGGTAGCTAGAATTTGCATTGTGCATGTCACGGAGCCTTCACCTATACCACTTATTAGTACAGTATTATGCGTTCTTTTTCCCATAAACTTATCTGCTAATTTTTCTTTTAATAGGGAACAGCGCCCGAATCAAAAAAAAATGGAACAGGCTCACCCATTTGGTACAAGTTCCCTTTTGGATCGACAACGGCGCACATATCCACTCGTTTCTCAGTCTGGCTTGACGATGTGGTGCATCTTGTTGCAATATGGCCTAGCTGGCCACACTTGTAGCACTTTATAGTTGACATATCCCTCTTTGGAGCCGAGTTGCTAGGTGTAGGGTTACTTTTTGTCATATTTGCCTCTTCAGCCATTCTGATTCGACACTTTGCGATTTTATGGCCAGGTTTGCCACAAAAGTGACATTTCAGGCGCGATGAAAATTTCTGCTTCTTACGTTCTGGTCCACTCGTACGGTCTGGCGACTTTTGGTCGTTGCGTTTACCGAAAGCATAGGCACGCAGCTGTTGTTCCAATTCGCTTCGTGTCTGGATATTTGTTGTAAATACTAAACGTTGCAACCTGTGATCTATTTGAGCCACATGTGGTAGCACAACCGATACCGCAATTTCTTCAGTGCTCACTTCCTTCCACTTCGAGACCAATGCCGTTACTTGTCTGCTGGAGTACACAGACAAACACTCATTCACTCTGGGGCCCCTGTTGTACATGTTTAACAAAACGGCTGCCGGCGTCTCTGCACTATCGTATCGTTGCGTAAACAGTGCTCTGAATTCTGGCCACTTTATACCACTGTAGCAAATCTGGGATAACCACTGGGATGCTCCTCCTTCTAGTGAGTTACTTAGTGCCATGACCAACGCGCTTCCTTCCAGTGTATTTTCTGCCATAATTATGTCGAAAGTTTTGCACCACGCTGCTGCATCTGCATTTGCAGTGCCTGTGTTGAATTTCGGTAGCGTCACTTTGTTGGGTTGCGTCTTCATTTTGGAAGCCTGCATGAATTTTATTAATTCCATGAAATTTTTATTTTGAGCTTCCAATAATGCACGCCACTGATCGCTCGAAAGGTTTACGGAGTAGGCCGATCCCACTTCTGATGACGGGGAGGCAGAGCGCGTCTCTTCTTGCACTTCAGTGTCCATATTGTGCAGCACAGCAAGTCGCCTGCTTGTTGTTCGTTTCATCGTTCTCACCAGACTAATTTACTCAAGCGTTGCTCTCTCGATGCTTTTCTTCTATCGCTCAACTTCACTCAATTATTTCATCATTCTTACTTTGTCTCCACGAAACTCTACAAAACAACAACAGACGCCATGCTCATTTGAATACACACACAAATGATGCTCACTCAATAACGGAACACTTTCCGAGAATTTTATTGTTCGTTGCTCATTCTTAACATAACGGATTATAACATAATTTCGGTTACATTCAAAAATAATACGTTAGATCTGCTCAATCTCCGACATATGTATATCAAGGAGCGAATTGTTTATAATAATAATTATACAAAAATCATTAACATCGGTTTTGATTTCTTTTTTTTTTTTTCTTTTTTATTCGTTTCAATTGTTTAGTGTACAACTTGGAATTTTGGTTCCAAAATATTAATCTGAATATAAAACAAGTAAGAAAGCTAGAGTCGAGTGTGCTCGACTGTAATATACCCACTACCCAGCTGCTTGTACATAATTTATTTGCGGAACAAAAAAACGGCTACAATCATATTTTGACCGTAAAAGGCTATGGACTTATAATATTTATGCAAAGTCAAAATATAAAATAAAAAAAAAAAACATTTTTGCACACATTTAATTTTTGATGCGGGCGGGACTCGAGCCCGTAAATGCATAATAGTACTGTTCGTTTTGCAGTCCACAACTTAACCCATTTCACCACCGTACACGCACACACGATTCGGCACAATGCTGCAAGCAGCGCTGCCGGCAGCGCTGCTTACAGCTGTGGAAAACGTTAAGCTGAATAACTTCTGTGTTTATTATCCGATTGTTACCAAATTTTCAGAGATCCTCTGGCTAGCTATAGTTATCATGTAAACCGAAAATGAACAATATGGCATCAAAATTGCACTTGTTACCAATGTTTTTTCGATTTGCGGGGGCGGAAGGGGGCGTGGCCCAAATCCAAAATAAACTTGATCAGCGTGCAATAATAACACATATTGTCACCAAATTTGGTTGTCCTAGCTCTTATAATAGCTGAGATCTAGATTTTCACACGGACAGACAGACGGACAGACGGACATGGCTATATCGACTCGGCTGTTGATCCTGAGCCAGAATATATATACTTTATGGGGTCGGAGGTGTCTCCTTCTGCCTGTTACATACATTTTCGGTTTGAACAAAGTTATAATACCCTTCTACTCTATGAGTAGCGGGTATAAAAAGCAACAACAACTAAGGCAGCGCTGGCAGCGCTGCTTACAGCTATGGAAAACGTTAAGCTGAATAACTTCTGTGTTTATTATCCGATTGTTACCAAATTTTCAGAGATCATCTGGCTAGCTGTAGTTATCATGTAAACCGAAAATGAACAACATGGCATCAAAATTGCACTTGTTTTCAATGTTTTTTCGATTTGCGGGGGCGGAAGGGGGCGTGGCCAAAATCCAAAATAAACTTGATCAGCGTGCAATAATAACACATATTGTCACCAAATTTGGTTATCCTAGCTCTTATAATAGCTGAGATCTAGATTTTCACACGGGCAGACAGACGGACAGACGGACAGGCGGACAGACGGACGGACGGACATGGCTATATCGACTCGGCTGTTGATCCTGAGCCAGAATATATATACTTTATGGGGTCGGAGGTGTCTCCTTCTGCCTGTTACATACATTTTCGGTTTGAACAAAGTTATAATACCCTTCTACTCTATGAGTAGCGGGTATAAAAAGCAACAACAACTAAGGCAGCGCTGGCAGCGCCGGCAGCGCTGCTTGCAGCTATGGAAAACATTAAGCTGAATAACTTCTGTGTTTATTATCCGATTGTTACCAAATTTTCAGAGATCATCTGACTAGCTGTAGTTATCATGTAAACCAAAAATGAACAACATGGCATCAAAATTGCACTTGTTTTCAATGGTTTTTCGATTTGCGGGGGTGGAAGGGGGCGTGGCCAAAATCCAAAATAAACTTGATCAGCGTGCAATAATAACACATATTGTCACCAAATTTGGTTGTCCTAGCTCTTATAATAGCTGAGATCTAGATTTTCACACGGGCAGACAGACGGACAGACGGACAGACGGACATGGCTATATCGACTCGCCTGTTGATCCTGAGCCAGAATATATATACTTTATGTGGTCGGAGGTGTCTCCTTCTGCCTGTTACATACATTTTCGGTTTGAACAAAGTTATAATACCCTTCTACTCTATGAGTAGCGGGTATAAAAAGCTTAAGCGGCATGAACTGGGAATCGAACCACGGGCTTGTCGGTTCAGGAGTTCATTGCTTTTCCACTAAGCTACTGACGCTGTTATCCAACAACTGCAAAAATTTGCATTGTAAGGCATTCTTATTATTTCCTGTACAAATAAAGAATTTGCGCGGCCGGCAGCTCTGCTTACAGCTATCGAAAACGTTAAGCTGAATAATTTCTGTGTTTATTATCCGATTGTTACCAAATTTTCAGCGATCATCTGGCTAGCTATAGTTATCATATAAACCGAAAATGAACAATATGGCATCAAAATTGCACTTGTTATCAATGTTTTTTCGATTTGCGGGGGCGGAAGGGGGCGTGGCCAAAATCCAAAATAAACTTGATCAGCGTGCAATTATAACACATATTGTAACCTAATTTGGTTGGACAGACAGACGGACAGACGGACATGGCTATATCGACTCGGCTGTTGATCCTGAGCCAGAATATATATACTTTATGGGGTCGGAGGTGTCTCCTTCTGCCTGTTACATACATTTTCGGTTTGAACAAAGTTATAATACCCTTCTACTCTATGAGTAGCGGGTATAAAAACATTTTTGCACACATTTAATTTTTGATGCGGGCGGGACTCGAACCCGTAAATGCATAATAGTACTGTTCGTTTTGCAGTCCACAACTTAACCCATTTCACCACCGTACACGCACACACGATTTGGCACAATGCTGCAAGCAGCGCTGCCGGCAGCGCTGCTTACAGCTTTGGAAAATTTAAAGCTGAATAACTTCTGTGTTTATTATCCGATTGTTACTAATTTTTCAGAGATAATCTGGCTAGCTATAGCTATCATGTAAACCGAAAATGAACAATATGGCATCAAAATTGCACTTGTTATCAATGTTTTTTCGATTTGCGGGGGCGGAAGGGGGCGTGGCCAAAATCCAAAATAAACTTGATCAGCGTGCAATAATAACACATATTGTCACCAAATTTGGTTGTCCTAGCTCTTATAATAGCTGAGATCTAGATTTTCACACGGACAGACAGACGGACAGACGGACATGGCTATATCGACTCGGCTGTTGATCCTGAGCCAGAATATATATACTTTATGGGGTCGGAGGTGTCTCCTTCTGCCTGTTACATACATTTTCGGTTTGAACAAAGTTATAATACCCTTCTACTCTATGAGTAGCGGGTATAAAAAGCAACAACAACTAAGGCAGCGCTGGCAGCGCCGGCAGCGCTAGCAGTGCTGCTTACAGCTATGGAAAACGTTAAGCTGAATAACTTCTGTGTTTATTATCCGATTGTTACCAAATTTTCAGAGATCATCACATGGCATCAAAATTGCACTTGTTTTCAATGTTTTTTCGATTTGCGGGGGCGGAAGGGGGCGTGGCCAAAATCCAAAATAAACTTGATCAGCGTGCAATAATAACACATATTGTCACTAAATTTGGTTGTCCTAGCTCTTATAATAGCTGAGATCTAGATTTTCACACAGACAGACAGACGGACAGACGGACAGGCGGACAGACGGACATGGCTATATCGACTCGGCTGTTGATCCTGAGCCAGAATATATATACTTTATGGGGTCGGAGGTGTCTCCTTCTGCCTGTTACATACATTTTCGGTTTAAAGAAAGTTATAATACCCTTCTACTCTATGAGTACCGGGTATAAAAAAGAAAAAGCTTAAGCGGCATGAACTGGGAATCGAACCACGGGCCTGTCGGTTCAGGAGTTCATTGCTTTTCCACTAAGCTACTGACGCTGTTGTCCAACAACTGCAAAAATTTGCATTGTAGGGCATTCTTATTATACTTATACTTATATTATTATTACTTATTTCCTGTACAAATAAAGAATTTACGCGGCCGGCAGCGCTGCTTACAGCTATCGATAACGTTAAGCTGAATAACTTCTGTGTTTATTATCCGATTGTTACCAAATTTTCAGCGATCATCTGGCTAGCTATAGTTATCATATAAACCGAAAATGAACAATATGGCATCAAAATTGCACTTGTTATCAATGTTTTTTCGATTTGCGGGGGCGGAAGGGGGCGTGGCCAAAATCCAAAATAAACTTGATCAGCGTGCAATTATAACACATATTGTCACCAAATTTGGTTGTCCTAGCTCTTATAATATCTGAGATCTAGATTTTCACACGGACAGACAGACGGACAGACGGACATGGCTATATCGACTCGGCTGTTGATCCTGAGCCAGAATATATATATGTCGAAGAGTCATCAGGATGCCTTTCTTCCTCTTCACTAATCTCGTTGTCTGCGCAACGTTTTCTAGCGCGTGAGCGAGGCATGTCTATTATGCGTAACGATTGAAAACTGAATGTACCATCTCCTTTACACAAAAATCGTATAAGCGCTTAGTTCTCAACTCTAGACGCAATACCAACGCAATTTGGAGAGTTATTCTACGCTGCATACACTAATACCAATACACACTTTGCATTTTTCTGTATGCTTCTCTTTTTCGTACAGACATCTACTTCCCCTCGCTCCACGACCAGACTACGTTCGGCAGAAACTCTAACGGTTGTCTGCCGCGCAGCAAAAGAATAGAAAAGGCGTCTGCATGGCGCGTGCCAAACAGAAACAACGCAATTGCTTTTTATCGTTAAATTTAAATGATCTGCGACACGGCCTTCCTGACCTATCACACGTCCTCGTGTGCTAACAATCCCTTAATATTGATTGTCGTTATTAATTTATTATAACCCCTTTTTTTTCGAACAAAAATTAAACAAAATCTTTCAAAGGCTTATTCTCTTTTTTTCTTTCTCAAAATATAAAATTATTCTTCATTCTTTATTACTTTAAAGCAAACTAATACAAACATTTAAAACATTTCATCTTATTAAATTTAAGCCATGAGATCTGGATTACCATCAACTCTCAATCAATCAATCATAATTTTATCTTCTTCACACATAAATCGTTCTTGATTTTCAATACATTTTTCTACTAGCGCACAGTTTTTCAAACCGGCCAGTCCATCTTTTGTTATCCTAGCTCACAGCTTACAACTCGACAATCCGGCCAACATACGTGGCACCCAGATGACGCAGTCTATAAGCCGGCCAACTAACTCACACCACCAACCGTTACCAAATTTAAACTTAACTGCTACAAAATGGCGAACCACATAACTCGGGCACCCATGAGGTAGAGTAAGTCGCGTTTGGAATAGGTCCGGAGGTTTACAAATTCTTATTCATTCTCGATATCACAGCCCTCACTGGCTTGATCACTGGCGTCTTCTGCGCTTTCATCTTCAAACACTGTGGTAATCCTCTTCTCAGGCATACATCGCAAATATTCATGACAATATTTATAAGTTCGGTTATTATTTAATGCTTTGAGTTTATATCGATCTCCTGGTAATACTTCGGCTACTACAAATGGACCTTTAAACTTAGGATCTAGTTTGGTCTGATGACGCTCTTCATTTTTAAGCAAAACATGGTCTCCTACCTTGTGTCTTACAATAGAAGCCTTATTTTTATGGAATCTAGCTTTATCAATTTTGGCATTCTTTTCCATATTACGTTTTGCCATTTTTCTAACTGAGCCAACATCGACAATATTTTCTTCATTTACAACAGGTGTAAGACCAAATGGCCTTGCTTCTTTGCCAATAAGTATCCCTAATGGACTGACTTTAGTAACTCTATTGGGTGTGCTATTAAGAGCCAGCTGAATATCATCTAAAGAATCCTGCCAAGATCCTGGCCCAGTTTCTACTGCGGTCAGCATGGACTTTAGAGTACTCATGACTCGCTCCACTTGGCCATTAGCACGACTAGCACCTGTGGCAATTAAATGTAAATCCATTTTCTGTGCTGAGCAGAAATCACGGAATGCAGAACTAGCAAAACTACGACCTTGATCAGCGATAAGTCGGGAGGGGACACCGAATAACGATATAACAGACCTCACTGCCTTAATGCAACTATCAGTGTCTAACTTCATAGTATGAGAGAGATAGACAAATTTGGTAAATGCGTCTATCAACACAACTATATACTCCTTCTGTTCGCTTTTCCCGCTAAGTTTACCTGTAATATCCACATGAACCGTATGCCACGGGATGTCGATTTTAGGAATAGGATGGAGTTCGGATTGTATTTTGCCAGACGGAGGTTTTGACAATCTACAAGTGATACAGTTGTCCACAAATTGGCGAACATATTTAGACATTTTATCGAACCAATAGAACTCGTACATTTTCTCAAGAGTTTTCTCCCACCCGAGATGCATAATTGACTCGTGTACGTTGTTGACAGCGGACCACCTAAACTGCTTTGGGATTATGGGTAGACATCGAGTCTTTCCATTTCTTTGAACTTTTCGCTATAGAGTTCCAGACCGCATTTCGTAAGTTTTGGCCAAATCCTCGGACAATTCATCATTACGTAATTTTGAGATAATAGAAGAAGTTTCTTCGTCGAATAATGGCGAAAGTGTTTTATAGAATTGTAGACAGCAAGTGTCTCCAGTTCATATGAATGGTAACATGATTCCGCTGAAGATGTCATCTTGCTAAAATATTCGATAACTCGAAGCTTCTGTTCAATTCGGTGCAGCAAAATAGCGCCATAGCCAACAGAACTCGCGTCTGTGTGGAGCTCGATAGAAAATTGTGGGTCGAATATAATAAGGACGGGTTCATTAGTTGAAATCGATATTACTTTTTGCCGTATTTGCTCATGCTCCAATTCCCACAAAAATGACTTGCTCTTTGAAGTAAGGCCGTAAAGAGGTGGGTACAAATTGTCGAAAATATGAGACTAGCCCAATAAATTGTCTCAACTGAGTGACGGACTGTGGTGGTGGGAAACTCAAAAGGGCTCGAAGTTTCCTGGGATTTGGTCGAATCTCACCTGCCTTTACCTCGAAACCCAAATATTCAACACAAGACTTAAGAAAGGAACATTTTGTAATATTTAAAGAAAACCCAGCATGCGTAAGTGTTTGCAATACCATTCGCAATCTTTCAAAAGCTTCTTCTTTTGTACGTGCAATTATCATTACGTCATCCATATAAACAATGGCATATGAATGGGTAAGATCACCTAAGGCACGATTAATAGCTCTTTGGAACACGGATGGTGCATTTTTAAGTCCGAATGGCATAGTCAAATATTCGTACTGGCCTTCTGGGGTGACAAATGCCATTCGCTCGACTGAATTCGGGTGAATTGGGATCTGGTGAAATCCGCTTGCCATGTCTATACAGCTGAAAAACCTAGCACCACTCAGCCTAGCTATTTGATCAGAAATTAGCGGCAAAGGGTACTTGTCAGAAACGGTATTGGCGTTTAACTCTCTATAATCCACGCAGAGGCGGTCAGTACCATTTTTTTTTTCTGACAAGTAACATTGGGCTCGCAAAGGGGGAGGAACTGGGTCTAATAATGTTTGATTCCAACAGCTGTTGAATTAAATGCCGAACTCTTTCCTTTTCCTCTACACTCAACCTATATGGACGCCTTTGAACCGTCATATTTTGATCGATCAAGCGAATTTCTAATTGTCCCGTAGTCACACGGCTTTGTGGAATTCCATTTATGAATGACCCTGAATATTCTTGTATTATTGACAACAATTGGTCTCTATCAGGTCCATGCAGATCGGTGTCAACACTAGCCAAATCAGGATTCTTTTCGGAAACTTCAACAGGCAATATAGATTTTTCGTTAAACATAGTAAGAGATCTTGATGTTATTGTCACACCGACTCCGTGACTCAAAATATCTCGACCAATCAGAGCGTCATACTTAATATAATTGTCTAACACTACATGAAACAATATTTCATATGAACGTTCACATATCAAAACATTGGCCAATATCTGCAAAGTGCTACAAATAGTATTGCTACCAAGACCCCTTAAAATAACTACGTTGCCCATTCTGGATCCAGATAGCCTCTGCGAAGTAGCCTCCTTGATGAGTGAACACTCGGCTCCAGAATCAAAACAAAATTTGAACGACTCACCAGATTGCGAAAACGTTCCTACAGGTTCAAAAAGGTTACAGATGTTGACATCTTTTACAATGTTGATTTTGGTAGACGACGAATGCTCTTGACGATCAGGACATACTGTAGAGATGTGTCCAGCTTTTCCGCAGTTGAAACAAGTCAAAGTAGACCGGTCTTTCCTTGTTGGTTGCTTGCCGGGTTGCTGAACGTGCACTGCCATTGTTTTTGATCAACAATCCGCCTTTTTGTGACCAGGCTTTCTGCAGTTGTAACACTTGAGGTAGGGCTTAGCTCGTTTTCCTGGCGGCTCTGATGTACCATCGTTTGAAAGGTGACTCGGTCTAGCGTCAAATGAATAGGCCTTCACTTCTTGGTGCAGCTCGTTCCGAGTGTTGATGTCGGAAGTGAAAACTAAACGCCGCAAACGCCTGTCAATTCCAGCTGCATGGGCCAGTGTAATGGACACTGCGATTTGCTCCACACTCAGCGTCTTCCATTTGGCCATAAGCGAAGTAACCATTCGGCTTCCATATAACGAAAGGCACTCGCCTTCCGCAGGGCGTCCATTTAGCAGATTCATAACTGCTGCCGCTAATGTTTCTTGTCCCGCAAAATGTTGCAGGAACAATTCTCGGAACTGTGTCCATGACATACCAGGAAAGCAAGTCTGTGACAGCCAATGAGACGCGCTTCCTTCCAGTGATTTGCTGAGGGTCATCACAAGAGCGCTGCCTTCCAGTTCGTTTTCAGACAAGATGTAGTCCACCGTTGAACACCAGGATTGCGCGTCTGATCCCGCACGTTCAGGATTAAACCTGGGCAATACCACAGCAAACGATTCTTTTGGCTCTCTTTGTGAGTGTTGCACTTGTTTTAAAAGTTCAGAAAAATGTCGATTTTGCGACTCCAAAATTGACAGCAAACTATTTTCATTATTCAAAGTAGGTATAGGCGATCCCACTTCTGATGTTGAAGAGTCATCAGGATGCCTTTCTTCCTCTTCACTAATCTCGTTGTAGGCGCAACATTTTCTAGCACGTGAGCGAGGCATGTCTATTATGCGTAACGATCGAAAACTGAATGTACCATCTCCTTTACACAAAAATCGTATAAGCGCTTAGTTCTCAACTCTACACGCAATACCAACGCAATTTGGAGAGTTATTCTACGCTGCATACACTAATACCAATGCACACTTTGCATTTTTCTGTATGCTTCTCTTTTTCGTACAGACATCTACTTCCCCTCGCTCCACGACCAGACTACGTTCGGCAGAAACTCTAACGGTTGTCTGCCGCGCAGCAAAAGAATAGAAAAGGCGTCTGCATGGCGCGTGCCAAACAGAAACAACGCAATTGCTTTTTATCGTTAAATTTAAATGATCTGCGACATATACTTTATGGGGTCGGAGGTGTCTCCTTTTGCCTGTTACATACATTTTCGGTTTGAACAAAAATATAATACCCTTCTACTCTATGGGTAGCGGGTATAAAAAAAAACATTTTTGCACACATTTAATTTTTGATGCGGGCGGGACTCGAACCCGTAAATGCATAATAGTACTGTTCGTTTTGCAGTCCACAACTTAACCCATTTCACCACCGTACACGCACACACGATTTGGCACAATGCTGCAAGCAGCGCTGCCGGCAGCGCTGCTTACAGCTATGGAAAACGTTAAGCAGAATAACTTTTGTGTTTATTATCCGATTGTTACCAAATTTTCGGAGATCATTTGGCTAGCTATAGTTATCATGTAAACCAAAAATGAACAATATGGCATCAAAATTGCACTTGTTATCAATGTTTTTTCGATTTGCGGGGGCGGAAGAGGCGTGGCCAAAATCAAAAATAAACTTGATCAGCGTGCAATAATAACACATATTGTCACCAAATTTGGTAGTCCTAGCTCTTATAATAGCTGAGATCTGGATTTTCACACGGACAGACAGACGGACAGACGGACATGGCTATATCGACTCGGCTGTTGATCCTGAGCCAGAATATATATACTTTATGGGGTCGGAGGTGTCTCCTTCTGCCTGTTACATACATTTTCGGATTGAACAAAGTTATAATACCTTTCTACTCTATGAGTAGCGGGTATAAAAACATTTTTGCACACATTTATTATACCCGCTACTCATAGAGTAGAAGGGTATTATAACTTTGTTCAAACCGAAAATGTATGTAACAGGCAGAAGGAGACACCTCCGACCCCATAAAGTATATATATTCTGGCTCAGCATCAACAGCCGAGTCGATATAGCCATGTCCGTCTGTCCGTCTGTCTGTCCGTGTGAAAATCTAGATCTCAGCTATTATAAGAGCTAGGACAACCAAATTTGGTGACAATATGTGTTATTATTGCACGCTGATCAAGTTTATTTTGGATTTTCGCCACGCCCCCTTCCGCCCCCGCAAATCGAAAAAACATTGATAACAAGTGCAATTTTGATGCCATATTGTTCATTTTCGGTTTACCTGATAACTATAGCTAGCCAGATGGTCTCTGAAAATTTGGTAACAATCGGATAATACACACAGAAGTTATTCAGCTTAACGTTTTCCATAGCTGTAAGCAGCGCTGCCGGCAGCATATATTTTATATTTTGACTTTGCATAAATATTATAAGTCCATAGCCTTTTACGGTCAAAATATGATTGTAGCCGTTTTTTTGTTCCGCAAATAAATTATGTACAAGCCGCTGGGTAGCGGGTATATTACAGTCGAGCACACTCGACTGTAGCTTTCTTACTTGTTTTTGATGCGGGCGGGACTCGAACCCGTAAATGCATAATAGTACTGTTCGTTTTGCAGTCCACAACTTAACCCATTTCACCACCGTACACGCACACACGATTCGGCAAACGTTTAGCTGAATAACTTCTTTGTTTATTATCCGATTGTTACCAACTTTTCAGAGATCATCTGGCTAGCTGTAGTTATCATGTAAACCGAAAATGAACAACATGGCATCAAAATTGCACTTGTTTTCAATTTTTTTTCGATTTGCGGGGGCGGAAGGGGGCGTGGCCAAAATCCAAAATAAACTTGATCAGCGTGCAATAATAACACATATTGTCACCAAATTTTGTTGTCCTAGCTCTTATAACTGAGATCTAGATTTTCACACGGACAGACAGACGGACAGACGGACAGGCGGACAGACGGACAGACGGAAATGGCTATATCGACTCGGCTGTTGATCCTGAGCTAGAATATATATACTTTATGGGGTCGGAGGTGTCTCCTTCTGCCTGTTACATACATTTTCGGTTTGAACAAAGTTATAATACCCTTCTACTCTATGAGTAGCAGGTATAAAAAGCTTAAGCGGCATGAACTGGGAATCGAACCACGGGCCTGTCGGTTCAGGAGTTCATTGCTTTTCCACTAAGCTACTGACGCTGTTGACCAACAACTGCAAAAATTTGCATTGTAAGGCATTTTTATTATTTCCTGTACAAATAAAGAATTTGCGCCACCGGCAGCGCTGCTTACAGCTATGGAAAACGTTAAGCTGAATAACTTCTGTGTTTATTATCCGATTGTTACCAAATTTTCAGCGATCATCTGGCTAGCTATAGTTATCATATAAACCGAAAATGAACAATATGGCATCAAAATTGCACTTGTTATCAATGTTTTTTCGATTTGCGGGGGCGGAAGGGGGCGTGGCCAAAATCCAAAATAAACTTGATCAGCGTGCAATTATAACACATATTGTCACCAAATTTGGTTGTCCTTGCACTTATAATAGCTGAGATCTAGATTTTCACACGGACAGACAGACGGACAGACGGACATGGCTATATCGACTCGGCTGTTGATCCTGAGCCACAATATATATACTTTATGGGGTCGGAGGTGTCTCCTTCTGCCTGTTACATACATTTTCGGTTTGAACAAAGTTATAATACCCTTCTACTCTATGAGTAGCGGGTATAAAAATTGCGAGTTAAGATCGGATACAAAATTATGGGTATGTGTGTATGTATATACGAGGGTCGTTTGATAAGTCCGTGACTTTTTGAATAAAATATATTTTTTTCGTCAAAGAAGCGTTTTATTTCTCAACATAATCTCCTTTTAGCTCTATACATTTAGTCCAGCGTTTTTCCAATTTTTTTATTCCTTCCAAATAATAGGTTTTCTCAAGGCCCTCAAAATAGTCGTTTGTTTCTGTGATGACCTCTTCATTTGACCCGAATCTCTTACCGCCGAGCCATTTCTTCATGTTTGGAAACAAAAATAGTCACAGGGGGCTAAATCTGGAGAATATGCTGGATGGGGTAGCAGTTCGTAGCCCAATTTATGAAATTTTGCCATGCTGACTACACACGTGTGCACCCGTGCATTGTCCTGATGGAACAGCACTTTTTTTCGCCAAATGCGGTCGTTTCTGCTTCAAATCAATATCGAATCTGTCCAAAAGCTCTGAATAATATTCGCCGGTGATCGTTTTACCCTTTTCAAGGTAATCGATGTGAATGATACCTTGTGCATCCCAAAAAACTGTGGCCATGACCTTGTTGGCCGACAGACCCACCTTGGCCTTCTTTGGTGCACGTTCACCCGGAGAAACCCACTGTCTTGATTGTTCTTTGGTCTCTGGTGTGGTGTGGTGGATCCATGTTTCGTCTACGGTAACGAAACGGCGCAAAAATTCGTTTGGATTGCGGTTGAACATCGCCAAACACTCCTTTGAAATGGTCACACGGTTGCGCTTATGGTCGTGTGTGAGCAATCGCGGCACCCATCGCGCGGAAAGCTTTTTCATGTCCAAATATTCATGTAAAATGTGATGTACCCGTTCAGTTGAGATGCCTACAGCCTCAGCTACCTCACGCACTTTCATTCTCCGATCATCCAATATCATTCCATGGATTTTGTCGACGATTTCTGGCATGACGACCTCTTTTGGGCGACCTGAACGTTCGGCATCACTTGTACTGGTACGACCACAACGGAACTCAGTAAACCATTTCTTAACCATTGAAATTGATGGTGCAGAGTCCCCATAATATTTATCAAGTCTTTCCTTGGTTTCGGTGATGGATTTTTTACGCAAAAAATAATGCTTAATTAGCACACGAAATTCACTTTTTTCCATTTTCGTTAAAATTCACGAGATCGTCTGCTTTCAATGCCTATAAAACGCAAACCAAAAAACGCAGCTTTCTCAAAATTTTACAGTCAGCTGTTAATCGATAACTGCTGACAGGAGCAGTGTTGTATTTAGAGCAGGTGCGCGGCAAATACAAAAAGTCACGGTCTTATCAAACGACCCTCGTATATTAGGTATAATATTCCTAAGCTCCCGTTTGCCCCATCCCATCTAGAATGTAGTGTTTTGTTGGTTGTTGAATTTCGTTTCAGGTACAACGTTTGCGGGTGTGTAATTTATGTGTTCGTGTTTGTGTTTATTTGATTGCGTGTGCCTGTATATTTGTGTTAGTGTGTGTGAGTGTGTGTTAGAAGCGGCTTGTCAAGAAATAAATTATAGCAGCCAGCGCCATACAGCCGAGTGGGAGGACATGTCGCAGAAGCCTTTGATTGTCATAGCTGGTCATAGGTTGCTTGAGGCGAAGATAGGAGAGTTCGTTGATCAGCTGTAAATTGACGACTTCTGATTGCGCCAAGCGCTCTTTGTACACAATCAGCTCCTCCTCAAGCTCCCCGTCGTTCACATTACTTAGTTCGGCATGCCAACTTGACATCTGAAGATCTCCCTCCATGTCCTTAAAAGATTCGACATCCTTTGGCTCTTGATCCTTTTGCTCACTGTCGGTTTTTATAATATTTGGCTTTATGTTTTTCTTCAGGATCAACATTTGCTCTTCCAAATCACTGATATTTTTGTCGAGAGTTTTTGATTTTTGTTTATAGAACTGGCATTCTTCTTGCAGCATATCCAGGGCATGATCCGGCAACAATTCATCGAATCCATCGGGTGATCCACTTTTTTCCACCAGGGTCGGTTGGATTTCCAATTTGTGACTGGATTCCTCTGCTATTGTCTCTTCAATGCCATTAAGCAAAGCCATCGTGTGCTTGAAAGATTTGTGTATAAGGTCATCATTCTCTTGCTCTTGTTCGTGGTCGTGCTGCTCATCGGTGCCTGCACCCAGCTGTTTCTCGTCGCCCGAGTCGGCATCATCATTATTGAATATGGCTTTTAATACATCGCAAGCTTTGGCGCCCTTGGTATCCGGGTTCTTAAGCCACTTTAACATGGTGTCCTTGTGTACCACCTTGTGCTTTAAATCAAATTCTTCTTTAAGCTGCCGCTTGGAGTTTTTACCCTGCAGAGTTAATAGTGATTACCAAAGTTCTAAGATCGTAGCTTAATGAAATTTACCGATTTCTTTTGCTTGATGGGAGCCGTCTGCGCTTCGTTCTCGTGGTTTTTCTGGTTATCAGCTGCATTTTCAACCTTCTCAAACTTATTTTTATCTTCATGCCAAACGTTGTCGTCGACGCCGTCATCTTCGACGTCGTCCTCCTCACCAATAGCATTTTTTAGTTGCTGCTGCAGCGCCTGATCGCTGTCCTGTTCAGCTTTAGTTTGCTGCAATCGCATCTGCTGTTGGCGCAGTTGTTTTATTTCCTGCTCCTGAGCAACCAACTGCTCTTTCAGTTGACCCAGTCGCTGTTCTTCCAGTTCTTTAACCTCTTGCTGCTGGCGCAGCGAATCCTGTTTATAATCGGAATACTCCTGCTGCAGCTGCTCCAGTCGGGTATTGAAATCCTGAAGCGTCTGTTTCGCACTTACAATCTGACCCCGCAATATGCCACACTCGTTATCCGATGTTGTGTACGCCATCTCCATTTTCGACAGCATCTGCATGGCATCACAGCGATCCTGGTACACCTTGCGCAGCGCCTTTTGGGCGGTTAATTGATACGTCGACTTATCTTCCAAAAATTTTACAATCTGCTCAATGAAACAAATTGTTTGTTTTTTAACAACCATAAGAATTTGCAACTCACCTCGTTGCGTAAAGCATTTTCAGGCACATTCTTCTCCATCATCTGCAGCTTCTTCTCAAGCAAGCTGATCTTATGCAACAGCTGATCCTCGGTGATCATGCTCTGCCAGCACATTGCAGAATTCTTACGCGTGGAATCGAGAACACCCTGCAGATTACTAAGCTTCGCCTTGAGCATCTTTTCGCGATCCGATGCCTCCTGTAGAAATACATTGAGTCGCTGTATCTCATCGAAGCTAATGTGATTTGCACCCGTCAATTGCAACTCTTCAGTATTTATTGAGATGGCGTCACGACCGTCTGGCAGAAAGAGTTTAACACGGGCAATAATGCAACCATGCACTTCCTGGCGTGAATTTTCAATAACCTCGACACCAAACTTCACCGAGTCCCCGTAGTGCAACTCGGCCGGCTCGTTACCCAGTTTGTTATCATTAATGAAGGTGCCATTGCTAGACTTGGTGTCTTTTACCCAGAAGCGTCCGTCTGCTGAATACCAGAGCATTGCATGATTTCGTGACAGCACCTTGCAATCGAATATGGCATTGACCTCGCTTGCCTTGCTCTTTGCTATTAGTCGACCCACTTTGCACTCCTGATTCGGTGCCAGCGATATTGTTCGCGTTTGGAACTTATGCGATTTTCCCTCGCATTGCAGCACAACTTTCGCTTCGGCCGGTTCCATACGTCCCTCCTGCATGCTTGTCGCCGTCGTAACCATCTCCGCCTCACTAGCCATTTGAAGGCCACTCATTGAGCCAATTAGATTGTTGCTCATTGTCGTTTTTGTTGTTGTTGCTGCGACGGCGACAGCGTTGATCAGCACAGAGTTAACCGTCATCTGCGCCTGTTGATGCGCTAGCTGTCCCTGTTATAAAGTTACGTAATGTTATTTCAATTTGCTTAGCATACTTATTGGAGCAGGAAATTGAAAACAATTATCCTACCACACTAAGTATTAAAACAAGAAAAGCTACAGCCGAGCGCGCCCGACAGTAAAATAGCATTCACCCAGTTTTGCAAAAAATGATTACACTTTTATTTCCATCAAAAAACACTGCACAAGTTAATCTGCCACCTATTATTTAAATCAGATCTATGCATCTTTGAATAGCGCCATCTACATATGGACATTGGAAATTGAAAATAAACTCGATCTACCTATGGTATACTGGAACCTTCATGTGAAGGTTGGTGTCCCTAGGTTTTGTAATAGCTGAAATCTAGCCGTTAAAACGGACATACGGATAAACAGCTGGTTGTCACGCCTCCTGCTTTTTACATACATTTGCACAAACTTACAACATTCTTGATCATTTTTAATGGTCGAATGATATAAAAATACATCAAAGCAAGTAAGAAAGCTACAGTCGAGTGTGCTCGACTGTAATATACCCGCTAACCAGCTGCTCGTACATCATTTATTTGCGGAACAAAAAAAACGGCTACAATCATATTTTGACCGTAAAAGGCTATGGACTTGCAATATTTATGCAAAGTCATAATCTAAAATAAAACCAGTAAGAAAGCTACAGTGAAATCTAGCCGTTAAAACGGACATACGGACAAACAGCTGGTTGTCACGCCTCCTGCTTTTTACATACATTTGCACAAACTTACAACATTCTTGATCATTTTTAATGGTCGAATGATATAAAAATACATCAAAGCAAGTAAGAAAGCTACAGTCGAGTGTGCTCGAATGTAATATACCCGCTACCCAGCTGCTTGTACATAATCTATTTGCGGAACAAAAAAACGGCTACAATCATATTTTGACCGTAAAAGGCTATGGACTTATAATATTTATGCAAAGTCAAAATATAAAATAAAAAAAAAAAAATACATTTTTGCACACATTTAATTTTTGATGCGGGCGGGACTCGAACCCGTAAATGCATAATAGTACTGTTCGTTTTGCAGTCCACAACTTAACCCATTTCACCACCGTACACGCACACACGATTCGGCACAATGCTGCAAGCAGCGCTGCCGGCAGCGCTGCTTACAGCTATGGAAAACGTTGAGCTGAATAACTTCTGTGTTTATTATCCGATTATTACCAAATTTTCAGAGATCATCTGGCTAGCTATAGTTATCATGTAAACCGAAAATGAACAATATGGCATCAAAATTCCACTTGTTATCAATGTTTTCTCGATTTGCGGGGGCGGAAGGGGGCGTGGCCAAAATCCAAAATAAACTTGATCAGCGTGCAATAATAACACATAGTGTCACCAAATTTGGTTGTCCTAGCTCTTATAATAGCTGAGATCTAGATTTTCACACGGACAGACAGACGGACAGGGCTATATCGATTCGGCTGTTGATCCTGAGCCAGAATATATATACTTTATGGGGTCGGAGGTGTCTCCTTCTGCCTGTTACATACATTTTCGGTTTGAACAAAGTTATAATACCCTTCTACTCTATGAGTAGCGGGTATAAACATTTTTGCACACATTTAATTTTTGATGCGGGCGGGACTCGAACCCGTAAATGCATAATAGTACTGTTCGTTTTGCAGTCCACAACTTAACCCATTTCACCACCGTACACGCACACACGATTCGGCACAGTGCTGCAAGCAGCGCTGCCGGCAGCGCTGCTTACAGCTGTGGAAAACGTTAAGCTGAATGACTTCTGTGTTTATTATCCGATTGTTTCTAAATTTTCAGAGATCATCTGGCTAGCTATAGTTATCATGTAAACCGAAAATGAACAATATGGCATCAAAATTGCACTTGTTATCAATGTTTTTTCGATTTGCGGGGGCGGAAGGGGGCGTGGCCAAAATCCAAAATAAACTTGATCAGCGTGCAATAATAACACATATTGTCACCAAATTTGGTTGTCCTAGCTCTTATAATAGCTGAGATCTAGATTTTCACACTGACAGACAGACGGACTGACGGACATGGCTATATCGACTCGGCTGTTGATACTGAGCCAGAATATATATACTTTATGGGGTCGGATGTGTCTCCTTCTGCCTGTTACATACATTTTCGGTTTGAACAAAGTTATAATACCCTTCTACTCTATGAGTAGCGGGTATAAAAAGCAACAACAACTAAGATTATTCGAATTTAATGGGCGCAACGCGCGTGGAGACTTCACAAGTGAGGCAACGCCAACTACAACAAAAACAACAACTGAGACGTTTAACAGACATGTTAGGAAAAGCTAAAACTGGACCTGCTGCCTGTTGCCTGGTCTTGCCTGTGTCTGGTCTGGCCTGGTCTTTTCCATTTATACTGTGATCGCACTGTGACCTGTCATCATGATTGATACGTTTGGTGACTGCTGTGTGGCGTTCAGTTTTAAAGTTTGCTGATTGATCCCAGCGTGTTGATTACAATCGACGCCGACGTACACGCAGATGCAGGCACAGGTAGTTGGCGTAGGCAGTTGGCGCTGTATGGGGAGTCTTGCAATGCATGCTGCTGGGAATTCAATCAAAAGTGTCAGCGCTGGCACAACATCTCTTACTGCTAAAGGTGCCGAAACCACTAACTAAATACAGTGGTAACTGAATATTAGAATAGAATATTAGAATACTATAAATGATAAGAAAGGCAAAAAAAATCAAAAGGGAAACAAAGAGTTAATCCCTTTTTCATTGATAAGCAATTTAAAAAATTATGGAACTTTGGAAAAGTGGGAAGTATAAAAAAAAATTTTAATAAATTATAGAAATTTTTAAATATTTTGAAATTAAGAAAATTGACAGTTAATATTTTTAAAACATTTTTAAAAGCTTTAAATATTCTTAATGAATTATAAATAATACGCAAATTTAGGAAAAATGTGGAAATTTGACGATGACGTCACGATATGCTGCAAAGGCGCAAAGAGTGTAACTATGGAAAACGTTTAGATGAATATCTTCTGTGTTTATTGTTCGATCGGATTGTAATTTTGAAAATAGATTTATATTGTAATTATCTATGTTTATACCAAAGCAGAAAGCCATAACTTCAATACTTTTCCTAATAATCGTAATTATCGTTTTGCGTGGGCGGTGGGCGCGACATCGAAAATTGAAAATAAACTCGATCTACCTATGGTATACAGGAAATTAGGTGTCTCTACCTTTTGTAATAGCTGAGATCTAGACGTACAGACGGACAGACGGACAGACGGACATGGGTATATCGACTCGGCTGTTGATCCTGAGCCAGAATATATATACTTTATGGGGTCGGAGGTGTCTCCTTCTGCCTGTTACATACATTTTCGGTTTGAACAAAGTTATAATACCCTTCTACTCTATGAGTAGCGGGTATAAAAACATTTTTGCACACATTTAATTTTTGATGCGGGCGGGGACTCGAACCCGTAAATGCATAATAGTACTGTTCGTTTTGCAGTCCACAACTTAACCCATTTCACCACCGTATACGCACACACGATTCGGCACAATGCTGCAAGCAGCGCTGCCGGCAGCGCTGCTTACAGCTATGGAAAACGTTAAGCTGAATAACTTCTGTGTTTATTATCCGATTGTTACCAAATTTTCAGAGATCATCTGGCTAGCTATAGTTATCATGTAAACCGAAAATGAACAATATGGCATCAAAATTGCACTTGTTATCAATGTTTTCTCGATTTGCGGGGGCGGAAGGGGGCGTGGCCAAAATCCAAAATAAACTTGATCAGCGTGCAATAATAACACATATTTTCACCAAATTTGGTTATCCTAGCTCTTATAATAGCTGAGATCTAGATTTTCACACGGACAGACAGACGGACAGACGGACATGGCTGTATCGACTCGGCTGTTGATCCTGAGCCAGAATATATATACTTTATGGGGTCGGAGGTGTCTCCTTCTGCCTGTTACATACATTTTCGGTTTGAACAAAGTTATAATACCCTTCTACTCCATGAGTAGCGGGTATAAAAAGAAAAAGCTTAAGCGGCATGAACTGGGAATCGAACTACGGGCTTGTCGGTTCAGGAGTTCATCGCTTTTCCACTAAGCTACTGACGCTGTTATCCAACAACTGCAAAGATTTGCATTGTAAGGCATTCTTATTATTTCCTATACAAATAAAGAATTTGCGCTGCCGGCAGCGCTGTTTACTACTACGTCCGATTGTTACCAAATTTTCAGAGATCATCTGGCTAGCTATAGTTATAATGTAATCCGAAAATGAACAAAATGGCATCAAAATTGCGCTTGTAATTAATTTTTTTCGATTTACAGGGGCGGAAGAGGGCGTGGCCAAAATCCAAAATAAACTTTATCAGCGTGCAATAAAAACACATTTTGTCACCAAATTTGGTAGTTCTACCTCTTATAATAGCTGAGATCTAGATTTTTACACGGACGGACAGTCGGACATGGCTATATCGACTCGGCTGTTGATCCTGAGCCAGAATATATAGACTTTATGGGGTCGGAGGTGTCTCCTTCTGCCTGTTACATACATTTTCGGTTTGAACAAAGTTATAATACGCTTCTACTCTATGAGTAGCGGGTATAAAAAAAAACATTTTTGCACACATTTAATTTTTGATGCGGGCGGGACTCGAACCCGTAAATGCATAATAGTACTGTTCGTTTTGCAATCAACAACTTAACCCAATTCACCACCGTACACGCACACACGATTCGGCACAATGCTGCAAGCAGCGCTGCCGGCAGCGCTGCTTACAGCTATGGAAAACTTTAAGCTGAATAACTTCTGTGTTTATTATCCGATTGATACCAAATTTTTAGAGATCATCTGGCTTGCTATAGATATCATTTAAACCGAAAATGAACAATATGGCATCAAAATTGCGCTTGTAATCAATGTTTTTTCGATGTACGGGGGCGGAAGGGGGCGTGGCCAAAATCCAAAATAAACTTGATCAGCGTGCAATAATAACACATATTGTCACCAAATTTGGTTGTCCTAGCTCTTATAATAGCTGAGATCTAGATTTTCACACGGACAGACAGACCGACAGACGGACAGGGCTATATCGACTCGGCTGTTGATCCTGAGCCAGAATATATATACTTAATGGGGTCGGAGGTGTCTCCTTCTGCCTGTTACATACATTTTCGGTTTGAACAAAGTTATAATACCCTTCTACTCTATGAGTAGCGGGTATAAAAACAAGTAAAGAAAGCTACAGTCGAGCGCGCCCGACAGTAAGATACAATTCGCCCAGTTTCGAAACAAATTATCACACATTTAATTCCATCAAAAAACGCTGCACAAGTTTATCCGGCACTTATTCTTCAAATTAGATCTATTTTTGAATAGCGTCATCTACATGTGAAAATTGCATAGCTTTACACATGCTACGGCTGGAACGAAAAATCGTGACGATGACGTAACGACGCGCAGCACAGGCGCAAGCAGTGGAAGTATGGAAAACGGAAACATAGATAACTTCTGTGTTTATCGTCCGATTGTATTGTAATTTGGGAAATAGATTTATATTGCAATTATTTATGTTGATACCAAAGCAGAAAGCTGTAACTTCAATACCTTTCTTCATAATCGAAAATTATCGATTTTCGTGGGCGGTGGGCGTGGCATCAAAAATTGAAAATAATAATTGAACTCGATCTACCTATGGTATACAGGAACCTTCATGTGAAGTATGGTGCCTCTACCTTTGTAATAGCTGAGATCTAGACGTTCAAACGGACAGACGGACGGACAGACGAACGGACAGACGGACGGACCGACAGACGAACAGACAGACGGACATGGCTCAATTGACTCAGCTAGTGATCCTGAGTCAGAATATATACACTTTGTGGGGTCTGCCACGCTTTCTTCTGCCTGTTTCATACATTTGCACAAACTTAGTATACCATTTTTGACCATTTTCAGTGGTTGAATGGTCAATGGAAAATGAACAATGAATCTTATAATAGCTGAGATCTAGATTTTCACACGGACAGATGGACATGGCTATATCGACTCGGTTGTTGATCCTGAGCCAGAATATATATACTTTATGGGGTCGGAGGTGTCTCCTTCTGCCTGTTACAAACCATTTTCGGCATGAACATAATACCCTTCTACTCTATGAGTAGCGGGTATAAAAGAGAAAAAGCTTAAGCGGCATGAACTGGGAATCGAACCACGGGCCTGTCGGTTCAGGAGTTCATCGCTTTTCCACTAAGCTACTGACGCTGTTATTCAACAACTGCAAAAATTTGCATTGTAAGGCATTCTTATTATTTCCTGTACAAATAAAGAATTTGCGCTGCCGGCAGCGCAACTTAAAGCTATGAAAAACGTTAAGCTGAATAACTTCTGTGTTTATTATCCGATTGTTACCAAATTCTCAGAGATCATCTGGCTAGCTATAGTTATCATATAAACCGAAAATGAACAATGAATCTTATAATAGCTGAGATGTAGATTTTCACACGGACAGTCAGAGGGACAGACGGACAGACAGACAGACGGACATGGCTATATTGACTCGGCTGTTGATCCTGAGCCAGAATATATATACTTTATGGAGTCGGAGGTGTCTTCTTCTGCCTGTTACATACATTTTCGGCTTGAACAAAGTTATAATACCCTAATACTCTATGAGTAGCGGAAATAAAAAATATAAGAAAAATCTGCGCTCTAACAATCGCACAGAGACTGTCACTTTTCCACTTGTTAACTAAGTTCATTGTGAGCCATTAAAAAAATTGTAAATAAAATGCACAACTACCAATTAATGCATATTCAACAAGTAAGAAAGCTACAGTCGAGTGTGCTGGAATGTAATATACCCGCTACCCAGCTGCTTGTACATAATTTATTTGCGGAACAAAAAAACGGCTACAATCATATTTTGACCGTAAAAGCCTATGGACTTATAATATTTATGCAAAGTCAAAATATAAAATAAAAAAAAAAAACATTTTTGCACACATTTAATTTTTGATGCGGGCGGGACTCGAACCCGTAAATGCATAATAGTACTGTTCGTTTTGCAGAACAATATGGCATCAAAATTGCACTTGTTATGCGGGGGCGGAAGGGGGCGTGGCCAAAATCCAAAATAAACTTCATCAGCGTGCAATAATAACACATATTGTCACCAAATTTGGTTGTCCTAGCTCTTATAATAGCTGAGATCTAGATTTTCACACGGACAGACAGACGGACAGACGGCTGTTGACTCGGCTGTTGATCCAGAGCCAGAATATATATAGTTTATGGGGTCGGAGGTGTCTCCTTCTGTCTGTTAAATACATTTTCGGTTTGAACAAAGTTATAATACCCTTCTACTCTATGAGTAGCGGGTATAAAAAAAAAAAAACATTTTTGCACACATTTAATTTTTGATGCGGGCGGGACTCGAACCCGTAAATGCATAATAGTACTGTTCGTTTTGCAGTCCACAACTTAACCCGTTTCACCACCGTACACGCACACACGATTCGGCACAATGCTGCAAGCAGCGCTGCCGGCAAACCAAATTTTCAGAGATGATCTGGCTAGCTGTAGTTATCCTGTAAACCGAAAATGAACAACATGGCATCAAAATTGCACTTGTTCTCAATGTTTTTTCGATTTGCGGGGGCGGAAGGGGGCGTGGCCAAAATCCAAAATAAACTTGATCAGCGTGCAATAATAACACATATTGTCACCAAATTTGGTTGTCCTAGCTCTTATAATAGCTGAGATCTAGATTTTCACACTGACAGACAGACGGACAGACGGACATGGCTATATCGACTCGGCTGTTGATCCTGAGCCAGAATATATATACTTTATGGGGTCGGAGGTGTCTCCTTCTGCCTGTTACATACATTTTCGGTTTGAACAAAGTTATAATACCCTTCTACTCTATGAGTAGCGGGTATAAACATTTTTGCACACATTTAATTTTTGATGCGGGCGGGACTCGAACCCGTAAATGCATATTAGTACTGTTCGTTTTTCAGTCCACAACTTAACCCATTTCACCACATACACGAACACACTATTTGGCAGACTGCTGCAAGCAGCGCTGCTGGCCAAAATCCAAAATTAACTTGATCAGCGTGCAATAATAACACATACTGTCACCAAATTTGGTAGTGCTAGCTTTTATAATAGCTGAGATCTAGATTTTCAGACAGACGGACAGACGGACAGACGGACATGGCTATATCGACTCGGCTGTAGATCCTGAGCCAGAATATATATACTTTATGGAGTCGGAAGTGTCTTCTTCTGCCTGTTACATACATTTTCGGCTAGAACAAAGTTATAATACCCTTCTACTCTATGAGTAGCGGGTATAAAAAAGAAAAAGCTTAAGCGGCATGAACTGGGAATCGAACCACGGGCCTGTCGGTTCAGGAGTTCATCGCTTTTCCACTAAGCTACTGACGCTGTTATCCAACAGCTGCAAAAATTTGCATTGTAAGGCATTCTTATTATCTCCTGTACAAAATAAAGAATTTGCTGCTTACAGCTATGGAAAACGTTAAGCTGAATAACTTCTGTGTTTATTATCCGATTATTACCAAATTTTCAGAGATCATCTGGCTAGCTATAGTTATCATATAAACTGAAAATGAACAATATGGTATCAAAATTGCGCTTGTAATATATTTGTTTTTATTTACAGGGGCGGAAGGCGGCGTGGCCAAAATCCAATATAAACTTGATCAGCGTGCAATAATAACACATACTGTCACCAAATTTGGAAGTTCTAGCTCTTATAATAGCTGAGATCTAGATTTTCACACGGACAGACAGACGGACAGACAGACGGACATGGCTATATCAACTCGGCTGTTGATCCTGAGATAGAATATATGTACTTTATGGGGCCGGAGGTGTCTCCTTCTGCCTGTTTCATACATTTTCGGTTTGAACAAAGTTATAATACCCTTCTATTCTATGAGTAGCGGGTATAATAAAGCGAAGTCACCAAGCACGCAGTGTTGCAACATGCAGCTAAATCGATTTTCGATAACACTTACCTGCAGTGTATTCGTATTGGAATCACAGGATTCCGATTCTATCTGCATAGTCGTATTATTGTTTTTCAGATTCTCCACATTGTCGTTGGCATCGTTGCTGTTGTTGCTATTGTTGATATTGCTATTTATGTTGGTATTATTGTGGATATTAAGATTTTCTGTTAGCTGTTCACACGTCTCCGACTCATGCTTCTCACGCAGCAGCGTCTGATCCTGTTCTACCTTACGGTTTTCCATTTTATTGCCATTCTTTTTATTGATGCGCTGCTGACGATTCGTTAATTCGCCAGTTGAGTGGACACCAGCACCTCCTGGTCCTGGTCTGGCAGTTAAGTCTTGTTCGGTCGAACCAGCTACGACCGCAATACCACTGCTATTGACAACTGCTCCTGCTCCCGCTCCACTTGCAATTGTTGTTGCTCCTGATGCTGCCACGATTGTCATTGCTGGGGGTACTGCTGTCGTAATGGGTTTCTGCACTTCATCCTTGTTACTTTGCCATTCGTTGTTGACCAAGACCATAACTGTAAGGCGGTACACAGGGAGAGAGAGTGATTAAAATTATTTTTGATTAATGGAATTGGGTTGGAAGCTAAAATTTGATTTTGTTTAAATGTTACTAAAATTGTATTCTAAGTACATTAACCAAACAAGCCAAAAATTAATTTAAAACTGACATTTGAAGAGTTAAATGGCAAGGTACATTAGATCGAAACGATATTAAACTCCGAAGAAAGAAGTACGTTTTTCCGTTAAAATAGAAAGGTGATTTTAGATGTTTGTGTGTAGTGCGCGAAATATAGAATATACAAGCGCAAACCCATATTTTGCGTATATAAATAAATTATTTAGAAAATAGAATTGAAGAAACGAGCAGCCAATGCGTGTGTTTGTTTGTTTGTTCGGTTGGTTGAGTGCGTGGAAGGGACCGTAGAATAACAGCGGATTGCTTGTATATATGTGATGTGATGATGTGATCGGAGCGAGTCTGCTTTACTTTGAAAAGCGCAACAAAAGGGGAGGAAAACAATCAAAGGAAGATATGTAAAGTATGCAAAATATATTTCTTATACCCGCTACTCATAGAATAGAAGGGTATTATAACTTTGTTCAAACCGAAAATGTATGAAACAGGCAGAAGGAGACACCTCCGGCCCCATAAAGTACATATATTCTATCTCAGGATCAACAGCCGAGTTGATATAGCCATGTCCGTCTGTCTGTCCGTCTGTCTGTCCGTGTGAAAATCTAGATCTCAGCTATTATAAGAGCTAGAACTTCCAAATTTGGTGACAGTATGTGTTATTATTGCACGCTGATCAAGTTTATTTTGGATTTTGTCCACGCCGCCTTCCGCCCCTGTAAATAAAAAAAAATATATTACAAGCGCAATTTTGATGCCATATTGTTCATTTTCAGTTTATATGATAACTATAGCTACCCAGATGATCTCTGAAAATTTGGTAATAATCGGATAATAAACACAGAAGTTATTCAGCTTAACGTTTTCCATAGCTGTAAGCAGCAAATTCTTTATTTTGTACAGGAGATAATAAGAATGCCTTACAATGCAAATTTTTGCAGCTGTTGGATAACAGCGTCAGTAGCTTAGTAAAAAGAGCGATGAACTCCTGAACCGACAGGCCCGTGGTTCGATTCCCAGTTCATGCCGCTTAAGCTTTTTCTTTTTTATACCCGCTACTCATAGAGTAGAAGGGTATTATAACTTTGTTCTAGCCGAAAATGTATGTAACAGGCAGAAGAAGACACTTCCGACTTCATAAAGTATATATATTCTGGCTCAGGATCTACAGCCGAGTCGATATAGCCATGTCCGTCTGTCCGTCTGTCTGAAAATCTAGATCTCAGCTATTATAAAAGCTAGCACTACCAAATTTGGTGACAGTATGTGTTATTATTGCACGCTGATCAAGTTAATTTTGGATTTTGGCCAGCAGCGCTGCTTGCAGCAGTCTGCCAAATAGTGTGTTCGTGTATGTGGTGAAATGGGTTAAGTTGTGGACTGAAAAACGAACAGTACTAATATGCATTTACGGGTTCGGGTCCCGCCCGCATCAAAAATTAAATGTGTGCAAAAATGTTTATACCCGCTACTCATAGAGTAGAAGGGTATTATAACTTTGTTCAAACCGAAAATGTATGTAACAGGCAGAAGGAGACACCTCCGACCCCATAAAGTATATATATTCTGGCTCAGGATCAACAGCCGAGTCGATATAGCCATGTCCGTCTGTCCGTCTGTCTGTCAGTGTGAAAATCTAGATCTCAGCTATTATAAAAGCTAGCACTACCAAATTTGGTGACAGTATGTGTTATTATTGCACGCTGATCAAGTTAATTTTGGATTTTGGCCAGCAGCGCTGCTTGCAGCAGTCTGCCAAATAGTGTGTTCGTGTATGTGGTGAAATGGGTTAAGTTGTGGACTGAAAAACGAACAGTACTAATATGCATTTACGGGTTCGGGTCCCGCCCGCATCAAAAATTAAATGTGTGCAAAAATGTTTATACCCGCTACTCATAGAGTAGAAGGGTATTATAACTTTGTTCAAACCGAAAATGTATGTAACAGGCAGAAGGAGACACCTCCGACCCCATAAAGTATATATATTCTGGCTCAGGATCAACAGCCGAGTCGATATAGCCATGTCCGTCTGTCCGTCTGTCTGTCAGTGTGAAAATCTAGATCTCAGCTATTATAAGAGGTAGGACAACCAAATTTGGTGACAATATGTGTTATTATTGCACGCTGATCAAGTTTATTTTGGATTTTGGCCACGCCCCCTTCCGCCCCCGCAAATCGAAAAAACATTGAAAACAAGTGCAATTTTGATGCCATGTTGTTCATTTTCGGTTTACAGGATAACTACAGCTAGCCAGATCATCTCTGAAAATTTGGTAACAATCGAATAATAAACACAGAAGTTATTCAGCTTAACGTTTTCCATAGCTGTAAGCAGCGCTCCCGGCAGCGCTGCTTGCAGCATTGTGCCGAATCGTGTGTGCGTGTACGGTGGTGAAATGGGTTAAGTTGTGGACTGCAAAACGAACAGTACTATTATGCATTTACGGGTTCGAGTCCCGCCCGCATCAAAAATTAAATGTGTGCAAAAATGTTTTTTTTTTTATACCCGCTACTCATAGAGTAGAAGGGTATTATAACTTTGTTCAAACCGAAAATGTATGTAACAGGCAGAAGGAGACACCTCCGACCCCATAAGCTATATATATTCTGGCTCTGGATCAACAGCCGAGTCAACAGCCGTCTGTCCGTCTGTCTGTCCGTGTGAAAATCTAGATCTCAGCTATTATAAGAGCTAGGACAACCAAATTTGGTGACAATATGTGTTATTATTGCACGCTGATGAAGTTTATTTTGGATTTTGGCCACGCCCCCTTCCGCCCCCGCATAACAAGTGCAATTTTGATGCCATATTGTTCTGCAAAACGAACAGTACTATTATGCATTTACGGGTTCGAGTCCCGCCCGCATCAAAAATTAAATGTGTGCAAAAATGTTTTTTTTTTTTATTTTATATTTTGACTTTGCATAAATATTATAAGTCCATAGCCTTTTACGGTCAAAATATGATTGTAGCCGTTTTTTTGTTCCGCAAATACACACACTCGACTGTAGCTTTCTTACTTGTTGAATATGCATTAATTGGTAGTTGTGCATTTTATTTACAATTTTTTTAATGGCTCACAATGAACTTAGTTAACAAGTGGAAAAGTGACAGTCTCTGTGCGATTGTTAGAGCGCAGATTTTTCTTATATTTTTTATTTCCGCTACTCATAGAGTATTAGGGTATTATAACTTTGTTCAAGCCGAAAATGTATGTAACAGGCAGAAGAAGACACCTCCGACTCCATAAAGTATATATATTAAACTCCGAAGAAAGAAGTACGTTTTTCCGTTAAAATAGAAAGGTGATTTTAGATGTTTGTGTGTAGTGCGCGAAATATAGAATATACAAGCGCAAACCAATATTTTGCGTATATAAACAAATTATTTAGAAAATAGAATTGAAGAAACGAGCAGCCAATGCGTGTGTTTGTTTGTTTGTTCGGTTGGTTGAGTGCGTGGAAGGGACCGTAGAATAACAGCGGATTGCTTGTATATATGTGATGTGATGATGTGATCGGAGCGAGTCTGCTTTACTTTGAAAAGCGCAACAAAAGGGGAGGAAAACAATCAAAGGAAGATATGTAAAGTATGCAAAATATATTTCTTATACCCGCTACTCATAGAGTAGAAGGGTATTATAACTTTGTTCAAACCGAAAATGTATGTAACAGGCAGAAGGAGACATCTCCGACCCCATAAAGTTTATATGTATATTCTGGCTCAGGATCAACAGCCGAGTCGATATAGCCATGTCCATCTGTCCGTCTGTCTGTCCGTGCGAAAATCTAGATCTTAGCTATTATAAGTGCTAGAACTACCAAATTTGGTGACAATATGTGTTATAATTGCACGCTGATCAAGTTTACTTTGGATTTTGGCCACGCCGCCTTCCGCCCCCGTCTATTGTGTTTGTCAAAATGTGCGAAACAGGCAGAAGGAGGCATCTGCGACCCCATAAAGTATATATATTCTTGCTCAGGATCACTAGCCGAGTCGATTAAGCCATGTCTGTCTGTCCGTCTGTATGAACGCCTATGTCTCAGAAACTAAAAAAGCTAGAGCCACCAAATTTGGTGACAACACTTATGTGAATCATACGCTGTAAAATTTGTATTAAAATTTGGGACACGCCTACTTCCGCTCCCGCAAATCGATAAGCCGTATAGCAAGCGCAATAATAAAGCTACAGTATTCTGTTTTGGTGTGAATGATAACTATCACCACCTAAACGATCGCTAAAATTTTGTTCCGATCGGATAATGAACATAAAAGTTATTCAACGTTTCATATAGATTTGCACTGCACCCACTGCAAGCAAGCTACCAGTGTTTTTTCCAAGCAGTGTTTTTTTCCAATTGCTTGGACTTCTTGGCGTCTAACTGAAAATAATATGTGTTGTTTATAATTTTTCTTTGAAAAACGCGTTTACCAATAACAGTTTTCTAAATATAATTATACGCGCTACTCATAGAGTAGAAGGGTATTATAACTTTGTTCAAACCGATGTAACAGGCAGAAGGAAACACCTCCGACCCCATAAAGTATATATATTCTGGCTCAGGATCAACAGCCGAGTCGATATAGCCATGTCCGTCTGTCCGTCTGTCCGTCTGTCTGTCTGTCCGTCTGTCTGTCCGTGTGAAAATCTAGATCTCAGCTATTATAAGAGCTAGAACTACCAAATTTGGTGACAATATGTGTTATTATTGCACGCTGATCAAGTTTATTTTGGATTTTGGCCACGCCCCCGTAAATCGAAAAAACATTGAGTACAAGCGCAATTTTGATAACTATAGCTAGATCTCTGAAAATTTGGTAACAATGGGATAATAAACACAGAAGTTATTGAGCTTAACGTTTTCCATATCTGTAAGCAGCGCTGCCAGCAGCGCTGCTTGCAGCATTGTGCCGAATAGTGTGTAGTCTTAAAAAAAAAAGAAAAAGCTAAAGCGGCTTGAAGTGGGAATCGAACCACGGGCCTGTCGGTTCAGGAGTTCATCGCTTTTCCACTAAGCTACTGACGCACTTATCCAACAACTGCAAACATTTGCATTGTAAGGCGTTCTTATTATTTCCTCTACAAATAAAGAATTTGTGCTGCCGGCAGCGCTGGTTACAGCTATGGAAAACCTTAAGCTGAATAACTTCTGTGTTTATTATCCGATTGTTACCAAATTTTCAGAGATCATCTGGCTAGCTATGGTTATCATGTGAACCGAAAAGGAACAATATGGCATCAAAATTGCACTTGTTATCAATGTTTTCTCGATTTGCGGGGGCGGAAGGGGGCGTGGCCAAAATCCAAAATAAACTTGATCAGCGTGCAATAATAACACATATTGTCACCAAATTTGGTTGTCCTAGCTCTTATAATAGCTGAGATCTAGATTTTCACACGGACAGACAGACGGACAGACGGACAGACGGCTGTTGACTCGGCTGTTGATCCAGAGCCAGAATATATATAGCTTATGGGGTCGGAGGTGTCTCCTTCTGCCTGTTACATACATTTTCGGTTTGAATAAAGTTATAATACCCTTCTACTCTATCAGTAGCGGGTATAAAAAAGAAAAAGCTTAAGCGGCTTGAAGTGGGAATCGAACCACGGGCCTGTCGGTTCAGGAGTTCATCGCTTTTCCACTAAGCTACTGACGCACTTATCCAACAACTGCAAACATTTGCATTGTAAGGCATTCTTATTATTTCCTCTACAAATAAAGAATTTGTGCTGCCGGCAGCGCTGGTTACAGCTATGGAAAACCTTAAGCTGAATAACTTCTGTGTTTATTATCCGATTGTTGTTCCGACTGTAATATACCCGCTACCCAGCTGCTCGTACATCATTTATTTGCGGAACAAAAAAAACCGCTACAATCATATTTTGACCGTAAAAGGCTATGGACTTATAATATTTATGCAAAGTCAAAATATAAAATAAAAAAAAAAAGCATTTTTGCACACATTTAATTTTTGATGCGGGCGGGACTCGAACCCGTAAATGCATAATAGTACTGTTCGTTTTGCAGTCCACAACTTAACCCATTTCACCACCGTACACGCACACACGATTCGGCACAATGCTGGAAGCAGCGCTGCCGGCAGCGCTGCTTACAGCTATGGAAAACGTTAAGCTGAATAACTTCTGTGTTTATTATCCGATTGTTACCAAATTTTCTTTTTCTTTCTAGAAAAGAAAGAAATTTTCTTTCTTTTGTTTTCTATTTTTTCGTTTCTTTTTTTTATTTTCTTTGTTCTTTCTTTTAAGGACTCGCATATTTAGTATTACCTATTTATTTTAATTAAAAATTTAAATGTTATTAAAAAATATGTATCAATGATTTACCGGATAGACACTCGTATGGACCAATACGTCTATAAAGAAATTATAGAGGATATAATGGTGCCATATTCCGAGGACAATATGCCATTATTATGGCGTTTTATGCACGACAACGATCCTAAGCACACTTCACGGCTTATGAAAAGTTGCCTTTAGGAGCATCAAGTTGTTACGCTGAAGTGGCCAGCTCAGTCACCGGACCTCAATCCGATAGAGAATCTCTAGAATGATGTTGAGCAGCACATTCGCACCAAAAATCTGGGCAGTTTGAATGATTTGTGGATAGTTATCCGAGAAGCGTGGTACAGTATTCCGCAGAACAGATGCGCTGCTTTAGTGGAGAGTCAGCACAGAAGATTGGATGTAGTTACCAAAAACAAAGGATATCCTACAAAATATTAGTCCCCTTTCTTATGTTTTCTCATTCTACTTAATAAATTAATGAAAAAAGTATAAGTGTGCTAAACTCATGTCCAGCTGAAAATCATAGTTAATTCATTCAAACCAACGCAGAAAAAAAATGACGAAAGGGAATAGGCTGAAAGTAACGGTACATCTTATCAACTAATAAGACAACAACCAGAAAAAAAATTGGTGAACTATTCACTATACAATCGGTAAAAATTCATGTTGAAGTGTGCTGCTAAATAGTGTGCTAAATAAAAGGCCACCACTGTATATATATTTAAAATTTAGTTAAAAGATTTACCAAATATATTTAAAAGTCGTTATAGAAAAGATATTAAATTAAATATATTATTACTATAGATTGAAAACAAAGCAAACATTACTATAGATTGAAAACAAAGCAAACAAGGAAACAAACAATATAGTAAACCAAGACCAAAAATTCAAAAAATTCAGTTAGTGTAAAAAAGAAATTAAATAATTTGTTGAATAGTTATGGAGCTCGATCAGTTTGCGAAGACCTTCAAGCAGCGTCGCATCGAGCTCGGCTTCACCCAGCGCGATGTGGCTCTGGCCATGGGCAAACTCTATGGCAACGATTATTCGCAGGCGACAATCTCACTCTTTGAGACACACAAGTTGGGCGTCAAGAGCATGCGCAAGCTTAAGCCATTGCTGCAGAAGTACCGGGTATAAAAAAAAACGATGATATGAAACATTTTTGTGTACTTATCCAAAAATGAAGAGAATTGCTCTACTTGTTAAAAAGGCATACTTTAATGCAAATGCACTACGAAAAAAAAGAAGAGTTATAAAAAAAAAGAGATTCCAGTCCCACCCTGAGAAAAAAAAAGAGATTCCAGTCTCACCCAGAGAAAAAAAAAACCCAGTCCAGTCTCAATTGAGAGCTGAGAGCGGACTGAAATTCCGAACACATTGAGAGCTTACGTAGTCAGAAATTAAGACAGAAGCAACTCAGCCTACTTGAATCGTTTTAATAGAATTGTATCCCTTGGTACCTCCTTGCTACAAATTCTACATATAAAGCCAGCAAGTCTTAAGAGAGAATACCTCTCTGTCTATATTATTTTCCATGGGATTAGCCGCAAATCGCAAGGGGAAATTTCTACAGCATTTTGCCTTGCTTCAGTCACTCAAATGTCTGCAACATTCGTTAGCAGACATCGTGGCTGCCCAAGCCAAGCAGATTGAGAATAAGTATGGTTTGTGCCGGTGGCAAATGTGGCAAGAGAGCAGAATGTGACCGGCCCATGACTATTATTAGTCATGCAGCGGGCTCGGACTGAGACGTCTAAGCTAATGAAGCTTTTTCACACCTGCCTGCTAAATTATGCGTTGCAAGCCATTTACTTGTTACAGATTGCTTATAATTAAATTATAATCAACATCAAGCCAGGCGCATCACGCAGATGCAGACGAAAATGGAGACGTAGAGACCAAGACCAAGACATGCAGCCAGTGAGACCGGTCTGAGGCCGCTGCTGCTGCTGACATGCATCTAACAAGCCTTCAACTATCTAATCAACGTACAAGTCAAAATATCAATACCTCAAGTAATCAAAATCACTTTAGAATTTCAAATCAGTTGGGCTGATGCTGCCTGCCTGCCTGCAGCGTCTCACACAAGCACCGTGCCCAGCTGCTATATGCGACAGTTGCAACTCGAGTCCAGAGTGGGGAGATTGATGAAAAAACAAGTAAGAAAGTTACAGTTGAGTGTGCTCGACTGTAATATACCCGCTACCCAGCTGCTTGTACATAATTTATTTGCGGAACAAAAAAACGGCTACAATCATATTTTGACCGTAAAAGGCTATGGACTTATAATATTTATGCAAAGTCAAAATATAAAATAAAACAAGTAAGAAAGCTACAGTCGAGTGTGCTCGACTGTAATATACCCGCTACCCAGCTGCTTGTACATAATTTATTTGAGGAACAAAAAAACGGCTACAATCATATTTTGACCGTAAAAGGCTATGGATTTATAATATTTATGCAAAGTCAAAATATAAAATAAAAAAAAAAAAAACATTTTTGCACACATTTAATTTTTGATGCGGGCGGGACTCGAACCCGTAAATGCATAATAGTACTGTTCGTTTTGCAGTCCACAACTTAACCCATTTCACCACCGTACACGCACACACGATTCGGCACAATGCTGCAAGCAGCGCTGCCGGCAGCGCTGCTTACAGCTATGGAAAACGTTAAGCTGAATAACTTCTGTGTTTATTATCCGATTGTTACCAAATTTTCTTTTTCTTTCTAGAAAAGAAAGAAATTTTCTTTCTTTTGTTTTCTATTTTTTCGTTTCTTTTTTTTATTTTCTTTGTTCTTTCTATTAAGGACTCGCATATTTAGTATTACCTATTTATTTTAATTAAAAATTTAAATGTTATTAAAAAATATGTATCAATGATTTACCGGATAGACACTCGTATGGACCAATACGTCTATAAAGAAATTATAGAGGATATAATGGTGCCATATTCCGAGGACAATATGCCATTATCATGGCGTTTTATGCACGACAACGATCCTAAGCACACTTCACGGCTTATGAAAAGTTGCCTTTAGGAGCATCAAGTTGTTACGCTGAAGTGGCCAGCTCAGTCACCGGACCTCAATCCGATAGAGAATCTCTAGAATGATGTTGAGCAGCACATTCGCACCAAAAATCTGGGCAGTTTGAATGATTTGTGGATAGTTATCCGAGAAGCGTGGTACAGTATTCCGCAGAACAGATGCGCTGCTTTAGTGGAGAGTCAGCAGAGAAGATTGGATGTAGTTACCAAAAACAAAGGATATCCAACAAAATATTAGTCCCCTTTCTTATGTTTTCTCATTCTACTTAATAAATTAATGAAAAAAGTATAAGTTTGCTAAACTCATGTCCAGCTGAAAATCATAGTTAATTCATTCAAACCAACGCAGAAAAAAAATGACGAAAGGGAATAGGCTGAAAGTAACGGTACATCTTATCAACTAATAAGGCAACAACCAGAAAAAAAATTGGTGAACTATTCACTATACAATCGGTAAAAATTCATGTTGAAGTGTGCTGCTAAATAGTGTGCTAAATAAAAGGCCACCACTGTATATATATTTATAATTTAGTTAAAAGTTTTACCAAATATATTTAAAAGTCGTTATAGAAAAGATATTAAATTAAATATATTATTACTATAGATTGAAAACAAAGCAAACATTACTATAGATTGAAAACAAACAAGGAAACAAACAATATAGTAAACCAAGACCAAAAATTCAAAAAATTCAGTTAGTGTAAAAAAGAAATTAAATAATTTGTTGAATAGTTATGGAGCTCGATCAGTTTGCGAAGACCTTCAAGCAGCGTCGCATCGAGCTCGGCTTCACCCAGCGCGATGTGGCTCTGGCCATGGGCAAACTCTATGGCAACGATTATTCGCAGGCGACAATCTCACAAGTTGGGCGTCAAGAGCATGCGCAAGCTTAAGCCATTGCTGCAGAAGTACCGGGTATAAAAAAAAACGATGATATGAAACATTTTTTTGTACTTATCCAAAAATGAAGAGAATTGCTCTACTTGTTAAAAAAGGCATACTTTAATGCAAATGCAATACGAAAAAAAAGAAGAGTTATAAAAAAAAGAAATTCCAGTCCCACCCTGAGAAAAAAAAAGAGATTCCAGTCTCACCCAGAGAAAAAAAAAACTCAGTCCAGTCTCAATTGAGAGCTGAGAGCGGACTAAAATTCCGAACACATTGAGAGCTTACGTAGTCAGAAATTAAGACAGAAGCAACTCAGCCTACTTGAATCGTTTTAATAGAATTGTATCCCTTGGTACCTCCTTGCTACAAATTCTACATATAAAGCCAGCAAGTCTTAAGAGAGAATACCTCTCTGTCTATATTATTTTCCATTGGATTAGCCACAAATCGCAAGGGGAAATTTCTACAGCATTTTGCCTAGCTTCAGTCACTCAAATGTCTGCAACTTTCGTTAGCAGACATCGTGGCTGCCCAAGCCAAGCAGATTGAGAATAAGTATGGTTTGTGCCGGTGGCAAATGTGGCAAGAGAGCAGAATGTGACCGGCCCATGACTATTATTAGTCATGCAGCGGGCTCGGACTGAGACGTCTAAGCTAATGAAGCTTTTTCACACCTGCCTGCTAAATTATGCGTTGCAAGCCATTTACTTGTTACAGATTGCTTATAATTAAATTATAATCAACATCAAGCCAGGCGCATCACGCAGATGCAGACGAAAATGGAGACGTAGAGACCAAGACCAAGACATGCAGCCAGTAAGACCGGTCTGAGGCCGCTGCTGCTGCTGACATGCATCTAACAAGCCTTCAACTATCTAATCAACGTACAAGTCAAAATATCAATACCTCAAGTAATCAAAATCACTTTAGAATTTCAAATCAGTTGGGCTGATGCTGCCTGCCTGCCTGCAGCGTCTCACACAAGCACCGTGCCCAGCTGCTATATGCGACAGTCGCAACTCGAGTCCAGAGTGGGGAGATTGATGAAAAAACAAGTAAGAAAGCTACAGTTGAGTGTGCTCGACTGTAATATACCCGATACCCAGCTGCTTGTACATAATTTATTTGCGGAACAAAAAAACGGCTACAATCATATTTTGACCGTAAAAGGCTATGGACTCAACTTAACCCATTTCACCACCGAACACGCACACACGATTCGGCACAATGATGCAAGCAGCGCTGCCGGCAGCGCTGCTTACAGCTGTGGAAAACGTTAAGCTGAATAACTTCTGTGTTTATTATCCGATTGTACTAAATTTTCAGAGATCATCTGGCTAGCTATATTTATCATATAAACCGAAAATGAACAATATGGCATCAAAATTGCACTTGTTATCAATGTTTTTCGATTTGCGGGGGCGGAAGGGGGCGTGGCCAAAATCCAAAATAAACTTGATCAGCGTGCAATTATAACACATATTGTCACCAAATTTTGTTGTCCTAGCTCTTATAATAGCTGAGATCTAGATTTTCACACGGACAGACAGACGGACAGACGGACATGGCTATATCGACTCGGCTGTTGATCCTGAGCCAGAATATATATACTTTATGGGGTCGGAGGTGTCTCCTTCTGCCTGTTATATACATTTTTGGGTTGAACAAAGTTATAATACCCTTCTACTCTATGAGTATCGGGTATAAAAAAAAAACATTTTTCCACACATTTAATTTTTGATGCGGGCGGGACTCGAACCCGTAAATGCATAATAGTACTGTTCGTTTTGCAGTCCACAACTTAACCCATTTCACCACCGAACACGCACACACGATTCGGCACAATGATGCAAGCAGCGCTGCCGGCAGCGCTGCTTACAGCTGTGGAAAACGTTAAGCTGAATAACTTCTGTGTTTATTATCCGATTGTACTAAATTTTCAGAGATCATCTGGCTAGCTATATTTATCATGTGAACCGAAAATGAACAATATGGCATCAAAATTGCACTTGTTATCAATGTTTTTTCGATTTACAGGGGCGGAAGGAGGCGTGGCCAAAATCCAAAATAAACTTGATCAGCGTGCAATAATAACACATATTGTCACCAAATTTGGTTGTCCTAGCTCTTATAATAGCTGAGATCTAGATTTTCACACGGACAGACAGACGGACAGACGGACATGGCTATATCGACTCGGCTGTTGATCCTGAGCCAGAATATATATACTTTATGGGGTCGGAGGTGTCTCCTTCTGCCTGTTATATACATTTTCGGGTTGAACAAAGTTATAATACCCTTCTACTCTATGAGTAGCGGGTATAAAAAAAAAAAACATTTTTGCACACATTTAATTTTTGATGCGGGCGGGACTCGAACCCGTAAATGCATAATAGTACTGTTCGTTTTGCAGTCCACAACTTAACCCATTTCACCACCGAACACGGACTCACGACTCGGCACAATGCTGCAAGCAGCGCTGCCGGCAGCGCTGCTTACAGCTGTGGAAAACGTTAAGCTGAATAACTTCTGTGTTTATTATCCGATTGTTACTAAATTTTCAGAGATCATCTGGCAAGCTATATTTATCATGTGAACCGAAAAAAAACCGAAAAGTTGCGCTTGTAATCAATGTCGGCAGCGCTGCTTGCAGCATTGTGCCGAATCGTGTGTGCGTGTACGGTGGTGAAATGGGTTAAGTTGTGGACTGCAAAACGAACAGTACTATTATGCATTTACGGGTTCGAGTCCCGCCCGCATCAAAAATTAAATGTGTGCACAAATTTTTTTTTTTTATACCCGCTACTCATAGAGTAGAAGGGTATTATAACTTTGTTCAAACCGAAAATGTATGTAACAGGCAGAAGGATACACCTCCGACCCCATAAAGTAAATATATTCTGGCTCAGGATCAACAGCCGAGTCGATATAGCCATGTCCGTCTGTCCGTCTGTACGTCTAGATCTCAGCTATTACAAAAGGTAGAGACACCTAATTTCCTGTATACCATAGGTAGATCGAGTTTATTTTCAATTTTCGATGTCGCGCCCACCGCCCACGCAAAACGATAATTACGATTATTAGGAAAAGTATTGAAGTTATGGCTTTCTGCTTTGGTATAAACATAGATAATTACAATATAAATCTATTTTCAAAATTACAATCCGATCGAACAATAAACACAGAAGATATTCATCTAAACGTTTTCCATAGTTACACTCTTTGCGCCTTTGCCGTGACGTCATCGTCAAATTTCCACATTTTTCCTAAATTTGAGTATTATTTAAAATTCATTAAGAATATTTAAAGCTTTTAAAAATGTTTTAAAAATATTAACTGTCAATTTTCTTAATTTCAAAATATTTAAAAATTTCTATAATTTATATAAATTTTTTTTTTATACTTCCCACTTTTCCAAAGTTCCATAATTTTTAAAATTACTTATCAATGAAAAAGGGATTAACTCTTTGTTTCCCTTTTGATTGTAATCAACACGCTGGGATCAATCAGCAAACTTTAAAACTGAACGCCACACAGCAGTCACCAAACGTATCAATCATGATGACAGGTCACAGTGCGAGCACAGTGTAACTGGAAAAGACCAGGCCAGACCAGACACAGGCAGGACCAGGCAACAGGCAGCAGGTCTAGTTTTAGCTTTTCCTAACATGTCTGTTAAACGTCTCAGTTGTTGTTTTTGTTGTAGTTGGCGTTGCCTCACTTGTGAAGTCTCCACGCGCGTTGCGCCCATTAAATTCGAATAATCTTAGTTGTTGTTGCTTTTTTTTTCATCAATCTCCCCACTCTGGACTCGAGTTGCAACTGTCGCATATAGCAGCTGGACACGGTGCTTGTGTGAGACGCTGCAGGCAGGCAGGCAGCATCAGCCCAACTGATTTGAAATTCTAAAGTGATTTTGATTACTTGAGGTATTGATATTTTGACTTGTACGTTGATTAGATAGTTGAAGGCTTGTTAGATGCATGTCAGCAGCAGCAGCGGCCTCAGACCGGTCTCACTGGCTGCATGTCTTGGTCTTGGTCTCTACGTCTCCATTTTCGTCTGCATCTGCGTGATGCGCCTGGCTTAATGTTGATTATAATTTAATTATAAGCAATCTGTAACAAGTAAATGGCTTGCATGGTGCTCTCACTCCATGGCACTCCTGGTCATGGCGCATAATTTAGCAGGCAGGTGTGAAAAAGCTTCATTAGCTTAGACGTCTCAGTCCGAGCCCGCTGCATGACTAATAATAGTCATGGGCCGGTCACATTCTGCTCTCTTGCCACATTTGCCACCGGCACAAACCATACTTATTCTCAATCTGCTTGGCTTGGGCAGCCACGATGTCTGCTAACGAAAGTTGCAGACATTTGAGTGACTGAAGCAAGGCAAAATGCTGTAGAAATTTCCCCTTGCGATTTGCGGCTAATCCCATGGAAAATAATATAGACAGAGAGGTATTCTCTCTTAAGACTTGCTGGCTTTATATGTAGAATTTGTAGCAAGGAGGTACCAAGCGATACAATTCTATTAAAACGATTCAAGTAGGCTGAGTTGCTTCTGTCTTAATTTCTGACTACGTAAGCTCTCAATGTGTTCGGATTTTTAGTCCGCTCTCAGCTCTCAATTGAGACTGGACTGGGTTTTTTTTTTCTCTGGGTGAGACTGGAATCTCTTTTTATACCCGCTACTCCTAGAGTAGAAGGGTATTATAACTTTGCTCAAACCGAAAATGTATGTAACAGGCAGAAGGAGACACCTCCGACCCCATAAAGTATATATATTCTGACTCAGGATCAAACGCCGAGTCGATATAGCCATGTCCGTCTGTCCGTCTGTCTGTCCGTGTGAAAATCTAGATCTCAGCTATTATAAGAGCTAGGACAACCAAATTTGGTGAGAATGTGTTATTATTGCACGCTGATCAAGTTTATTTTGGATTTTGGCCACGCCCCCTTCCGCCCCCGCAAATCGAGAAAACATTGATAACAAGTGCAATTTTGATGCCATATTGTTCATTTTCGGTTCACATGATAACCATAGCTAGCCAGATGATCTCTGAAAATTTGGTAACAATCGGATAATAAACACAGAAGTTATTCAGCTTAACGTTTTCCACAGCTGTAAGCAGCGCTGCCGGCAGCGCTGCTTGCAGCATTGTGCCGAATCGTATGTGCGTGTACGGTGGTGAAATGGGTTAAGTTGTGGACTGCAAAACGAACAGTACTATTATGCATTTACGGGTTCGAGTCCCGCCCGCAACAAAAAATAAATGTGTGCAAAAATGTTTTTTTTTTTTATTTTATATTTTGACTTTGCATAAATATTATAAGTCCATAGCCTTTTACGGTCAAAATATGATTGTAGCCGTTTTTTTGTTCCGCAAATAAATTGTGTACAAGTAGCTGGGTAGCGGGTATATTACAGTCGAGCACACTCGACTGTAGCTTTCTTACTTGTTTTTTTATACCCGGTACTTCTGCAGCAATGGCTTAAGCTTGCGCATGCTCTTGACGCTCAACTTGTGTGTCTCAAAGAGTGAGATTGTCGCCTGCGAATAATCGTTGCCATAGAGTTTGCCCATGGCCAGAGCCACATCGCGCTGGGTGAAGCCGAGCTCGATGCGACGCTGCTTGAAGGTCTTCGCAAACTGATCGAGCTCCATAACTATTCAACAAATTATTTAATTTCTTTTTTACACTAACTAAATTTTTTGAATTTTTGGTCTTGGTTTACTATATTGTTTGTTTCCTTGTTTGCTTTGTTTTCAATCTATAGTAATGTTTGCTTTGTTTTCAATCTATAGTAATAATATATTTAATTTAATATCTTTTCTATAACGACTTTTAAATATATTTGGTAAAACTTTTAACTAAATTTTAAATATATATACAGTGGTGGCCTTTTATTTAGCACACTATTTAGCAGCACACTTCAACATGAATTTTTACCGATTGTATAGTACATAGTTTACCAATTTTTTTTCTGGTTGTTGCCTTATTAGTTGATAAGATGTACCGTTACTTTCAGCCTATTCCCTTTCGTCGTTTTTTTTTTGCGTTGGTTTGAATGAATTAACTATGATTTTCAGCTGGACATGAGTTTAGCACACTTATACTTTTTTTTATTAATTTATTAAGTAGAATGAGAAAACATAAGAAAGGGGACTAATATTTTGTTGGATATCCTTTGTTTTTGATAACTACATCCAATCTTCAGTGCTGACTCTCCACTAAAGCAGCGCATCTGTTCTGCGGAATACTGTACCACGCTTCTCGGATAACTATCCACAAATCATTCAAACTGCCCAGATTTTTGGTGCGAATGTGCTGCTCAACATCATTCTAGAGATTCTCTATCGGATTGAGGTCCGGTGACTGAGCTGGCCACTTCAGCGTAACAACTTGATGCTCCTAAAGGCAACTTTTCATAAGCCGTGAAGTGTGCTTAGGATCGTTGTCGTGCATAAAACGCCATGATAATGGCATATTGTCCTCGGAATATGGCACCATTATATCCTCTATAATTTCTTTATAGACGTATTGGTCCATACGAGTGTCTATCCGGTAAATCATTGATACATATTTTTTAATAACATTTAAATTTTTAATTAAAATAAATAGGTAATACTAAATATGCGAGTCCTTAAAAGAAAGAACAAAGAAAATAAAAAAAAGAAACGAAAAAATAGAAAAAAAAGAAAGAAAATTTCTTTCTTTTCTAGAAAGAAAAAGAAAATTTGGTAACAATCGGATAATAAACACAGAAGTTATTCAGCTTAACGTTTTCCATAGCTGTAAGCAGCGCTGCCAAAGCGCTGCTTGCAGCATTGTGCCGAATTGTGTGTGCGTGTACGGTGGTGAAATGGGTTAAGTTGTGGACTGAAAAACGAATAGTACTATTATGCATTTACGGGTTCGAGTCCCGCCCGCATCAAAAATTAAATGTGTGCAAAAATGTTTTTTTTTTTATTTTATATTTTGACTTTGCATAAATATTATAAGTCCATAGCCTTTTACGGTCAAAATATGATTGTAGCCCATTTTTTGTTCCGCAAATAAATTATGTACAAGCAGCTGGGTAGCGGGTATATTACAGTCGAGCACACTCGACTGTAGCTTTCTTACTTGTTATACCCGCTACTCATAGAGTAGAAAGGTATTATAACTTTGTTCAAACCGAAAATGTATGTAACAGGCAGAAGGAGACACCTCCGACCCCATAAAGTATATATATTCTGGCTCAGGATCAACAGCCGAGTCGATATAGCCATGTCCGTCTGTCCGTCTGTCTGTCCGTGTGAAAATCTAGATCTCAGCTATTATAAGAGCTAGGACAACCAAATTTGGTGACAATATGTGTTATTATTGCACGCTGATCAGGTTTATTTTGGATTTTGGCCACGCCCCCTTCCGCCCCCGCAAATCGAAAAATCATTGATAACAAGTGCAATTTTTATGTCATATTGTTCATTTTCGGTTTACATGATAACTATAGATAGCCAGATGATCTCTGAAAATTTGGTAACAATCGGATAATAAACACAGAAGTTATTCAGCTTAACGTTTTCCATAGCTGTAAGCAGCGCTGCCGGCAGCGCTGCTTGCAGCATTGTGCCGAATCGTGTGTGCGTGTACGGTGGTGAAATGGGTTAAGTTGTGGACTGCAAAACGAACAGTACTATTATGCATTTACGGGTTCGAGTCCCGCCCGCATCAAAAATTAAATGTGTGGAAAAATGTTTTTTTTTTTATACCCGCTACTCATAGAGTAGAAGGGTATTATAACTTTGTTCAAACCGAAAATGGTATAAACATAGATAATTACAATATAAATCTATTTTCAAAATTACAATCCGATCGAACAATAAACACAGAAGATATTCATCTAAACGTTTTCCATAGTTACACTCTTTGCGCCTTTGCAGTGACGTCATCGTCACATTTCAACATTTTTCCTAAATTTGCGTATTATTTAGAATTCATTAAGAATATTTAAAGCTTTTAAAAATGTTTTAAAAATATTAACTGACAATTTTCTTAATTTCAAAATATTTAAAAATTTCTATAATTTATTAAATTTTTTTTTTATACTTCCCACTTTTCCAACGTTCCATAATTTTTAAAATTGCTTATCAATGAAAAAGGGATTAACTCTTTGTTTCCCTTTTGATTTTTTTTGCCTTTCTTATCATTTCTAATATTCTAATATTCTATTCTAATATTCAGTTACCACTGTATTTAGTTAGTGGTTTCGGCACCTTTAGCAGTAAGAGATGTTGTGCCAGCACTGACACTTTTGATTGAATTCCCAGCAGCATGCGTTGCAAGACTCCCCATACAGCGCCAACTGCCTGCGCCAACTACCTGTGCCTGCATCTGCGTGTACGTCGGCGTCGATTGTAATCAACACGCTGGGATCAATCAGCAAACTTTAAAACTGAACGCCACACAGCAGTCAGCTCGAATGAATCCATCAAACGTATCAATCATGATGACAGGTCACAGTGCGAGCACAGTATAACTGGAAAAGACCAGGCCAGACCAGACATAGGCAGGACCAGGCAACAGGCAGCAGGTCCAGTTTTAGCTTTTCCTAACATGTCTGTGAAACGTCTCAGTTGTTGTTTTTGTTGTAGTTGGCGTTGCCTCACTTGTGAAGTCTCCACGCGCGTTGCGCCCATTAAATTCGAATAATCTTAGTTGTTGTTGCTTTTTTTTTTCATCAATCTCCTCACTCTGGACTCGAGTTACAACTGTCGCATATAGCAGCTGGACACGGTGCTTGTGTGAGACGCTGCAGGCAGGCAGGCAGCATCAGCCCAACTGATTTGAAATTCTAAAGTGATTTTGATTACTTGAGGTATTGATATTTTGACTTGTACGTTGATTAGATAGTTGAAGGCTTGTTAGATGCATGTCAGCAGCAGCAGCGGCCTCAGACCGGTCTCACTGGCTGCATGTCTTGGTCTTGGTCTCTACGTCTCCATTTTCGTCTGCATCTGCGTGATGCGCCTGGCTTGATGTTGATTATAATTTAATTATAAGCAATCTGTAACAAGTAAATGGCTTGCATGGTGCTCTCACTCCATGGCACTCCTGGTCATGGCGCATAATTTAGCAGGCAGGTGTGAAAAAGCTTCATTAGCTTAGACGTCTCAGTCCGAGCCCGCTGCATGACTAATAATAGTCATGGGCCGGTCACATTCTGCTCTCTTGCCACATTTGCCACCGGCACACACCATACTTATTCTCAATCTGCTTGGCTTGGGCAGCCACGATGTCTGCTAACGAAAGTTGCAGACATTTGAGTGACTGAAGCAAGGCAAAATGCTGTAGAAATTTCCCCTTGCGATTTGCGGCTAATCCCATGGAAAATAATATAGACAGAGAGGTTTTCTCTCTTAAGACTTGCTGGCTTTATATGTAGAATTTGTAGCAAGGAGGTACCAAGCGATACAATTCTATTAAAACGATTCAAGTAGGCTGAGTTGCTTCTGTCTTAATTTCTGACTACGTAAGCTCTCAATGTGTTCGGATTTTCAGTCCGCTCTCAGCTCTCAATTGAGACTGGACTGGGTTTTTATACCCGCTACTCATAGAGTAGAAGGGTATTATAACTTTGTTCAAACCGAAAATGTATGTAACAGGCAGAAGGAGACACCTCCGACCCCATAAAGTATATATATTCTGGCTCCGGATCAACAGCCGAGTCGATATAGCCATGTCCGTCTGTCCGTCTGTCTGTCCGTGTGAAAATCTAGATCTCAGCTATTATAAGAGCTAGGACAACCAAATTTGGTGACAATATGTGTTATTATTGCACGCTGATCAAATTTGTTTTGGATTTTGGCCACGCCCCCTTCCGCCCCGCAAATCGAAAAAACATTGATAACAAGTGCAATTTTGATGCCATATTGTTCATTTTCGGTTTACATGATAACTATAGCTAGCGAGGTGATCTCTGAAAATTTGGTAACAATCGGATAATAAACACAGAAGTTATTCAGCTTAACGTTTTCCATAGCTGTAAGCAGCGCTGCCGATCTCACTGGCTGCATGGTCTTGGTCCGTGATGGGCCTGGCTTGATGTTGATTATAATTTATAATTATAAGCAATCTGTAACAAGTAAATGGCTTGCATGGTGCTCTCACTCCATGGCACTCCTGGTCATGGCGCATAATTTAGCAGGCAGGTGTGAAAAAGCTTCATTAGCTTAGACGTCTCAGTCCGAGCCCGCTGCATGACTAATAATAGTCATGGGCCGGTCACATTCTGCTCTCTTGCCACATTTGCCACCGGCACAAACCATACTTATTCTCAATCTGCTTGGCTTGGGCAGCCACGATGTCTGCTAACGAAAGTTGCAGACATTTGAGTGACTGAAGCAAGGCAAAATGCTGTAGAAATTTCCCCTTGCGATTTGCGGCTAATCCCATGGAAAATAATATAGACAGAGAGGTATTCTCTCTTAAGACTTGCTGGCTTTATATGTAGAATTTGTAGCAAGGAGGTACCAATCGATACAATTCTATTAAAACGATTCAAGTAGGCTGAGTTGCTTCTGTCTTAATTTCTGACTACGTAAGCTCTCAATGTGTTCGGATTTTCAGTCCGCTCTCAGCTCTCAATTGAGACTGGACTGGGTTTTTATACCCGCTACTCATAGAGTAGAAGGGTATTATAACTTTGTTCAAACCGAAAATGTATGTAACAGGCAGAAGGAGACACCTTCGACCCCATAAAGTATATATATTCTGTCTGTATGTCCGTATGAAAATCTAGATCTCAGCTGTTATAAGAGCTAGGACTACCAAATTTGGTGACAATATGTGTTATTATTGCACACTGATCAAGTTTATTTTGGATTTTGGCCACGCCCCCTTCCGCCCCCGTAAAACGAAAAAAATTGATTATAAGCGCAATTTTGATGCCATATTGTTCATTTTCGGTTTATATGATAACTATAGCTAGCCAGATGATCTCTGAAAATTTGGTAACAATCGGATATTAAACACAGAAGTTATTCAGCTGAACGTTTTTCACAGCTGTAAGCAGCGCTGCCGGCAGCGCAAATTCTTTATTTGTACAGGAAATAATGGAAATTTTTGCAGTTCTTGGATAACAGCGTCAGTAGCTTAGTGGAAAAGCGATGAACTCCTGAACCGACAGGCCCGTGGTTCGATTTCCAGCTCATGGCGCTTAAGCTTTTTCTTTTTATACTCGCTACTCATAGAGTAGAAGGGTATTATAACTTTGTTCAAACCGAAAATGTATGCAACAGGCAGAAGGAGACACCTCCGATCCCATAAAGTATATATGTTCTGGCTCAGGATCATCAGCCGAGTCGATACAGCCATGTCCGTCTGTCTGTTTGTCTGTCTGTCTGTCCGTGTGAAAATCTAGATCTCAGCTATTATAAGAGCTATAACTACCTAATTTGGTAACAGTATGTGTTATTATTGCACGCTGATCAAGTTTATTTTGGATTTTGGCCACGCCTCCTTCCGCCCCTGAAAATCGAAAAAACTTTATTATAAGCGCAATTTTGATGCCATATTGTTCATTTTCAATTTATATGATAACAATAGCTAGCCAGATGATCTCTGAAAATTTGGTAAAAATCGGATAATAAACACAGAAGTTATTCAGCTTAACGTTTTCCATAGCCGTAAGCCGCGCTGCCGGCAGCGCAAATGTTTTATTTGTACAGGAAATAATAAAAATGCCCTACAATGCAAATTTTTGCAGTTGTTGGATAACAGCGTCAGTAGCTTAGTGGAAAAGCGATGAACTCCTGAACCGACAGGCCCGTGGTTCGATTCCCAGTTCATGCCGCTTAAGCTTTTTCTTTTTTATACCCGCTACTCATAGAGTAGAAGGGTATTATAACTTTGTTCAAACCGAAAATGTGGGTAACAGGCAGAAGGAGACACCTCCGATCCCATAAAGTATATATATTCTGGCTCAGGATCATCCGCCGAGTCGATACAGCCATGTCCGTCTGTCTGTTTATCTGTCTGTCCGTTTGTCTGTCCGTGTGAAAATCTAGATCTCAGCTATTATAAGAGCTAGGACTACCAAATTTGGTGACAATATGTGTTATTATTGCACACTGATCAAGTTTATTTTGGATTTTGGCCACGCCCCCTTCCGCCCCCGTAAAACGAAAAAAATTGATTATAAGCGCAATTTTGATGCCATATTGTTCATTTTCGGTTTATATGATAACTATAGCTAGCCAGATGATCTCTGAAAATTTGGTAACAATCGGATAATAAACACAGAAGTTATTCAGCTTAACGTTTTCCATAGCTGTAAGCAGCGCTGCCTGTCTCACTGGCTGCATGGTCTTGGTCCGTGATGCGCCTGGCTTGATGTTGATTATAATTTATAATTATAAGCAATCTGTAACAAGTAAATGGCTTGCATGGTGCTCTCACTCCATGGCACTCCTGGTCATGGCGCATAATTTAGCAGGCAGGTGTGAAAAAGCTTCATTAGCTTAGACGTCTCAGTCCGAGCCCGCTGCATGACTAATAATAGTCATGGGCCGGTCACATTCTGCTCTCTTGCCACATTTGCCACCGGCACAAACCATACTTATTCTCAATCTGCTTGGCTTGGGCAGCCACGATGTCTGCTAACGAAAGTTGCAGACATTTGAGTGACTGAAGCAAGGCAAAATGCTGTAGAAATTTCCCCTTGCGATTTGCGGCTAATCCCATGGAAAATAATATAGACAGAGAGGTATTCTCTCTTAAGACTTGCTGGCTTTATATGTAGAATTTGTAGCAAGGAGGTACCAATCGATACAATTCTATTAAAACGATTCAAGTAGGCTGAGTTGCTTCTGTCTTAATTTCTGACTACGTAAGCTCTCAATGTGTTCGGATTTTCAGTCCGCTCTCAGCTCTCAATTGAGACTGGACTGGGTTTTTATACCCGCTACTCATAGAGTAGAAGGGTATTATAACTTTGTTCAAACCGAAAATGTATGTAACAGGCAGAAGGAGACACCTTCGACCCCATAAAGTATATATATTCTGTCTGTCTGTCCGTATGAAAATCTAGATCTCAGCTGTTATAAGAGCTAGGACTACCAAATTTGGTGACAATATGTGTTATTATTGCACACTGATCAAGTTTATTTTGGATTTTGGCCACGCCCCCTTCCGCCCCCGTAAAACGAAAAAAATTGATTATAAGCGCAATTTTGATGCCATATTGTTCATTTTCGGTTTATATGATAACTATAGCTAGCCAGATGATCTCTGAAAATTTGGTAACAATCGGATATTAAACACAGAAGTTATTCAGCTGAACGTTTTTCACAGCTGTAAGCAGCGCTGCCGGCAGCGCAAATTCTTTATTTGTACAGGAAATAATGGAAATTTTTGCAGTTCTTGGATAACAGCGTCAGTAGCTTAGTGGAAAAGCGATGAACTCCTGAACCGACAGGCCCGTGGTTCGATTTCCAGCTCATGGCGCTTAAGCTTTTTCTTTTTTATACTCGCTACTCATAGAGTAGAAGGGTATTATAACTTTGTTCAAACCGAAAATGTATGCAACAGGCAGAAGGAGACACCTCCGATCCCATAAAGTATATATGTTCTGGCTCAGGATCATCAGCCGAGTCGATACAGCCATGTCCGTCTGTCTGTTTGTCTGTCTGTCTGTCCGTGTGAAAATCTAGATCTCAGCTATTATAAGAGCTATAACTACCTAATTTGGTAACAGTATGTGTTATTATTGCACGCTGATCAAGTTTATTTTGGATTTTGGCCACGCCTCCTTCCGCCCCTGAAAATCGAAAAAACTTTATTATAAGCGCAATTTTGATGCCATATTGTTCATTTTCAATTTATATGATAACAATAGCTAGCCAGATGATCTCTGAAAATTTGGTAAAAATCGGATAATAAACACAGAAGTTATTCAGCTTAACGTTTTCCATAGCCGTAAGCCGCGCTGCCGGCAGCGCAAATGTTTTATTTGTACAGGAAATAATAAAAATGCCCTACAATGCAAATTTTTGCAGTTGTTGGATAACAGCGTCAGTAGCTTAGTGGAAAAGCGATGAACTCCTGAACCGACAGGCCCGTGGTTCGATTCCCAGTTCATGCCGCTTAAGCTTTTTCTTTTTTATACCCGCTACTCATAGAGTAGAAGGGTATTATAACTTTGTTCAAACCGAAAATGTGGGTAACAGGCAGAAGGAGACACCTCCGATCCCATAAAGTATATATATTCTGGCTCAGGATCATCCGCCGAGTCGATACAGCCATGTCCGTCTGTCTGTTTATCTGTCTGTCCGTTTGTCTGTCCGTGTCAAAATCTAGATCTCAGCTATTATAAGAGGTAGAACTACTAAATTTGGTGACAAAATGTGTTATTATTGCACGCTGATCAAGTTTATTTTGGATTTTGGCCACGCCCCTTTCCTCCCCTGTAAATCGAAAAAACATTGATTACAAGCGCAATTTTGATGCCATATTGTTCATTTTCGGTTTACATGATAACTATAGCTAGCCAGATGATCTTTGAAAATTTCGTAAAATCGGATAATAAACATAGAAGTTATTTAGCTTATCGGTTTCCATAGCTTTAAGCAGCGCTGCCAGCAGCGCAAGTTCTTTATTTGTACAGGAAATAGTAAGAATGCCTTACAATGCAAATTTTTGCAGTTGTTGAATAACAGCGTCAATAGCTTAGTGGAAATCTATCTGTCTGTCCGTTTGTCTGTCCGTGTGAAAATCTAGATCTCAGCTATTATAAGAGGTAGAACTACCAAATTTGGTGACAAAATGTGTTATTATTGCACGCTGATCAAGTTTATTTTGGATTTTGGCCACGCCCCTTTCCTCCCCTGTAAATCGAAAAAACATTGATTACAAGCGCAATTTTGATGCCATATTGTTCATTTTCGGTTTACATGATAACTATAGCTAGCCAGATGATCTTTGAAAATTTCGTAAAATCGGATAATAAACATAGAAGTTATTTAGCTTATCGGTTTCCATAGCTTTAAGCAGCGCTGCCAGCAGCGCAAATTCTTTATTTGTACAGGAAATAATAAGAATGCCTTACAATGCAAATTTTTGCAGTTGTTGAATAACAGCGTCAGTAGCTTAGTGGAAAAGCGATGAACTCCTGAACCGACAGGCCCGTGGTTCGAATTCCAGCTCATGGCGCTTAAGCTGTTTCTTTTTTATACTCGCTACTCATAGAGTAGAAGGGTATTATAACTTTGTTCAAACCGAAAATGTATGTAACAGGCAGAAGGAGACACCTCCGATCCCATAAAGTATATATGTTCTGGCTCAGGATCATCAGCCGAGTCGTTACAGCCATGTCCGTCTGTCTGTTTGTCTGTCTGTCTGTCCGTGTGAAAATCTAGATCTCAGCTATTATAAGAACTATAACTACCTAATTTGGTAACAGTATGTTTTATTATTGCACGCTGATCAAGTTTATTTTGGATTTTGGGCACGCCTCCTTCCGCCCCTGAAAATCGAAAAAAATTGATTATAAGCGCAATTTTGCTATATTGTTCACTTTCGGTCTATATGATAACTATAGCTAGCCAGATGCTCTCTGAAAATTTGGTAACAATCGGATATTAAACACAGAAGTTATTCAGCTGAACGTTTTCCACAGCTGTAAGCAGCGCTGCCGGCAGTGCAAATTCTTTATTTGTACAGGAAATAATAAGAATGCCTTACAATGCAAATTTTTGCAGTTCTTGGATAACAGCGTCAGTAGCTTAGTGGAAAAGCGATGAACTCCTGAATCGCGCTTGAGCTTTTTCTTTTTTATAACCGCTACTCACAGAGTAGAAGGGTATTATAACTTTGTTCAAACCGAAAATGTATGTAACAGGCAGAAGGAGACACCTCCGATCCCATAAAGTATATATATTCTGGCTCAGGATCATCAGTCGAGTCGATACAGCCATGTCCGTCTGTCTGTTTGTCTGTCTGTCCGTCTGTCTGTCCGTATAAAAATCTAGATCTCAGCTATTATAAAAGGTAGAACTACCAAATTTGGTGACAAAATGTGTTATTATTGCACGCTGATCAAGTTTATTTTGGATTTTGGCTACGCCTACTTCCGCCCCTGAAAATCGAAAAAAATTGATTATAAGTGCAATTTGATGCCATATTGTTGCATATGATAATTATAGCTAGCCTTATGATCTCTGAAAATTTGGTAACAATCGGATATTAAACACAGAAGTTATTCAGCTTAACGTTTTCCATAGCTGTAAGCAGCGCTGCCGGCAGCGCTTTTTTTTTATTGTACAGGAACTAATAAGAATGCCTTACAATGCAAATTTTTGCAGTTCTTGGATAACAGCGTCAGTAGCTTAGTGGAAAAGCGATGAACTCCTGAACCGACAGGCCCGTGGTTCGATTTCCAGCTCATGGCGCTTAAGCTTTTTCATTTTTATACCCGCTACTCATAGAGTAGAAGGGTATTATAACTTTGTTCAAACCGAAAATGTATGCAACAGGCAGAAGGAGATACCTCCGATCCCATAAAGTATATATGTTCTGGCTCAGGATCATCAGCCGAGTCGATACAGCCATGTCCGTCTGTCTGTTTGTCTGTCTGTCTGTCCGTGTGAAAATCTAGATCTCAGCTATTATAAGAGCTATAACTACCTAATTTGGTAACAGTATGTGTTATTATTGCACGCTGATCAAGTTTATTTTGGATTTTGGCCACGCCTCCTTCCGCCCCTGAAAATCGAAAAAATTGATTATAAGAGCAATTTTGATGCCATATTGTTCATTTTCGGTTTATATGATAACATAGCAGCAGATGATCTCTGAAAATTTGGTAACAATCGGATAATAAACACAGAAGTTATTCAGCTTAACGTTTTCCATAGCTGTAAGCCGCGCTGCCGGCAGCGCAAATGTCTTTATTTGTACAGGAAATAATAAGAATGCCCTACAATGCAAATTTTTGCAGTTCTTGGATAACAGCGTCAGTAGCTTAGTGGAAAAGCGATGAACTCCTGAACCGACAGGCCGGGTTCGATTCCCAGTTCATGACGCTTTTTTTTTTTTATACCCGCTACTCATAGAGTAGAAGGGTATTATAACTTTGTTCAAACCGAAAACGTATGTAACAGGCAGAAGGAGACACCTCCGATCCCATAAAGTATATATATTCTGGCTCAGGATCATCAGTCGAGTCGATACAGCCATGTCCGTCTGTCTGTTTGTCTGTCTGTCCGTCTGTCTGTCCGTATGAAAATCTAGATCTCAGCTATTATAAAAGGTAGAACTACCAAATTTGGTGACAAAATGTGTTATTATTGCACGCTGATCAAGTTTATTTGGATTTTGGCTACGCCTACTTCCGCCCCTGAAAATCGAAAAAAATTGATTATAAGTGCAATTTGATGCCATATTGTTGCATATGATAATTATAGCTAGCCAGATGATCTCTGAAAATTTGGTAACAATCGGATATTAAACACAGAAGTTATTCAGCTTAACGTTTTCCATAGCTGTAAGCAGCGCTGCCGGCAGCGCAAATTCTTTATTTGTACAGGAAATAATAAGAATGCCTTACAATGCAAATTTTTGCAGTTCTTGGATAACAGCGTCAGTAGCTTAGTGGAAAAGCGATGAACTCCTGAACCGACAGGCCCGTGGTTCGATTTCCAGTTCATGCCGCTTAAGCTTTTTCTTTTTTATACCCGCTACTCATAGAGTAGAAGGGTATTATAACTTTGTTCAAACCGAAAATGTATGTAACAGGCAGAAGGAGACACCTCCGATCCCATAAAGTATATATATTCTGGCTCAGGATCATCAGCCGAGTCGATACAGCCATGTCCGTCTGTCTGTTTGTCTGTCTGTCCGTGTGAAAATCTAGATCTGAGCTATTATAAGAGCTATAACTACCTAATTTGGTAACAGTATGTGTTATTATTGCACGCTGATCAAGTTTATTTTGGATTTTGGCCACGCCGCCTTCCGCCCCTGAAAATCGAAAAAAATTGATTATAAGTGCAATTTTGATGCCATATTGTTCATTTTCGGTTTATATGATAACTATAGCTAGCCAGATGATCTTTGAAATTTGTTAACAATCGGATAATAAACACAGAAGTTATTCAGCTTAACGTTTTCCATAGCTGTAAGCAGCGCTGCCGGCAGCGCAAATTCTTTATTTGTACAGGAAATAATAAGAATGCCTTACAATGGAAATTTTTGCAGTTCTTGGATAACAGCGTCAGTAGCTTAGTGGAAAAGCGATGAACTCCTGAACCGACAGGCCCGTGGTTCGATTCCCAGTTCATGCCGCTTAAGCTTTTTCTTTTTTATAACCGCTACTCATAGAGTAGAAGGGTATTACAACTTTGTTCAAATCGATAATGTGTGTAACAGGCAGAAGGAGACACCTCCGATCCCATAAAGTATATATATACTGGCTCAGGATCATCAGCCGAGTCGATACAGCCATTTCCAACTGTCTGTTTATCTGTCTGTCCGTTTGTCTGTCCGTGTGAAAATCTAGATCTCAGCTATTATAAGAGCTGTAACTAACAAATTTGGTGACAAAATGTGTTATTATTGCACGCTGATCAAGTTTATTTTGGATTTTGGCCACGCCGCCTTCCGCCCCTGAAAATCGAAAAAAATTGATTATAAGTGCAATTTTGATGCCATATTGTTCATTTTCGGTTTATATGATAACTATAGCTAGCCAGATGATCTTTGAAATTTGTTAACAATCGGATAATAAACACAGAAGTTATTCAGCTTAACGTTTTCCATAGCTGTAAGCAGCGCTGCCGGCAGCGCAAATTCTTTATTTGTACAGGAAATAATAAGAATGCCTTACAATGCAAATTTTTGCAGTTCTTGGATAACAGCGTCAGTAGCTTAGTGGAAAAGCGATGAACTCCTGAACCGACAGGCCCGTGGTTCGATTTCCAGTTCATGCCGCTTAAGCTTTTTCTTTTTTATACCCGCTACTCATAGAGTAGAAGGGTATTATAACTTTGTTCAAACCGAAAATGTATGTAACAGGCAGAAGGAGACACCTCCGATCCCATAAAGTATATATATTCTGGCTCAGGATCATCAGCCGAGTCGATAACAGCCATGTCTGTCCGTCTGTCCGTCTGTCTGTCCGTGTGAAAATCTAGATCTCAGCTATTATAAGAGCTATAACTACCTAATTTGGTAACAGTATGTGTTATTATTGCACGCTGATCAAGTTTATTTTGGATTTTGACCACGCCTCCTTCCGCCCCCGAAAATCGAAAAAAATTGATTATAAGTGCAATTTCGATGCCATATTGTTCATTTTCGGTTTATATGTTCAGATGATCTCTGAAAATTTGGTAACAATCGGATAATTAACACAGAAGTTATTCAGCTTAACGTTTTCCATAGCTGTAAGCAGCGCTGCCGGCAGCGCAAATTCTTTATTTGTACAGGAAATATTAAGAATGCCTTACAATGCAAATTTTTGCAGTTGTTGAATAACAGCGTCAGTAGCTTAGTGGAAAAGCGATGAACTCCTGAACCGACAGGGCCGTGGTTCGATTCCCAGTTCATGCCGCTTAAGCTTTTTCTTTTTTTTTAAGCCTCTACTCAAAATGAAAATAATATAAAATACCAACTAGTTACAAGTGGAGAAGTGAAGTTTTTCAGAAGGGTATTATAACTTTGTTCAAACCGAAAATGTATGTAACAGGCAGAAGGAGACACCTCCGACCCCATAAAGTATATATATTCTGGCTCAGGATCAATAGCCGAGTCGATATAGCCATGTCCGTCTGTCCGTCTGTCTGTCCGTGTGAAAATCTAGATCTCAGCTATTATAAGAGCTATAACTACCTAATTTGGTAACAGTATGTGTTATTATTGCACGCTGATCAAGTTTATTTTGGATTTTGGCCACGCCTCCTTCCGCCCCTGAAAATCGAAAAAAAAATTGATTATAAGTGCAATTTTGATGCCATATTGTTCATTTTCGGTTTATATGTTCAGATGATCTCTGAAAATTTGGTAACAATCGGATAATAAACACAGAAGTTATTCAGCTTAACGTTTTCCATAGCTGTAAGCAGCGCTGCCGGCAGCGCAAATTCTTTATTTGTACAGGAAATAATAAGAATGCCTTACAATGCAAATTTTTGCAGTTCTTGGATAACAGCGTCAGTAGCTTAGTGGAAAAGCGATGAACTCCTGAACCGACAGGGCCGTGGTTCGATTCGCTTAAGCTTTTTCTTTTTTATACCCGCTACTCATAGAGTAGAAGGGTATTATAACTTTGTTCAAACCGAAAATGTATGTAACAGGCAGAAGGAGACACCTCCGATCCCATAAAGTATATATATTCTGGCTCAGGATCATCAGCCGAGTCGATACAGCCATGTCCGTCTGTCTGTTTGTCTGTCTGTCTGTCCGTGTGAAAATCTAGATCTCAGCTATTATAAGAGCTATAACTACCTAATTTGGTAACAGTATGTGTTATTATTGCACGCTGATCAAGTTTATTTTGGATTTTGGCCACGCCTCCTTCCGCCCCTGAAAATCGAAAAAACATTGATAACAAGTGCAATTTTGATGCCATATTGTTCATTTTCGGTTTATATGATAACTATAGCTAGCCAGATGATCTTTGAAATTTGGTAACAATCGGATAATAAACACAGAAGTTATTCAGCTTAACGTTTTCCATAGCTGTAAGCAGCGCTGCCGGCAGCGCAAATTCTTTATTTGTACAGGAAATAATAAGAATGCCTTACAATGCAAATTTTTGCAGTTCTTGGATAACAGCGTCAGTAGCTTAGTGGAAAAGCGATGAACTCCTGAACCGACAGGCCCGTGGTTCGATTCCCAGTTCATGCCGCTTAAGCTTTTTCTTTTTTATACCCGCTACTCATAGAGTAGAAGGGTATTATAACTTTGTTCAAACCGAAAATGTGTGTAACAGGCAGAAGGAGACACCTCCGATCCCATAAAGTATATATATTCTGGCTCAGGATCATCAGCCGAGTCGATACAGCCATGTCCGTCTGTCTGTTTATCTGTCTGTCCGTTTGTCTGTCCGTGTGAAAATCTAGATCTCAGCTATTATAAGAGGTAGAACTACCAAATTTGGTGACAAAATGTGTTATTATTGCACGCTGATCAAGTTTATTTTGGATTTTGGCCACGCCCCCTTCCTCCCCTGAAAATCTAAAAAAATTGATTAGAAGTGCAATTTTGATGCCATATTGTTCATTTTCGGTTTATATGTTCAACACAAAAGTTATTCAGCTTAACGTTTTCCATAGCTGTAAGCAGCGCTGCCGGCAGCGCAAATTTTTTATTTGTACAGGAAATAATAAGAATGCCTTACAATGCAAATTTTTGCAGTTGTTGAATAACAGCGTCAGTAGCTTAGTGGAAAAGCGATGAACTCCTGAACCGACAGGGCCGTGGTTCGATTCCCAGTTCATGCCGCTTAAGCTTTTTCTTTTTTTTTTTTAAAGAACATTTACTCTAAATTTTGAATATGCATTAATTGGTGGCGTGTATTTTATTTAAAATTTTTTTAATGGCTCACAATCAACTTAGTTTACAAGTGGAGAAGTGACAGTCTCTTAAATCAGCTGTGTGCAATTGTTAGAGCGCAGCTTTTTCTTATATTTTTATACCCGCTACTCATAGAGTAGAAGGGTATTATAACTTTTTTCGAACCGAAAATGTATGTAACAGGCATAAGGAGACACCTCCGACCTCATAAAGTGTATATATTCTGGCTCAGGATCAACAGTCGAGTCGATATAGCCATGTCCGTCTGTCCGTCTGTCTGTCCGTATGAAAATCTAGATCTCAGCTATTATAAGAGCTATAACTACCTAATTTGGTAACAGTATGTGTTATTATTGCACGCTGATCAAGTTTATTTTGGATTTTGGCCACGCCTCCTTCCGCCCCTGAAAATCGAAAAAAAATTGATTAGAAGTGCAATTTTGATGCCATATTGTTATTTTCGGTTTATATGTTCAGATGATCTCTGAAAATTTGGATAATAAACACAGAATAAACACAGAAGTTATTCAGCTTAACGTTTTCCATAGCTGTAAGCAGCGCTGCCGGCAGCGCAAATTCTTTATTTGTACAGGAAATAATAAGAATGCCTTACAATGCAAATTTTTGCAGTTCTTGGATAACAGCGTCAGTAGCTTAGTGGAAAAGCGATGAACTCCTGAACCGACAGGCCCGTGGTTCGATTTCCAGCTCATGCCGCTTAAGCTTTTTCTTTTTTATACCCGCTACTCATAGAGTAGAAGGGTATTATAACTTTGTTCAAACCGAAAATGTATGTAACAGGCAGAAGGAGACACCTCCGATCCCATAAAGTATATATATTCTGGCTCAGGATCATCAGCCGAGTCGATACAGCCATGTCCGTCTGTCTGTTTATCTGTCTGTCCGTTTGTCTGTCCGTGTGAAAATCTAGATCTCAGCTATTATAAGAGGTAGAACTACCAAATTTGGTGACAAAATGTGTTATTATTGCACACTGATCAAGTTTATTTTGGATTTTGGCCACGCCCCCTTCCGCCCCTGAAAATCGAAAAAAATTGATTATAAGCGCAGTTTTGCCATATTGTTCATTTTCAATTTATATGATAACAATAGCTAGCCAGATGATCTCTGAAAATTTGGTAACAATCGGATATTAAACACAGAAGTTATTAAGCTTAACGTTTTCCATAGCTGTAAGCAGCGCTGCCGGCAGCGAAAATTCTTTATTTGTATAGGAAATAATAAGAATGCCTTACAATGCAAATTTTTGCAGCTCTTGGAAAACAGCGTCAGTAGCTTAGTGGAAAAGCGACGAACTCCTGAACCGACAGGCCCGTGGTTCGATTCCCAGTTCATGCCGCTTAAGCTTTTTCTTTTTTTTTTTAAAGAACATTTACTCTAAATTTTGAATATGCATTAATTGGTGGTCGTGTATTTTATTTAAAATTTTTTTAATGGCTCACAATGAACTTAGTTAACAAGTGGAGAAATGACAGTCTCTTAAATCAGCTGTGTGCAATTGTTAGAGCGCAGTTTTTTCTTATATTTTTATACCCCCTACTCATAGAGTAGAAGGGTATTATAACTTTGTTCAAACCGCAAATGTATGTAACAGGCAGAAGGAGACACCTCCGACCCCATAAAGTATATATATTCTGGCTCAGGATCAACAGCCGAGTCGATATAGCCATGTCCGTCTGTCCGTCTGTCTGTCCGTGTGAAAATCTAGATCTCAGCTATTATAAGAGCTATAACTACCTAATTTGGTAACAGTATGTGTTATTATTGCACGCTGATCAAGTTTATTTTGGATTTTGGCCACGCCTCCTTCCGCCCCTGAAAATCGAAAAAAATTGATTAGAAGTGCAATTTTGATGCCATATTGTTCATTTTCGGTTTATATGTTCAGATGATCTCTGAAAATTTGGTAACAATCGGATAATAAACACAGAAGTTATTCAGCTTAACGTTTTCCATAGCTGTAAGCAGCGCTGCCGGCAGCGCAAATTCTTTATTTGTACAGGAAATAATAAGAATGCCTTACAATGCAAATTTTTGCAGTTCTTGGATAACAGCGTCAGTAGCTTAGTGGAAAAGCGATGAACTCCTGAACCGACAGGCCCGTGGTTCGATTTCCAGCTCATGGCGCTTAAGCTTTTTCTTTTTTATACCCGCTACTCATAGAGTAGAAGGGTATTATAACTTTGTTCAAACCGAAAATGTGGGTAACTGGCAGAAGGAGACACCTCCGATCCCATAAAGTATATATATTCTGGCTCAGGATCATCAGCCGAGTCGATACAGCCATGTCCGTCTGTCTGTTTATCTGTCTGTCCGTTTGTCTGTCCGTGTGAAAATCTAGATCTCAGCTATTATAAGAGGTAGAACTACCAAATTTGGTGACAAAATGTGTTATTATTGCACACTGATCAAGTTTATTTTGGATTTTGCCCACGCCTCCATCCGCCCCTGAAAATCGAAAAAAATTGATTAAAAGTGCAATTTTGATGCCATATTGTTCATTTTCGGTTTATATGTTCAGATGATCTCTGAAAATTTGGTAACAATCGGATAATAAACACAGAAGTTATTCAGCTTAACGTTTTCCATAGCTGTAAGCAGCGCTGCCGGCAGCGCAAATTCTTTATTTGTACAGGAAATAATAAGAATGCCTTACAATGCAAATTTTTGCAGTTCTTGGATAACAGCGTCAGTAGCTTAGTGGAAAAGCGATGAACTCCTGAACCGACAGGCCCGTGGTTCGATTCCCAGTTCATGCCGCTTAAGCTTTTTCTTTTTATACCCGCTACTCATAGAGTAGAAAAGTATTATAACTTTGTTCAAACCGAAAATGTATGTAACAGGCAGAAGGAGACACCTCCGATCCCATAAAGTATATATATTCTGGCTCAGGATCATCAGCCGAGTCGATACAGCCATGTCCGTCTGTCTGTTTATCTGTCTGTCCGTCTGTCCGTCTGTTTGTCCGTGTGAAAATCTAGATCTCAGCTTTTATAAGAGCTATAACTACCTAATTTGGTAACAGTATGGGTTATTATTGCACGCTGATCAAGTTTATTTTGGATTTTGGCCACGCCTCCTTCCGCCCCTGAAAATCGAAAAAAATTGATTATAAGTGCAATTTTGATGCCATATTGTTCATTTTCGGTTTATACGATCAGATGATCTCTGAAAATTTGGTAACAATCGGATATTAAACACAGAAGTTATTCAGCTTAACGTTTTCCATAGCTGTAAGCAGCGCTGCCGGCAGCGCAAATTCTTTATTTGTACAGGAAATAATAAGAATGCCTTACAATGCAAATTTTTGCAGTTCTTGGATAACAGCGTCAGTAGCTTAGTGGAAAAGCGATGAACTCCTGAACCGACAGGCCCGTGGTTCGATTCCCAGTTCATGCCGCTTAAGCTTTTTCTTTTTTATACCCGCTACTCATAGAGTAGAAGGGTATTATAACTTTGTTCAAACCGAAAATGTATGTAACAGGCAGAAGGAGACACCTCCGATCCCATAGAGTATATATATTCTGGCTCAGGATCATCAGCCGAGTCGATACAGCCATGTCCGTCTGTCTGTTAATCTGTCTGTTAATCTGTCTGTCCGTGTGAAAATCTAGATCTCAGCTATTATAAGAGGTAGAACTACCAAATTTGGTGACAAAATGTGTTATTATTGCACGCTAATCAAGTTTATTTTGGATTTTGGCCACGCCCCCTTCCGCCCCTGAAAATCGAATAAACATTGATTACAAGCGCAATTTTGATGCCATATTGTTCATTTTCGGTTTATATGATAACTATGTAGCAGATGATCTTTGAAAATTTGGTAAAATCGGATAATAAACACAAAAGTTATTCAGCTTAACGGTTTCCATAGCTTTAAGTTGCGCTGCCGGCAGCGCAAATTCTTTATTTGTACAGGAAATAATAAGAATGCCTTACAATGCAAATTTTTGCAGTTGTTGAATAACAGCGTCAGTAGCTTAGTGGAAAAGCGATGAACTCCTGAACCGACAGGGCCGTGGTTCGATTCCCAGTTCATGCCGCTTAAGCTTTTTCTTTTTTATACCCGCTACTGATAGAGTAGAAGGGTATTATAACTTTGTTCAAACCGAAAATGTGTGTAACAGGCAGAAGGAGACACCTCCGATCCCATAAAGTATATATATTCTGGCTCAGGATCATCAGCCGAGTCGATACAGCCATGTCCGTCTGTCTGTTTGTCTGTCTGTCCGTCTGTCTGTCCGTGTGAAAATCTAGATCTGAGCTATTATAAAAGCTATAACTACCTAATTTGGTAACAGTATGTGTTATTATTGCACGCTGATCAAGTTTATTTTGGATTTTGGCCACGCCTCCTTCCGCCCCTGAAAATCGAAAAAAATTGATTATAAGTGCAATTTTGATGCCATATTGTTCATTTTCGGTTTACATGATAACTATTTGGTAAAAATCGGATAATAAACACAGAAGTTATTCAGCTTAACGTTTTCCATAGCTGTAAGCAGCACTACCGGCAGCGCAAATTCTTTATTTGTACAGGAAATAATAAGAATGCCTTACAATGCAAATTTTTGCAGTTCTTGGATAACAGCGTCAGTAGCTTAGTGGAAAAGCGATGAACTCCTGAACCGACAGGGCCCGTGGTTCGTGGTTCGATTCCCAGTTCATGCCGCTTAAGCTTTTTCTTTTTTTAAAGAACATTTACTCAAAATTTTGAATATGCATTAATTGGTGGTCGTGTATTTTATTTAAAATTTTTTAATGGCCAAGAACTTAGTTAACAAGTGGAGAGTGCAGTCTCTAAAAGCTGTGTAAACAGCTTTTTCTTATATTTTTATACCCGCTACTCATAGAGTAGAAGGGTATTATAACTTTGTTCAAACCGAAAATGTATGTAACAGGCAGAAGGAGACACCTCCGACCCCATAAAGTATATATATTCTGGCTCAGGATCAACAGCCGAGTCGATATAGCCATGTCCGTCTGTCCGTCTGTCTGTCCGTGTGAAAATCTAGATCTCAGCTATTATAAGAGCTATAACTACCTAATTTGGTAACAGTATGTGTTATTATTGCACGCTGATCAAGTTTATTTTGGATTTTGGCCACGCCTCCTTCCGCCCCTGAAAATCGAAAAAAATTGATTAGAAGTGCAATTTTGATGCCATATTGTTTATTTTCGGTTTATATGTTCAGATGATCTCTGAAAATTTGGTAACAATCGGATAATAAACACAGAAGTTATTCAGCTTAACGTTTTCCATAGCTGTAAGCAGCGCTGCCGGCAGCGCAAATTCTTTATTTGTACAGGAAATAATAAGAATGCCCTACAATGCAAATTTTTGCAGTTCTTGGATAACAGCGTCAGTAGCTTAGTGGAAAAGCGATGAACTCCTGAACCGACAGGCCCGTGGTTCGATTCCCAGCTCATGCCGCTTAAGCTTTTTCTTTTTATACCCGCTACTCATAGAGTAGAAGGGTATTATAACTTTGTTCAAATCGAAAATGTATGTAACAGGCAGAAGGAGACACCTCCGATCCCATAAAGTATATATATTCTGGCTCAGGATCATCAGCCGAGTCGATACAGCCATGTCCGTCTGTCTGTTGGTCTGTCTGTCTGTTGGTCTGTCTGTCTGTCCGTGTGAAAATCTAGATCTTAGCTATTATAAGAGCTATAACTACCTAATTTGGTAACAGTATGTGTTATTATTGCACGCTGATCAAGTTTATTTTGGATTTTGGCCACGCCTCCTTCCGCCCCTGAAAATCGAAAAAATTGATTATAAGAGCAATTTTGATGCCATATTGTTCATTTTTGGTTCATATGAAACTATAGCTAGCCAGATGATCTCTGAAAATTTGGTAACAATCGGATAATAAACACAAAAGTTATTCAGCTTAACGTTTTCCATAGCTGTAAGCAGCGCTGCCGGCAGCGCAAATTTTTTATTTGTACAGGAAATAATAAGAATGCCCTACAATGCAAATTTTTGCAGTTCTTGGATAACAGCGTCAGTAGCTTAGTGGAAAAGCGATGAACTCCTGAACCGACAGGCCCGTGGTTCGATTCCCAGTTCATGCCGCTTAAGCTTTTTCTTTTTTATACCCGCTACTCATAGAGTAGAAGGGTATTATAACTTTGTTCAAACCGAAAATGTGGGTAACAGGCAGAAGGAGACACCTCCGATCCCATAAAGTATATATATTCTGGCTCAGGATCATCAGCCGAGTCGATACAGCCATGTCCGTCTGTCTGTTTATCTGTCTGTCCGTTTGTCTGTCCGTGTGAAAATCTAGATCTCAGCTATTATAAGAGGTAGAACTACCAAATTTGGTGACAAAATGTGTTATTATTGCACGCTGATCAAGTTTATTTTGGATTTTGGTCACGGCTCCTTCCGCCCCTGAAAATCGAAAAAAATTTATTAAAAGTGCAATTTTGATGCCATATTGTTCATTTTCGGTTTATATGTTCAGATGATCTCTGAAAATTTGGTAACAATCGGATAATAAACACAGAAGTTATTCAGCTTAACGTTTTCCATAGCTGTAAGCAGCGCTGCCGGCAGCGCAAATTCTTTATTTGTACAGGAAATAATAAGAATGCCTTACAATGCAAATTTTTGCAGTTCTTGGATAACAGCGTCAGTAGCTTAGTGGAAAAGCGATGAACTCCTGAACCGACAGGCCCGTGGTTCGATTCCCAGTTCATGCCGCTTAAGCTTTTTCTTTTTTATACCCGCTACTCATAGAGTAGAAGGGTATTATAACTTTGTTCAAACCGAAAATGTGTGTAACAGGCAGAAGGAGACACCTCCGATCCCATAAAGTTTATATATTCTGGCACAGGATCATCAGCCGAGTCGATACAGCCATGTCCGTCTGTCTGTTTATCTGTCTGTCCGTATGAAAATCTAGATCTCAGCTATTATAAGAGCTATAACTACCCAATTTGGTAACAGTATGTGTTATTATTGCACGCTGATCAAGTTTATTTTGGATTTTGGTCACGGCTCCTTCCGCCCCTGAAAATCGAAAAAAATTTATTAAAAGTGCAATTTTGATGCCATATTGTTCATTTTCGGTTTATATGTTCAGATGATCTCTGAAAATTTGGTAACAATCGGATAATAAACACAGAAGTTATTCAGCTTAACGTTTTCCATAGCTGTAAGCAGCGCTGCCGGCAGCGCAAATTCTTTATTTGTACAGGAAATAATAAGAATGCCTTACAATGCAAATTTTTGCAGTTCTTGGATAACAGCGTCAGTAGCTTAGTGGAAAAGCGATGAACTCCTGAACCGACAGGCCCGTGGTTCGATTCCCAGTTCATGCCGCTTAAGCTTTTTCTTTTTATACCCGCTACTCATAGAGTAGAAGGGTATTATAACTTTGTTCAAACCGAAAATGTGTGTAACAGGCAGAAGGAGACACCTCCGATCCCATAAAGTATATTTATTCTGGCTCAGGATCATCAGCCGAGTCGATACAGCCATGTCCGTCTGTCTGTTTATCTGTCTGTCCGTTTGTCTGTCCGTGTGAAAATCTAGATCTCAGCTATTATAAGAGGTAGAACTACCAAATTTGGTGACAAAATGTGTTATTATTGCACGCTGATCAAGTTTATTTTGGATTTTGGCCACGCCCTTTCCCCTGAAAATCGAAAAAATATTAAAGTGCAATTTTGATGCCATATTGTCCATTTTCGGTTTCCTGAAAATCTAAAAAAATGATTAGATGATCAATTTTGATATATTGTTAATAATCGGTTTATATGTTCAAACACAAAAGTTATTCAGCTTAACGTTTTCCATAGCTGTAAGCAGCGCTGCCGGCAGCGCAAATTCTTTATTTGTACAGGAAATAATAAGAATGCCTTACAATGCAAATTTTTGCAGTTCTTGGATAACAGCGTCAGTAGCTTAGTGGAAAAGCGATGAACTCCTGAACCGACAGGCCCGTGGTTCGATTCCCAGTTCATGCCGCTTAAGCTTTTTCTTTTTTATACCCGCTACTCATAGAGTAGAAGGGTATTATAACTTTGTTCAAACTGAAAATGTGGGTAACAGGCAGAAGGAGACACCTCCGATCCCATAAAGTATATATATTCTGGCTCAGGATCATCAGCCGAGTCGACACAGCCATGTCCGTCTGTCTGTTTATCTGTCTGTCCGTTTGTCTGTCCGTGTGAAAATCTAGATCTCAGCTATTATAAGAGGTAGAACTACCAAATTTGGTGACAAAATGTGTTATTATTGCACACTGATCAAGTTTATTTTGGATTTTGGTCACGCCTCCTTCCGCCCCTGAAAATCGAAAAAAATTGATTAGAAGTGCAATTTTGATGCCATATTGTTCATTTTCGGTTTATATGTTCAGATGATCTCTGAAAATTTGGTAACAATCGGATAATAAACACAGAAGTTATTCAGCTTAACGTTTTCCATAGCTGTAAGCAGCGCTGCCGGCAGCGCAAATTCTTTATTTGTACAGGAAATAATAAGAATGCCTTACAATGCAAATTTTTGCAGTTCTTGGATAACAGCGTCAGTAGCTTAGTGGAAAAGCGATGAACTCCTGAACCGACAGGCCCGTGGTTCGATTCCCAGTTCATGGCGCTTAAGCTTATTCTTTTTTATACCCGCTACTCATAAAGTAGAAGGGTATTATAACTTTGTTCAAACCGAAAATGTGTGTAACAGGCAGAAGGAGACACCTCCGATCCCATAAAGTATATATATTCTGGCTCAGGATCATCAGCCGAGTCGATACAGCCATGTCCGTCTGTCTGTTTATCTGTCTGTCCGTTTGTCTGTCCGTGTGAAAATCTAGATCTCAGCTATTATAAGAGGTAGAACTACCAAATTTGGTGACAAAATGTGTTATTATTGCACGCTGATCAAGTTTATTTTGGATTTTGGCCAAGCCCCTTTCCTCCCCTGTAAATCGAAAAAACATTGATTACAAGCGCAATTTTGATGCCATATTGTTCATTTTCGGTTTACATGATAACTATAGCTAGCCAGATGATCTTTGAAAATTTGTTAAAATCGGATAATAAACACAAAAGTTATTCAGCTTAATGGTTTCCATAGCTTTAAGTTGCGCGGCCGGCAGCGCAAATTCTTTATTTGTGCAGGAAATAATAAGAATGCCTTACAATGCAAATTTTTGCAGTTGTTGAATAACAGCGTCAGTAGCTTAGTGGAAAAGCGATGAACTCCTGAACCGACAGGGCCGTGGTTCGACTCCCAGTTCATGCCGCTTAAGCTTTTTCTTTTTATACCCGCTACTCATAGAGTAGAAGGGTATTATAGCTTTGTTCAAACCGAAAATGTATGCAACAGGCAGAAGGAGACACCTCAGACCCCATAAAGTATATATATTCTGGCTCAGGATCAACAGCCGAGTCGATATAGCCATGTCCGTCTGTCCGTCTGTACGTCTAGATCTCAGCTATTACAAAAGGTAGAGACACCTAATTTCCTGTATACCATAGGTAGATCGAGTTTATTTTCAATTTTCGATGTCGCGCCCACCGCCCACGCAATACGATAATTACGATTATTAGGAAAAGTATTGAAGTTATGGCTTTCTGCTTTGGTATAAACATAGATAATTACAATATAAATCTATTTTCAAAATTACAATCCGATCGAACAATAAACACAGAAGATATTCATCTAAACGTTTTCCATAGTTACACTCTTTGCGCCTTTGCAGCATATCGTGACGTCATCGTCAAATTTCCACATTTTTTCTAAATTTTGGTATTATTTAAAATTCATTAAGAATATTTAAAGCTTTTAAAAATGTTTTAAAAATATTAGCTGTCAATTTTCTTAATTTCAAAATATTTAAAAATTTCTATAATTTATTAAATTTTTTTTTTATACTTCCCACTTTTCCAACGTTCCATAATTTTTAAAATTGCTTATCAATGAAAAAGGGATTAACTCTTTGTTTCCCTTTTGATTTTTTTGCCTTTCTTATCATTTCTAATATTCTAATATTCTATTCTAATATTCAGTTACCACTGTATTTAGTTAGTGGTTTCGGCACCTTTAGCAGTAAGAGATGTTGTGTCAGCGCTGACACTTTTGATTGAATTCCCAGCAGCATGCGTTGCAAGACTCCCCATACAGCGCCAACTGCCTGCGCCAACTACCTGTGCCTGCATCTGCGTGTACGTCGGCGTCGATTGTAATCAACACGCTGGGATCAATCAGCAAACTTTAAAACTGAACGCCACACAGCAGTCAGCTCGAATGAATCCATCAAACGTATCAATCATGATGACAGGTCACAGTGCGAGCACAGTATAACTGGAAAAGACCAGGCCAGACCAGACATAGGCAGGACCAGGCAACAGGCAGCAGGTCCAGTTTTAGCTTTTCCTAACATGTCTGTGAAACGTCTCAGTTGTTGTTTTTGTTGTAGTTGGCGTTGCCTCACTTGTGAAGTCTCCACGCGCGTTGCGCCCATTAAATTCGAATAATCTTAGTTGTTGTTGCTTTTTTTTTCATCAATCTCCTCACTCTGGACTCGAGTTGCAACTGTCGCATATAGCAGCTGGACACGGTGCTTGTGTGAGACGCTGCAGGCAGGCAGGCAGCATCGGCCCAACTGATTTGAAATTCTAAAGTGATTTTGATTACTTGAGGTATTGATATTTTGACTTGTACGTTGATTAGATAGTTGAAGGCTTGTTAGATGCATGTCAACAGCAGCAGCGGCCTCAGACCGGTCTCACTGGCTGCATGTCTTGGTCTTGGTCTCTACGTCTCCATTTTCGTCTGCATCTGCGTGATGCGCCTGGCTTGATGTTGATTATAATTTAATTATAAGCAATCTGTAACAAGTAAATGGCTTGCATGGTGCTCTCACTCCATGGCACTCCTGGTCATGGCGCATAATTTAGCAGGCAGGTGTGAAAAAGCTTCATTAGCTTAGACGTCTCAGTCCGAGCCCGCTGCATGACTAATAATAGTCATGGGCCGGTCACATTCTGCTCTCTTGCCACATTTGCCACCGGCACAAACCATACTTATTCTCAATCTGCTTGGCTTAGGCAGCCACGATGTCTGCTAACGAAAGTTGCAGACATTTGAGTGACTGAAGCAAGGCAAAATGCTGTAGAAATTTCCCCTTGCGATTTGCGGCTAATCCCATGGAAAATAATATAGACAGAGAGGTATTCTCTCTTAAGACTTAAGGCTTTATATGTAGAATTTGTAGCAAGGAGGTACCAAGCGATACAATTCTATTAAAACGATTCAAGTAGGCTGAGTTGCTTCTGTCTTAATTTCTGACTACGTAAGCTCTCAATGTGTTCGGATTTTCAGTCCGCTCTCAGCTCTCAATTGAGACTGGACTGGGTTTTTATACCCGATACTCATAGAGTAGAAGGGTATTATAACTTTGTTCAAACCGAAAATGTATGTAACAGGCAGAAGGAGACACCTCCGACCCCATAAAGTATATATATTCTGTCTGTCTGTCCGTATGAAAATCTAGATCTCAGCTATTATAAGAGCTAGGACTACCAAATTTGGTGACAATATGTGTTATTATTGCACACTGATCAAGTTAATTTTGGATTTTGGCCACGCCCCCTTCCGCCCCCGTAAAACGAAAAAAATTGATTATAAGCGCAATTTTGATGCCATATTGTTCATTTTCGGTTTATATGATAACTATAGCTAGCCAGATGATCTCTGAAAATTTGGTAACAATCGGATATTAAACACAGAAGTTATTCAGCTTAACGTTTTCCATAGCTGTAAGCAGCGCTGCCGGCAGCGCAAATTTTTTATTTGTACAGGAAATAATAAGAATGCCTTACAATGGAAAAGCGATGAACTCCTGAACCGACAGGCCCGTGGTTCGATTTCCAGCTCATGGCGCTTAAGCTTTTTCTTTTTTATACCCGCTACTCATAGAGTAGAAGGCTATTATAACTTTGTTCAAACCGAAAATGTATGCAACAGGCAGAAGGAGATACCTCCGACCCCATAAAGTGTATATATTCTGGCTCAGGATCAATAGCCGAGTCGATATAGCCATGTCCGTCTGTCCGTCTGTCTGTCCGTGTGAAAATCTAGATCTCAGCTATTATAAGAGCTATAACTACCTAATTTGGTAACAGTATGTGTTATTATTGCACGCTGATCAAGATTATTTTGGATTTTGGCCACGCCTCCTTCCGCCCCTGAAAATCTAAAAAAATTGATTATAAGCGCAATTTTGATGCCATATTGTTCATTTTCGGTTTATATGATAACTATAGCTAGCCAGATGATCTCTGAAAATTTGGTAACAATCGGATATTAAACACAGAAGTTATTCAGCTTAACGTTTTCCATAGCTGTAAGCAGCGCTGCCGGCAGCGCAAATTTTTTATTTGTACAGGAAATAATAAGAATGCCTTACAATGGAAAAGCGATGAACTCCTGAACCGACAGGCCCGTGGTTCGATTTCCAGCTCATGGCGCTTAAGCTTTTTCTTTTTTATACCCGCTACTCATAGAGTAGAAGGCTATTATAACTTTGTTCAAACCGAAAATGTATGCAACAGGCAGAAGGAGATACCTCCGACCCCATAAAGTATATATGTTCTGGCTCAGGATCATCAGCCGAGTCGATACAGCCATGTCCGTCTGTCTGTTTGTCTGTCTGTCTGTCCGTGTGAAAATCTAGATCTCAGCTATTATAAGAGCTATAACTACCTAATTTGGTAACAGTATGTGTTATTATTGCACGCTGATCAAGTTTATTTTGGATTTTGGCCACGCCTCCTTCCGCCCCTGAAAATCGAAAAAACTTTATTATAAGCGCAATTTTGATGCCATATTGTTCATTTTCAGTTTATATGATAACAATAGCTAGCCAGATGATCTCTGAAAATTTGGTAACAATCGGATAATAAACACAGAAGTTATTCAGCTTAACGTTTTCCATAGCTGTAAGCAGCGCTGCCGGCAGTGCAAATTCTTTATTTGTACAGGAAATAATAAGAATGCCTTACAATGCAAATTTTTGCAGTTGTTGAATAACAGCGTCAGTAGCTTAGTGGAAAAGCGATGAACTCCTGAACCGACAGGCCCGTGGTTCGATTCCCAGCTCATGGCGCTTGAGCTTTTTCTTTTTTATAACCGCTACTCATAGAGTAGAAGGGTATTATAACTTTGTTCAAACCGAAAATGTGTGTAACAGGCAGAAGGAGACACCTCCGATCCCATAAAGTATATATATTCTGGCTCAGGATCATCAGCCGAGTCGATACAGCCATGTCCGTCTGTCTGTTTATCTGTCTGTCCGTTTGTCTGTCCGTGTGAAAATCTAGATCTCAGCTATTTTAAGAGGTAGAACTACCAAATTTGGTGACAAAATGTGTTATTATTGCACACTGATCAAGTTTATTTTGGATTTTGGCCACGCCTCCTTCCCCCCCTGAAAATCGAAAACATTTATTATAAGCGCAATTTTGATGCCATATTGTTCATTTTCGGTTTATATGATAACTATAGCTAGCCAGATGATCTCTGATCAGGCCCGTGGTTCGATTCCCAGTTCATGCCGCTTAAGCTCTTTCTTTTTTATAACCGCTACTCATAGAGTAGAAGGGTATTATAACTTTGTTCAAATCGAAAATGTGTGTAACAGGCAGAAGGAGACACCTCCGATCCCATAAAGTATATATATTCTGGTTCAGGATAATCAGCCGAGTCGATACAGCCATGTCCGTCTGTCCGTCTGTCTGTCCGTGTCAAAATCTAGATCTCAGCCATTATAAGAGCTAGGACTACCAAATTTGGTGACAAAATGTGTTATTATTGCACGCTGATCAAGTTTATTTTGGATTTTGGCCACGCCCCCTTACGCCCCAGTAAATCGAAAAAACATTGATAACAAGTGCAACTTTGATGCCATATTGTTCATTTTTGGTTTACATGATAACTATAGCTAGCCAAATGATCTCTGAAAACAACAATCGGATAATAAACACAGAAGTTATTCAGCTTAACGTTTTCCATAGCTGTAAGCCGCGCTGCCGGCAGCGCAAATTCTTTATTTGTACAGGAAATCATAAGAATGCCTTACAATGCAAATTTTTGCAGTTCTTGGATAACAGCGTCAGTAGCTTAGTGGAAAAGCGATGAACTCCTGAACCGACAGGCCCGTGGTTCGATTCCCAGCTCATGGCGCTTGAGCTTTTTCTTTTTTATAACCGCTACTGCCGGCAGCGCTGCTTGCAGCATTGTGCCGAATCGTGTGTGCGTGTACGGTGGTGAAATGGGTTAAGTTGTGGACTGCAAAACGAACAGTACTATTATGCATTTACGTGTTCGAGTCCCGCCCGCATCAAAAATTAAATGTGTGCAAAAATGTTTTTTTTTTTTATTTTATATTTTGAGTTTGCATAAATATTATAATTTCATAGCCTTTTACGGTCAAAATATGATTGCCGGCAGCGCTGCTTGCAGCATTGTGCCGAATCGTGTGTGCGTGTACGGTGGTGAAATGGGTTAAGTTGAGGACTGCAAAACGAACAGTACTATTATGCATTTACGGGTTCGAGTCCCGCCCGCATCAAAAATTAAATGTGTGCAAAAATGTTTTTTTTTTTTTTATTTTATATTTTGACTTTGCATAAATATTATAAGTTCATAGCCTTTTACGGTCAAAATATGATTGTAGCCGTTTTTTTGTTCCGCAAATAAATTATGTACAAGCAGCTGGGTAGCGGGTATATTACAGTCGAGCATACTCGACTGTAGCTTTCTTACTTGTTTTTTTTAAAGAACATTTACTCTAAATTTTGAATATGCATTAATTGGTGGTCGTGTATTTTATTTAAAATTTTTTTAATGGCTCACAATGAACTTAGTTAATAAGTGGAGAAGTCACAGTCTCTTAAATCAGCTGTGTGCAATTGTTAGAGCGCAGCTTTTTCTTATATTTTAATACCCGCTACTCATAGAGTAGAAGGGTATTATAACTTTGTTCAAACCGCAAATGTATGTAACAGGCAGAAGGAGATACCTCCGACCCCATAAAGTGTATATATTCTGGCTCAGGATCAATAGCCGAGTCGATATAGCCATGTCCGTCTGTCCGTCTGTCTGTCCGTGTGAAAATCTAGATCTCAGCTATTATAAGAGCTATAACTACCTAATTTGGTAACAGTATGTGTTATTATTGCACGCTGATCAAGATTATTTTGGATTTTGGCCACGCCTCCTTCCGCCCCTGAAAATCTAAAAAAATTGATTAGAAGTGCAATTTTGATCCCATATTGTTCATTTTCGGTTTATATATTCAGATGATCTCTGAAAATTTGGTAACCATCGGATAATAAACACAGAAGTTATTCAGCTTAACGTTTTCCATAGCTGTAAGCAGCGCTGCCGGCAGCGCAAATTCTTTATTTGTACAGGAAATAATAAGAATGCCTTACAATGCAAATTTTTGCAGTTCTTGGATAACAGCGTCAGTAGCTTAGTGGAAAAGCGATGAACTCCTGAACCGACAGGCCCGTGGTTCGATTCCCAGTTCATGCCGCTTAAGCTTTTTCTTTATTATACCCGCTACTCATAGAGTAGAAGGGTATTATAACTTTGTTCAAACCGAAAATGTGTGTAACAGGCAGAAGGAGACACCTCCGATCCCATAAAGTATATATATTCTGGCTCAGGATCATCAGCCGAGTCGATACAGCCATGTCCGTCTGTCTGTTTATCTGTCTGTCCGTTTGTCTGTCCGTGTGAAAATCTAGATCTCAGCTATTTTAAGAGGTAGAACTACCAAATTTGGTGACAAAATGTGTTATTATTGCACACTGATCAAGTTTATTTTGGATTTTGGCCACGCCTCCTTCCGCCCCTGAAAATCGAAAACATTTATTATAAGCGCAATTTTGATGCCATATTGTTCATTTTCGGTTTATATGATAACTATAGCTAGCCAGATGATCTCTGATCAGGCCCGTGGTTCGATTCCCAGTTCATGCCGCTTAAGCTCTTTCTTTTTTATAACCGCTACTCATAGAGTAGAAGGGTATTATAACTTTGTTCAAATCGAAAATGTGTGTAACAGGCAGAAGGAGACACCTCCGATCCCATAAAGTATATATATTCTGGCTCAGGATCATCAGCCGAGTCGATACAGCCATGTCCGTCTGTCTGTTTATCTGTCTGTCCGTTTGTCTGTCCGTGTCAAAATCTAGATCTCAGCCATTATAAGAGCTAGGACTACCAAATTTGGTGACAAAATGTGTTATTATTGCACGCTGATCAAGTTTATTTTGGATTTTGGCCACGCCCCCTTACGCCCCAGTAAATCGAAAAAACATTGATAACAAGTGCAATTTTGATGCCATATTGTTCATTTTCGGTTTATATGATAACTATGGCTAGCCAAATGATCTCTGAAAAGTTTGTAACAATCGGATAATAAACACAGAAGTTATTCAGCTTAACGTTTTCCATAGCTGTAAGCAGCGCTGCCGGCAGCGCTGCTTGCAGCATTGTGCCGAATCGTGTGTGCGTGTACGGTGGTGAAATGGGTTAAGTTGTGGACTGCAAAACGAACAGTACTATTATGCATTTACGGGTTCGAGTCCCGCCCGCATCAAAAATTAAATGTGTGCAAAAATGTTTTTTTTTTTATTTTATATTTTGACTTTGCATAAATATTATAATTTCATAGCCTTTTACGGTCAAAATATGATTGCCGGCAGCGCTGCTTGCAGCATTGTGCCGAATCGTGTGTGCGTGTACGGTGGTGAAATGGGTTAAGTTGTGGACTGCAAAACGAACAGTACTATTATGCATTTACGAGTTCGAGTCCCGCCCGCATCAAAAATTAAATGTGTGCAAAAATGTTTTTTTTTTTATTTTATATTTTGACTTTGCATAAATATTATAAGTTCATAGCCTTTTACGGTCAAAATATGATTGTAGCCGTTTTTTTGTTCCGCAAATAAATTATGTACAAGCAGCTGGGTAGCGGGTATATTACAGTCGAGCATACTCGACTGTAGCTTTCTTACTTGTTTTTTTTAAAGAACATTTACTCTAAATATTGAATATGCATTAATTGGTGGTCGTGTATTTTATTTAAAATTTTTTTAATGGCTCACAATGAACTTAGTTAACAAGTGGAGAAGTGACAGTCTCTTAAATCAGCTGTGTGCAATTGTTAGATCGCAGCTTTTTCTTATATTTTAATACCCGCTACTCATAGAGTAGAAGGGTATTATAACTTTGTTCAAACCGCAGGCAGAAGGAGATACCTCCGACCCCATAAAGTGTATATATTCTGGCTCAGGATCAATAGCCGAGTCGATATAGCCATGTCCGTCTGTCCGTCTGTCTGTCCGTGTGAAAATCTAGATCTCAGCTATTATAAGAGGTAGAACTACCAAATTTGGTGACAAAATGTGTTATTATTGCACGCTGATCAAGTTTATTTTGGATTTTGGCCACGCCCCTTTCCTCCCCTGTAAATCGAATAAACATTGATTACAAGCGCAATTTTGATGCCATATTGTTCATTTTCGGTTTACATGATAACTATAGCTAGCCAGATGATCTTTGAAAATTTGGTAAAATCGGATAATAAACACAAAAGTTATCCAGCTTAACGGTTTCCATAGCTTTAAGTTGCGCTGCCGGCAGCGCAAATTCTTTATTTGTACAGGAAATAATAAGAATGCCCTACAATGCAAATTTTTGCAGTTGTTGAATAACAGCGTCAGTAGCTTAGTGGAAAAGCGATGAACTCCTCCACCGACAGGTCCGTGGTTCGATTCCCAGTTCATGCCGCTTAAGCTTTTTCTTTTTTTTTTTTAAAGAACATTTACTCTAAATTTTGAATATGCATTAATTGGTGGTCGTGTATTTTATTTAAAATTTTTTTAATGGCTCACAATGAACTTAGTTAACAAGTGGAGAAGTGACAGTCTCTTAAATCAGCTGTGTGCAATTGTTAGAGCGCAGCTTTTTCTTATATTTTTATACCCCCTACTCATAGAGTAGAAGGGTATTATAACTTTGTTCAAACCGCAAATGTATGTAACAGGCAGAAGGAGATACCTCCGACCCCATATATATATATTCTGGCTCAGGATCAATAGCCGAGTCGATATAGCCATGTCCGTCTGTCCGTCTGTCTGTCCGTGTGAAAATCTAGATCTCAGCTATCATAAGAGCTATAACTACCTAATTTGGTAACAGTATGTGTTATTATTGCACGCTGATCAAGTTTATTTTGGATTTTGGCCACGCCTCCTTCCGCCCCTGAAAATCGAAAATAATTGATTAGAAGTGCAATTTTGATGCCATATTGTTTATTTTCGGTTTATATGTTCAGATGATCTCTGAAAATTTGGTAACAATCGGATAATAAACACAGAAGTTATTCAGCTTAACGTTTTCCATAGCTGTAAGCAGCGCTGCCGGCAGCGCAAATTCTCTATTTGTACAGGAAATAATAAGAATGCCTTACAATGGAAATTTTTGCAGTTCTTGGATAACAGCGTGAGTAGCTTAGTGGAAAAGCGATGAACTCCTGAACCGACAGGCCCGTGGTTCGATTTCCAGCTCATGGCGCTTAAGCTTTTTCTTTTTTATACCCGCTACTCATAGAGTAGAAGGGTATTATAACTTTGTTCAAATCGAAAATGTATGTAACAGGCAGAAGGAGACACCTCCGATCCCATAAAGTATATATATTCTGGCTCAGGATCATCAGCCGAGTCGATACAGCCATGTCCGTCTGTCTGTTTGTCTGTCTGTCTGTCCGTGTGAAATTCTAGATCTTAGCTACTATAAGAGCTATAACTACCTAATTTGGTAACAGTATGTGTTATTATTGCACGCTGATCAAGTTTATTTTGGATTTTGGCCACGCCTCCTTCCGCCCCTGAAAATCGAAAAAATTTATTATTAGCCCAATTTTGATGCCATATTGTTCATGTTCAGTTTATATGATAACTATAGCTAGCCAGATGATCTCTGAAAATTTGGTAACAATCGGATAATAAACTCAAAAGTTATTCAGCTTAACGTTTTCCATAGCTGTAAGCAGCGCTGCCGGCAGCGCAAATTTTTTATTTGTACAGGAAATAATAAGAATGCCCTACAAAGCAAATTTTTGCAGTTCTTGGATAACAGCGTCAGTAGCTTAGTGGAAAAGCGATGAACTCCTGAACCGACAGGCCCGTGGTTCGATTCCCAGTTCATGCCGCTTAAGCTTTTTCTTTTTTATACCCGCTATTCATAGAGTAGAAGGATATTATAACTTTGTTCAAACCGAAAATGTGTGTAACAGGCAGAAGGAGACACCTCCGATCCCATAAAGTATATATATTCTGGCTCAGGATCATCAGCCGAGTCGATACAGCCATGTCCGTCTGTCTGTTTATCTGTCTGTCCGTTTGTCTGTCCGTGTGAAAATCTAGATCTCAGCTATTATAAGAGGTAGAACTACCAAATTTGGTGACAAAATGTGTTATTATTGCACGCTGATCAAGTTTATTTTGGATTTTGGGCACGCCCCTTTCCTCCCCTGTAAATCGAAAAAAACATTGATTACAAGCGCAATTTTGATGCCATATTGTTCATTTTCTGTTTGATCTTTGAAAATTTGGTAAAATCGGATAATAAACACAAAAGTTATTCAGCTTAACGGTTTCCATAGCTTTAAGTTGCGCTGCCGGCAGCGCAAATTCTTTATTTGTACAGGAAATAATAAGAATGCCCTACAATGCAAATTTTTGCAGTTGTTAAATAACAGCGTCAGTAGCTTAGTGGAAAAGTGATGAACTCCTGAACCGACAGGGCCGTGGTTCGATTCCCAGTTCATGCCGCTTAAGCTTTTTCTTTTTTTTTTTAAAGAACATTTACTCTAAATTTTGAATATGCATTAATTGGTGGTCGTGTATTTTATTTAAAATTTTTTTAATGGCTCACAATGAACTTAGTTAACAAGTGGAGAAGTGACAGTCTCTTAAATCAGCTATGTGCAATTGTTAGAGCGCAGCTTTTTCTTATATTTTTATACCCCCTACTCATAGAGTAAAAGGGTATTATAACTTTGTTCAAACCGCAAATGTATGTAACAGGCAGAAGGAGATACCTCCGACCCCATAAAGTGTATATATTCTGGCTCAGGATCAATAGCCGAGTCGATATAGCCATGTCCGTCTGTCCGTCTGTCTGTCCGTGTGAAAATCTAGATCTCAGCTCTTATAAGAGCTATAACTACCTAATTTGGTAACAGTATGTGTTATTATTGCACGCTGATCAAGTTTATTTTGGATTTTGGCCACGCCTCCTTCCGCCCCTAAAAATCGAAAAAAATTGATTAGAAGTGCAATTTTGATGCCATATTGTTCATTTTCGGTTTATATGTTCAGATGATTTCTGAAAATTTGGTAACAATCGGATAATAAACACAGAAGTTATTCAGCTTAACGTTTTCCATAGCTGTAAGCAGCGCTGCCGGCAGCGCAAATTCTCTATTTGTACAGGAAATAATAACAATGCCTTACAATATAAATTTTTGTAGTTCTTTGATAACAGCGTGAGTAACTTAGTGGAAAAGCGATGAACTCCTGAACCGACAGGCCCGTGGTTCGATTTCCAGCTCATGGCGCTTAAGCTTTTTCTTTTTTATACAAGCTACTCATAGAGTAGAAGGGTATTATAACTTTGTTCAAATCGAAAATGTATGTAACAGGCAGAAGGAGACACCTCCGATCCCATAAAGTATATATATTCTGGCTCAGGATCATCAGCCGAGTCGATACAGCCATGTCCGTCTGTCTGTTTGTCTGTCTGTCTGTCCGTGTGAAAATCTAGATCTTAGCTATTATAAGAGCTATAACTACCTAATTTGGTAACAGTATGTGTTATTATTGCACGCTGATCAAGTTTATTTTGGATTTTGGCCACGCCTCCTTCCGCCCCCGAAGATCGAAAAAATTTATTATAAGCGCAATTTTGATGCCATATTGTTCATTTTCGGTTTATATGATAACTATAGCTAGCCAGATGATCTCTGAAAATTTGGTAACAATCGGATAATAAACACAAAAGTTATTCAGCTTAACGTTTTCCATAGCTGTAAGCAGCGCTGCCGGCAGCGCAAATTTTTTATTTGTACAGGAAATAATAAGAATGGCCTACAATGCAAATTTTTGCAGTTCTTGGATAACAGCGTCAGTAGCTTAGTGGAAAAGCGATGAACTCCTGAACCGTCAGGCCCGTGGTTCGATTCCCAGTTCATGCCGCTTAAGCTTTTTCTTTTTATACCCGCTACTCATAGAGTAGAAGGGTATTATAACTTTGTTCAAACCGAAAATGTGTGTAACAGGCAGAAGGAGACACCTCCGATCCCATAAAGTATATATATTCTGGCTCAGGATCATCAGCCGAGTCGATACAGCCATGTCCGTCTGTCTGTTTATCTGTCTGTCCGTTTGTCTGTCCGTGTGAAAATCTAGATCTCAGCTATTATAAGAGGTAGAACTACCAAATTTGGTGACAAAATGTGTTATTATTGCACGCTGATCAAGTTTATTTTGGATTTTGGCCACGCCTCCTTCCGCCCCTGAAAATCGAAAAAAATTGATTAGAAGTGCAATTTTGATGCCATATTGTTCATTTTCGGTTTATATGTTCAGATGATCTTTGAAAATTTGGTAAAATCGGATAATAAACACAAAAGTTATTCAGCTTAACGGTTTCCATAGCTTTAAGTTGCGCGGCCGGCAGCGCATATTCTTTATTTGTGCAGGAAATAATAAGAATGCCTTACAATGCAAATTTTTGCAGTTGTTGAATAACAGCGTCAGTAGCTTAGTGGAAAAGCGATGAGCTCCTGAACCGACAGGGCCGTGGTTCGACTCGACTCCCAGTTCATGCCGCTTAAGCTTTTTCTTTGTTTTTTTAAAGAACATTTACTCTAAATTTTGAATATGCATTAATTGGTGGTCGTGTATTTTATTTAAAATTTTTTTAATGGCTCACAATGAACTTAGTTAACAAGTGGAGAAGTGACAGTCTCTTAAATCAGCTGTGTGCAATTGTTAGAGCGCAGCTTTTTCTTATATTTTAATACCCGCTACTCATAGAGTAGAAGGGTATTATAACTTTGTTCAAACCGCAAATGTATGTAACAGGCAGAAGGAGATACCTCCGACCCCATAAAGTGTATATATTCTGGCTCAGGATCAATAGCCGAGTCGATATAGCCATGTCCGTCTGTCCGTCTGTCTGTCCGTGTGAAAATCTAGATCTCAGCTATTATAAGAGCTATAACTACCTAATTTGGTAACAGTATGTGTTATTATTGCACGCTGATCAAGTTTATTTTGGATTTTGGCCACGCCTCCTTCCGCCCCTGAAAATCGAAAAATTTTCATTTTCAGTTTATATGATAACTATAGCTAGCCAGATGATCTCTGAAAATTTGGTAACAATCGGATAATAAACACAAAAGTTATTCAGCTTAACGTTTTCCATAGCTGTAAGCAGCGCTGCCGGCAGCGCAAATTTTTTATTTGTACAGGAAATAATAAGAATGCCCTACAATGCAAATTTTTGCAGTTCTTGGATAACAGCGTCAGTAGCTTAGTGGAAAAGCGATGAACTCCTGAACCGTCAGGCCCGTGGTTCGATTCCCAGTTCATGCCGCTTAAGCTTTTTCTTTTTTATACCCGCTACTCATAGAGTAGAAGGGTATTATAACTTTGTTCAAACCGAAAATGTGTGTAACAGGCAGAAGGAGACACCTCCGATCCCATAAAGTATATATATTCTGGCTCAGGATCATCAGCCGAGTCGATACAGCCATGTCCGTCTGTCTGTTTATCTGTCTGTCCGTTTGTCTGTCCGTGTGAAAATCTAGATCTCAGCTATTATAAGAGGTAGAACTACCAAATTTGGTGACAAAATGTGTTTTTATTGCACGCTGATCAAGTTTATTTTGGATTTTGGCCACGCCTCCTTCCGCCCCTGAAAATCGAAAAAAATTGATTAGAAGTGCAATTTTGATGCCATATTGTTCATTTTCGGTTTATATGTTCAGATGATCTTTGAAAATTTGGTAAAATCGGATAATAAACACAAAAGTTATTCAGCTTAACGGTTTCCATAGCTTTAAGTTGCGCGGCCGGCAGCGCAAATTCTTTATTTGTGCAGGAAATAATAAGAATGCCTTACAATGCAAATTTTTGCAGTTGTTGAATAACAGCGTCAGTAGCTTAGTGGAAAAGCGATGAGCTCCTGAACCGACAGGGCCGTGGTTCGACTCGACTCCCAGTTCATGCCGCTTAAGCTTTTTCTTTGTTTTTTTAAAGAACATTTACTCTAAATTTTGAATATGCATTAATTGGTGGTCGTGTATTTTATTTAAAATTTTTTTAATGGCTCACAATGAACTTAGTTAACAAGTGGAGAAGTGACAGTCTCTTAAATCAGCTGTGTGCAATTGTTAGAGCGCAGCTTTTTCTTATATTTTAATACCCGCTACTCATAGAGTAGAAGGGTATTATAACTTTGTTCAAACCGCAAATGTATGTAACAGGCAGAAGGAGATACCTCCGACCCCATAAAGTGTATATATTCTGGCTCAGGATCAATAGCCGAGTCGATATAGCCATGTCCGTCTGTCCGTCTGTCTGTCCGTGTGAAAATCTAGATCTCAGCTATTATAAGAGCTATAACTACCTAATTTGGTAACAGTATGTGTTATTATTGCACGCTGATCAAGTTTATTTTGGATTTTGGCCACGCCTCCTTCCGCCCCTGAAAATCGAAAAAATTTTCATTTTCAGTTTATATGATAACTATAGCTAGCCAGATGATCTCTGAAAATATGGTAACATTCGGATAATAAACACAGAAGTTATTTAGCCTAACGTTTTCCATAGCTGTAAGCAGCGCTGCCGGCAGCGCAAATTTTTTATTTGTACAGGAAATAATAAGAATGCCCTACAATGCAAATTTTTGCAGTTCTTGGATAACAGCGTCAGTAGCTTAGTGGAAAAGCGATGAACTCCTGAACCGACAGGCCCGTGGTTCGAATCCCAGTTCATGCCGCTTAAGCTTTTTCTTTTTTATACCCGCTACTCATAGAGTAGAAGGGTATTATAACTTTGTTCAAACCGAAAATGTGTGTAACAGGCAGAAGGAGACACCTCCGATCCCATAAAGTATATATATTCTGGCTCAGGATCATCAGCCAAGTCGATACAGCCATGTCCGTCTGTCTGTTTATCTGTCTGTCCGTTTGTCTGTCCGTGTGAAAATCTAGATCTCAGCTATTATAAGAGGTAGAACTACCAAATTTGGTGACAAAATGTGTTATTATTGCACACTGATCAAGTTTATTTTGGATTTTGGCCACGCCCCCTTCCGCCCCCGTAAATCGAAAAAAATTGATTATAAGCGCAATTTTGATGCCATATTGTTCATTTTCGGTTTATATGATAACTATAGCTAGCCAGATGATCTCTGAAAATTTGGTAACAATCGGATATTAAACACAGAAGTTATTCAGCTTAACGTTTTCCATAGCTGTAAGCAGCGCTGCCGGCAGCGCAACTTCTTTATTTGTACAGGAAATAATAAGAATGCCTTACAATGCAAATTTTTGCAGCTCTTGGATAACAGCGTCAGTAGCTTAGTGGAAAAGCGACGAACTCCTGAACCGACAGGCGCGTGGTTCGATTCCCAGTTCATGCCACTTAAGCTTTTTCTTTTTTATACCCGCTACTCATAGAGTAGAAGGGTATTATAACTTTTTTCAAACCGAAAATGTAGGTAACAGGCAGAAGGAGACACCTCCGATCCCATAAAGTATATATATTCTGGCTCAGGATCATCAGCCGAGTCGATACAGCCATGTCCGTCTGTCCGTCTGTCTGTCCGTGTGAAAATCTAGATCTCAGCTATTATAAGAGCTATAACTACCTAATTTGGTAACAGTATGTGTTATTATTGCACGCTGATCAAGTTTATTTTGGATTTTGGCCACGCCTCCTTCCGTCCCTGAAAATCGTAAAAAATTGATTACAAGTGCAATTTTGATGCCATATTGTTCATTTTCGGTTTATATGTTCAGATGATCTCTGAAAATTTGGTAACAATCGGATAATAAACACAGAAGTTATTCAGCTTAACGTTTTCCATAGCTGTAAGCAGCGCTGCCGGCAGCGCAAATTCTTTATTTGTACAGGAAGTAATAAAAATGCCTTACAATGGAAATTTTTGCAGTTCTTGGATAACAGCGTCAGTAGCTTAGTGGAAAAGCGATGAACTCCTGAACCGACAGGCCCGTGGTTCGATTCCCAGTTCATGCCGCTTAAGCTTTTTCTTTTTTATACCCGCTACTCATAGAGTAGAAGGGTATTATAACTTTGTTCAAACCGAAAATGTGTGTAACAGGCAGAAGGAGACACCTCCGATCCCATAAAGTATATATATTCTGGCTCAGGATCATCAGCCGAGTCGATACAGCCATGTCCGTCTGTCTGTTTATCTGTCTGTCCGTTTGTCTGTCCGTGTGAAAATCTAGATCTCAGCTATTATAAGAGGTAGAACTACCAAATTTGGTGACAAAATGTGTTATTATTGCACGCTGATCAAGTTTATTTTGGATTTTGGCCACGCCCCTTTCCTCCCCTGTAAATCGAATAAACATTGATTACAAGCGCAATTTTGATGCCATATTGTTCATTTTCGGTTTACATGATAACTATAGCTAGCCAGATGATCTTTGAAAATTTGGTAAAATCGGATAATAAACACAAAAGTTATTCAGCTTAACGGTTTCCATAGCTTTAAGTTGCGCTGCCGGCAGCGCAAATTCTTTATTTGTACAGGAAATAATAAGAATGCCTTACAATGCAAATTTTTGCAGTTGTTGAATAACAGCGTCAGTAGCTTAGTGGAAAAGCGATGAACTCCTGAACCGACAGGGCCGTGGTTCGATTCCCAGTTCATGCCGCTTAAGCTTTTTCTTTTTTTTTTTAAAGAACATTTACTCTAAATTTTGAATATGCATTAATTGGTGGTCGTGTATTTTATTTAAAATTTTATTAATGGCTCACAATGAACTTAGTTAACAAGTGGAGAAGTGACAGTCTCTTAAATCAGCTGAGTGCAATTGTTAGAGCGCAGCTTTTTCTTATATTTTTATACCCCCTACTCATAGAGTAGAAGGGTATTATAACTTTGTTCAAACCGCAATTGTATGTAACAGGCAGAAGGATATACCTCCGACCCCATAAAGTGTATATATTCTTGCTCAGGATCAATAGCCGAGTCGATATAGCCATGTCCGTCTGTCCGTCTGTCTGTCCGTGTGAAAATCTAGATCTCAGCTATTATAAGAGCTATAACTACCTAATTTGGTAACAGTATGTGTTATTATTGCACGCTAATCAAGTTTATTTTGGATTTTGGCCACGCCTTCTTCCGCCCCTGAAAATCGAAAAAAAAATTGATTATAAGCGCAATTTTGATGCCATATTGTTCATTTTCGGTTTATATGTTCAAATGATCTCTGAAAATTTGGTAACTATCGGATAATAAACACAGAAGTTATTCAGCTTAACGTTTTCCATAGCTGTAAGCAGCGCTGCCGGCAGCGCAAATTCTTTATTTGTACAGGAAATAATAAGAATGCCTTACAATGCAAATTTTTGCAGTTCTTGGATAACAGCGTCAGTAGCCTAGTGGAAAAGCGATGAACTCCTGAACCGACAGGCCCGTGGTTCGATTACCAGTTCATGCCGCTTAAGCTTTTTCTTTATTATACCCGCTAGTCATAGAGTAGAAGGGTATTATAACTTTGTTCAAACCGAAAATGTGTGTAACGGGCAGAAGGAGACATCTCCGATCCCATAAAGTGCATATATTCTGGCTCAGGATCATCAGCCGAGTCGATACAGCCATGTCCGTCTGCCTGTTTATCTGTCTGTCCGTTTGTCTGTCCGTGTGAAAATCTAGATCTCAGCTATTATAAGAGGTAGAACTACAAAATTGGTGACAAAATGTGTTATTATTGCACGCTGATCAAGTTTGTTTTGGATTTTGGCCACGCCCCTTTCCTCCCCTGTAAATCGAAAAAACATTGATTACAAGCGCAATTTTGATGCCATATTGTTCATTTTCGCTTTACATGATAACTATAGCTAGCCAGACGATCTTTGAAAATTTGGTAAAATCGGATAATAAACACAAAAGTTATTCAGCTTAACGGTTTCCATAGCTTTAAGTTGCGCTGCTGGCAGCGCAAATTCTTTATTTGTACAGGAAATAATAAGAATGCCTTACAATGCAAATTTTTGCAGTTGTTGAATAACAGCGTCAGTAGCTTAGTGGAAAAGCGATGAACTCCTGAACCGACAGGGCCGTGGTTCGATTCCCAGTTCATTCCGCTTAAGCTTTTTCTTTTTATACCCGCTACTCATAGAGTAGAAGGGTATTATAACTTTGTTCAAACCGAAAATGTATGTAACAGGCAGAAGGAGACACCTCCGACCCCATAAAGTATATGTATTCTGGCTCAGGATCAACAGCCGAGTCGATATAGCCATGTCCGTCTGTCCGTCTGTCCGCCTGTCCGTCTGTCCGTCTGTCTGTCCGTGTGAAAGTCTAGATCTCAGCTATTAAAAGAGCTAGGACAACCAAATTTGGTGACAATATGTGTTATTATTGCACGCTGATCAAGTTTATTTTGGATTTTGGCCACGCCCCCTTCCGCCCCCGCAAATCGAAAAAACATTGAAAACAAGTGCAATTTTGATGCCATGTTGTTCATTTTCGGTTTCCATGATAACTACAGCTAGCCGGATGATCTTCGAAAATTTGGTAACAATCGGATAATAAACACAGAAATTATTCAGCTTAACGTTTTCCATAGCTGTAAGCAGCGCTGCCGGCAGCGCTGCTGGCAGCATTGTGCCGAATCGTGTGTGCGTGTACGGTGGTGAAATGGGTTAAGTTGTGGACTGCAAAACGAACAGTACTATTATGCATTTACGGGTTCGAGTCCCGCCCGCATCAAAAATTAAATGTGTGCAAAAATGTTTATACCCGCTACTCATAGAGTAGAAGGGTATTATAACTTTGTTCAAACCGAAAATGTATGTAACAGGCACAAGGAGACACCTCCGACCCCATAAAGTATATATATTCTGGCTCAGGATCAACAGCCGAGTCGATATAGCCATGTCCGTCTGTCCGTCTGTCTGTCTGTCCGTGTGAAAATCTAGATCTCAGCTATTATAAGAGCTAGGACAACCAAATTTGGTGACAATATGTGTTATTATTGCACGCTGATCAAGTTTATTTTGGATTTTGGCCACGCGCCCTTCCGCCCCCGCAAATCGAAAAAACATTGATTAGAAGTGCAATTTTGATGCCATATTGTTCATTTTCGGTTTATATGTTCAGACGATCTTTGAAAATTTGGTAAAATCGGATAATAAACACAAAAGTTATTCAGCTTAACGGTTTCCATAGCTTTAAGTTGCGCTGCTGGCAGCGCAAATTCTTTATTTGTACAGAAAATAATAAGAATTCCTTACAATGCAAATTTTTGCAGTTCTTGGATAACAGCGTCAGTAGCTTAGTGGAAAAGCGATGAACTCCTAAACCGACAGGCCCGTGGTTCGATTCCCAGTTCATGCCGCTTTTTCTTTTTTATACCCGCTACTCATAGAGTAGAAGGGTATTATAACTTTGTTCAAACCGAAAATGTGTGTAACAGGCAGAAGGAAACACCTCCGATCCCATAAAGTGTATATATTCTGGTTCAGGATCATCAGCCGAGTCGATATAGCCATGTCCGTCCGTCCGTCTGTCTGTCCGTGTGAAAATCTAATCTAATAATCTGCCTGTTTATCTGTCTGTCCGTTTGTCTGTCCGTGTGAAAATCTAGATCTCAGCTATTATAAGAGGTAGAACTACCAAATTGGTGACAAAATGTGTTATTATTGCACGCTGATCAAGTTTGTTTTGGATTTTGGCCACGCCCCTTTCCTCCCCTGTAAATCGAAAAAACATTGATTACAAGCGCAATTTTGATGCCATATTGTTCATTTTCGCTTTACATGATAACTATAGCTAGCCAGACGATCTTTGAAAATTTGGTAAAATCGGATAATAAACACAAAAGTTATTCAGCTTAACGGTTTCCATAGCTTTAAGTTGCGCTGCTGGCAGCGCAAATTCTTTATTTGTACAGGAAATAATAAGAATGCCTTACAATGCAAATTTTTGCAGTTGTTGAATAACAGCGTCAGTAGCTTAGTGGAAAAGCGATGAACTCCTGAACCGACAGGGCCGTGGTTCGATTCCCAGTTCATTCCGCTTAAGCTTTTTCTTTTTATACCCGCTACTCATAGAGTAGAAGGGTATTATAACTTTGTTCAAACCGAAAATGTATGTAACAGGCAGAAGGAGACACCTCCGACCCCATAAAGTATATGTATTCTGGCTCAGGATCAACAGCCGAGTCGATATAGCCATGTCCGTCTGTCCGTCTGTCCGCCTGTCCGTCTGTCCGTCTGTCTGTCCGTGTGAAAGTCTAGATCTCAGCTATTAAAAGAGCTAGGACAACCAAATTTGGTGACAATATGTGTTATTATTGCACGCTGATCAAGTTTATTTTGGATTTTGGCCACGCCCCCTTCCGCCCCCGCAAATCGAAAAAACATTGAAAACAAGTGCAATTTTGATGCCATGTTGTTCATTTTCGGTTTCCATGATAACTACAGCTAGCCGGATGATCTTCGAAAATTTGGTAACAATCGGATAATAAACACAGAAATTATTCAGCTTAACGTTTTCCATAGCTGTAAGCAGCGCTGCCGGCAGCGCTGCTGGCAGCATTGTGCCGAATCGTGTGTGCGTGTACGGTGGTGAAATGGGTTAAGTTGTGGACTGCAAAACGAACAGTACTATTATGCATTTACGGGTTCGAGTCCCGCCCGCATCAAAAATTAAATGTGTGCAAAAATGTTTATACCCGCTACTCATAGAGTAGAAGGGTATTATAACTTTGTTCAAACCGAAAATGTATGTAACAGGCACAAGGAGACACCTCCGACCCCATAAAGTATATATATTCTGGCTCAGGATCAACAGCCGAGTCGATATAGCCATGTCCGTCTGTCCGTCTGTCTGTCTGTCCGTGTGAAAATCTAGATCTCAGCTATTATAAGAGCTAGGACAACCAAATTTGGTGACAATATGTGTTATTATTGCACGCTGATCAAGTTTATTTTGGATTTTGGCCACGCGCCCTTCCGCCCCCGCAAATCGAAAAAACATTGATTAGAAGTGCAATTTTGATGCCATATTGTTCATTTTCGGTTTATATGTTCAGACGATCTTTGAAAATTTGGTAAAATCGGATAATAAACACAAAAGTTATTCAGCTTAACGGTTTCCATAGCTTTAAGTTGCGCTGCTGGCAGCGCAAATTCTTTATTTGTACAGAAAATAATAAGAATTCCTTACAATGCAAATTTTTGCAGTTCTTGGATAACAGCGTCAGTAGCTTAGTGGAAAAGCGATGAACTCCCTAAACCGACAGGCCCGTGGATCGATTCCCAGTTCATGCCGCTTTTTCTTTTTTTATACCCGCTACTCATAGAGTAGAAGGGTATTATAACTTTGTTCAAACCGAAAATGTGTGTAACAGGCAGAAGGAAACACCTCCGATCCCATAAAGTGTATATATTCTGGTTCAGGATCATCAGCCGAGTCGATATAGCCATGTCCGTCCGTCCGTCTGTCTGTCCGTGTGAAAATCTAATCTAATAATCTGCCTGTTTATCTGTCTGTCCGTTTGTCTGTCCGTGTGAAAATCTAGATCTCAGCTATTATAAGAGGTAGAACTACCAAATTGGTGACAAAATGTGTTATTATTGCACGCTGATCAAGTTTGTTTTGGATTTTGGCCACGCCCCTTTCCTCCCCTGTAAATCGAAAAAACATTGATTACAAGCGCAATTTTGATGCCATATTGTTCATTTTCGCTTTACATGATAACTATAGCTAGCCAGACGATCTTTGAAAATTTGGTAAAATCGGATAATAAACACAAAAGTTATTCAGCTTAACGGTTTCCATAGCTTTAAGTTGCGCTGCTGGCAGCGCAAATTCTTTATTTGTACAGGAAATAATAAGAATGCCTTACAATGCAAATTTTTGCAGTTGTTGAATAACAGCGTCAGTAGCTTAGTGGAAAAGCGATGAACTCCTGAACCGACAGGGCCGTGGTTCGATTCCCAGTTCATTCCGCTTAAGCTTTTTCTTTTTATACCCGCTACTCATAGAGTAGAAGGGTATTATAACTTTGTTCAAACCGAAAATGTATGTAACAGGCAGAAGGAGACACCTCCGACCCCATAAAGTATATGTATTCTGGCTCAGGATCAACAGCCGAGTCGATATAGCCATGTCCGTCTGTCCGTCTGTCCGCCTGTCCGTCTGTCCGTCTGTCTGTCCGTGTGAAAGTCTAGATCTCAGCTATTAAAAGAGCTAGGACAACCAAATTTGGTGACAATATGTGTTATTATTGCACGCTGATCAAGTTTATTTTGGATTTTGGCCACGCCCCCTTCCGCCCCCGCAAATCGAAAAAACATTGAAAACAAGTGCAATTTTGATGCCATGTTGTTCATTTTCGGTTTCCATGATAACTACAGCTAGCCGGATGATCTTCGAAAATTTGGTAACAATCGGATAATAAACACAGAAATTATTCAGCTTAACGTTTTCCATAGCTGTAAGCAGCGCTGCCGGCAGCGCTGCTGGCAGCATTGTGCCGAATCGTGTGTGCGTGTACGGTGGTGAAATGGGTTAAGTTGTGGACTGCAAAACGAACAGTACTATTATGCATTTACGGGTTCGAGTCCCGCCCGCATCAAAAATTAAATGTGTGCAAAAATGTTTATACCCGCTACTCATAGAGTAGAAGGGTATTATAACTTTGTTCAAACCGAAAATGTATGTAACAGGCACAAGGAGACACCTCCGACCCCATAAAGTATATATATTCTGGCTCAGGATCAACAGCCGAGTCGATATAGCCATGTCCGTCTGTCTGTCTGTCCGTGTGAAAATCTAGATCTCAGCTATTATAAGAGCTAGGACAACCAAATTTGGTGACAATATGTGTTATTATTGCACGCTGATCAAGTTTATTTTGGATTTTGGCCACGCCCCTTCCGCCCCCGCAAATCGAAAAAACATTGATTAGAAGTGCAATTTTGATGCCATATTGTTCATTTTCGGTTTATATGTTCAGACGATCTTTGAAAATTTGGTAAAATCGGATAATAAACACAAAAGTTATTCAGCTTAACGGTTTCCATAGCTTTAAGTTGCGCTGCTGGCAGCGCAAATTCTTTATTTGTACAGAAAATAATAAGAATTCCTTACAATGCAAATTTTTGCAGTTCTTGGATAACAGCGTCAGTAGCTTAGTGGAAAAGCGATGAACTCCTAAACCGACAGGCCCGTGGTTCGATTCCCAGTTCATGCCGCTTAAGCTTTTTCTTTTTTATACCCGCTACTCATAGAGTAGAAGGGTATTATAACTTTGTTCAAACCGAAAATGTGTGTAACAGGCAGAAGGAAACACCTCCGATCCCATAAAGTGTATATATTCTGGCTCAGGATCATCAGCCGACCCAATACAGCCATGTCCGTCTGCCTGTTTATCTGTCTGTCCGTTTGTCTGTCCGTGTGAAAATCTAGATCTCAGCTATTATAAGACGTAGAACTACCAAATTGGTGACAAAATGTGTTATTATTGCACGCTGATCAAGTTTATTTTGGATTTTGGCCACGCCTCCTTCCGCCCCTGAAAATCGAAAAAAAATTGATTAGAAGTGCAATTTTGATGCCATATTGTTCATTTTCGGTTTACATGATAACTATAGCTAGCCAGATGATCTTTGAAAATTTGGTATAATCGGATAATAAACACAAAAGTTATTCAGCTTAACGGTTTCCATAGCTTAAAGTTGCGCTGCCAGCAGCGCAAATTCTTTATTTGTACAGGAAATAATAAGAATGCCTTACAATGCAAATTTTTGCAGTTGTTGAATAACAGCGTCAGTAGCTTAGTGGAAAAGCGATGAACTCCTAAACCGACAGGCCCGTGGTTCGATTCCCAGTTCATGCCGCTTAAGCTTTTTCTTTTTTATACCCGCTACTCATAGAGTAGAGGGGTATTATAACTTTGTTCAAACCAAAAATGTGTGTAACAGGCAGAAGGAGACACCTCCGATCCCATAAAGTATATATATTCTGGCTCAGGATCATCAGCCGAGTCGATACAGCCATGTCCGTCTGTCTGTTTATCTGTCTGTCCGCTTGTCTGTCCGTGTGAAAATCTAGATCTCAGCTATTATAAGAGGTAGAACTACCAAATTTGGTGACAAAATGTGTTATTATTGCACGCTGATCAAGTTTATTTTGGATTTTGGGCACGCCCCATTCCTCCCCTGTAAATCGAATAAACATTGATTACAAGCGCAATTTTGATGCCATATTGTTCATTTTCGGTTTACATGATAACTATAGCTAGCCAGATGATCTTTGAAAAATTGGTAAAATCGGATAATAAACACAAAAGTTATTCAATTAACGGTTTCCATTGCTTTAAGTTGCGCTGCCGGCACCGCAAATTCTTTATTTGTACAGGAAATAATGAGAATGCCCTACAATGCAAATTTTTGCAGTTGTTGAATAACACCGTCAGTAGCTTAGTGGAAAAGCGATGAACTCCTGAACCGACAGGCCCGTGGTTCGATTCCCAGTTCATGCCGCTTAAGCTTTTCCTTTTTTTTTTTAAAAGAACATTTACTCTAAATTTTGAATATGCATTAATTGGTGGTCATGTATTTTATTTAAAATTTTTTTAATGACTCACAATGAACTTAGTTAACAAGTGGAGAAGTGACAGTCTCTTAGAGCGCAGCTTTTTTTTATATTTTTATACCCGCTACTCATAGAGTAGAAGGGTATTATAACTTTGTTCAAACCGCAAATGTATGTAACAGGCAGAAGGAGACACCTCCGACCCCATAAAGTATATATATTCTGGCTCAGGATCAACAGCCGAGTCGATATAGCCATGTCCGTCTGTCCGTCTGTCTGTCCGTGTGAAAATCTAGATCTCAGCTATTATAAGAGCTATAACTACCTAATTAGGTAACAGTATGTGTTATTATTGCACACTGATCAAGTTTATTTTGGATTTTGGCCACGCCCCCTTCCGCCCCTGAAAATCGAAAAAACATTGATTAGAAGTACAATTTTGATGCCATATTGTTCATTTTCGGTTTACATGATAACTATAGCTAGCCAGAAGATCTTTAAAAATTTGGTAAAATCGGATAACAAACACAAAAGTTATTCAGCTTAACGGTTTCCATAGCTTAAAGTTGCGCTGCCAGCAGCGCAAATTCTTTATTTGTAGAGGAAATAATAAGAATGCCTTACAATGCAAATTTTTGCAGTTGTTGAATAACAGCGTCAGTAGCTTAGTGGAAAAGCGATGAACTCCTGAACCGAGAGGGCCGTGGTTCGATTCCCAGTTCATGCCGCTTAAGCTTTTTCTTTTTATACCCGCTACTCATAGAGTAGAAGGGTATTATAACTTTGTTCAAACCGAAAATGTATGTAACAGGCAGAAGGAGACACCTCCGACCCCATTAAGTATATATATTCTGGCTCAGGATCAACAGCCGAGTCGATATAGCCATGTCCGTCTGTCCGTCTGTCTGTCTGTCTGTCCGTGTGAAAATCTAGATCTCAGCTATTATAAGAGCTATAACTACCTAATTTGGTAACAGTATGTGCTATTATTGCACGCTGATCAAGTTTATTTTGGATTTTGGCCACGCCCTTTCCTCCCCTGTAAATCGAATAAACATTGATTAAAAGCGCAATTTTGATGCCATATTGTTCATTTTCGGTTTACATGCAGCCGGCAGCGCAAATTCTTTATTTGTACAGGAAATAATAAGAATGCCTTACAATGCAAATTTTTGCAGCTCTTGGATAACAGCGTCAGTAGCTTAGTGGAAAAGCGATGAACTCCTGAACCGACAGGCCCGTGGTTCGATTCCCAGTTCATGCCGCTTAAGCTTTTCCTTTTTTTTTTAAAAGAACATTTACTCTAAATTTTGAATATGCATTAATTGGTGGTCGTGTATTTTATTTAAAATTTTTTTAATGACTCACAATGAACTTAGTTAACAAGTGGAGAAGTGACAGTCTCTTAGAGCGCAGCTTTTTCTTATATTTTTATACCCGCTACTCATAGAGTAGAAGGGTATTATAACTTTGTTCAAACCGCAAATGTATGTAACAGGCAGAAGGAGACACCTCCGACCCCATAAAGTATATATATTCTGGCTCAGGATCATCAGCCGAGTCGATACAGCCATGTCCGTCTGTCTGTTTATCTGTATGTCCGTTTGTCTGTCCGTGTGAAAATATTGATCTCAGCTATTATAAGAGGTAGAACTACCAAATTTGGTGACAAAATGTGTTATTATTGCACGCTGATCAAGTTTATTTTGGATTTTGGCCACGCCCCTTTCCTCCCCTGTAAATCGAAAAAACATTGATTACAAGCGCAATTTTGATGCCATATTGTTCATTTTCGTTTTACATAATAACTATAGCTAGCCAGATGATCTTTGAAAATTTGGTAAAATCGGATAATAAACACAAAAGTTATTCAGCTTAACGGTTTCCATAGCTTTAAGTTGCGCGGCCGGCAGCGCAAATTCTTTATTTGTGCAGGAAATAATAAGAATGCCTTACAATGCAAATTTTTGCAGTTGTTGAATAACAGCGTCAGTAGCTTAGTGGAAAAGCGATGAACTCCTGAACCGACATGCCCGTGGTTCGATTCCCAGTTCCTGCCGCTTAAGCTTTTTCTTTTTTTTTTTAAAGAACATTTACTCTAAATTTTGAATATGCATTAATTGGTGGTCGTGTATATTATTTACAAATTTTTTAATGGCTCACAATGAACTTAGTTAACAAGTGGAGAAGTGACAGTCTCTTAAATCAGCTGTGTGCAATTGTTAGAGCGCAGCTTTTTCTTATATTTTTATACCCGCTACTCATAGAGTAGAAGGGTATTATAACTTTGTTCAAACCGCAAATGTATGTAACAGGCAGAAGGAGACACCTCCGACCCCATAAAGTATATATATTCTGGCTCAGGATCAACAGCCGAGTCGATATAGCCATGTCCGTCTGTCCGTCTGTCTGTCCGTGTGAAAATCTAGATCTCAGCTATTATAAGAGCTATAACTACCTAATTTGGTAACAGTATGTGTTTTTATTGCACGCTGATCAAGTTTACTTTGGATTTTGGCCACGCCTCCTTCCGCCCCTGAAAATCGAAAAAAAATTGATTAGAAGTGCAATTTTGATGCCATATTGTTCATTTTCGGTTTACATGATAACTATAGCTAGCCAGAAGATCTTTGAAAATTTGGTAAAATCGGATAACAAACACAAAAGTTATTCAGCTTAACGGTTTCCATAGCTTAAAGTTGCGCTGCCAGCAGCGCAAATTCTTTATTTGTAGAGGAAATAATAAGAATGCCTTACAATGCAAATTTTTGCAGTTGTTGAATAACAGCGTCAGTAGCTTAGTGGAAAAGCGATGAACTCCTGAACCGAGAGGGCCGTGGTTCGATTCCCAGTTCATGCCGCTTAAGCTTTTTCTTTTTTATACCCGCTACTCATAGAGTAGAAGGGTATTATAACTTTGTTCAAACCGAAAATGTATGTAACAGGCAGAAGGAGACACCTCCGACCCCATTAAGTATATATATTCTGGCTCAGGATCAACAGCCGAGTCGATATAGCCATGTCCGTCTGTCCGTCTGTCTGTCTGTCTGTCCGTGTGAAAATCTAGATCTCAGCTATTATAAGAGCTATAACTACCTAATTTGGTAACAGTATGTGTTATTATTGCACGCTGATCAAGTTTATTTTGGATTTTGGCCACGCCCCTTTCCTCCCCTGTAAATCGAATAAACATTGATTAAAAGCGCAATTTTGATGCCATATTGTTCATTTTCGGTTTACATGCAGCCGGCAGCGCAAATTCTTTATTTGTACAGGAAATAATAAGAATGCCTTACAATGCAAATTTTTGCAGCTCTTGGATAACAGCGTCAGTAGCTTAGTGGAAAAGCGATGAACTCCTGAACCGACAGGCCCGTGGTTCGATTCCCAGTTCATGCCACTTAAGCTTTTTCTTTTTTATACCCGCTACTCATAGAGTAGAGGGGTATTATAACTTTGTTCAAACCAAAAATGTGTGTAACAGGCAGAAGGAGACACCTCCGATCCCATAAAGTATATATATTCTGGCTCAGGATCATCAGCCGAGTCGATACAGCCATGTCCGTCTGTCTGTTTATCTGTCTGTCCGCTTGTCTGTCCGTGTGAAAATCTAGATCTCAGCTATTATAAGAGGTAGAACTACCAAATTTGGTGACAAAATGTGTTATTATTGCACGCTGATCAAGTTTATTTTGGATTTTGGGCACGCCCCATTCCTCCCCCTGTAAATCGAATAAACATTGATTACAAGCGCAATTTTGATGCCATATTGTTCATTTTCGGTTTACATGATAACTATAGCTAGCCAGATGATCTTTGAAAAATTGGTAAAATCGGATAATAAACACAAAAGTTATTCAATTAACGGTTTCCATTGCTTTAAGTTGCGCTGCCGGCACCGCAAATTCTTTATTTGTACAGGAAATAATGAGAATGCCCTACAATGCAAATTTTTGCAGTTGTTGAATAACACCGTCAGTAGCTTAGTGGAAAAGCGATGAACTCCTGAACCGACAGGCCCGTGGTTCGATTCCCAGTTCATGCCGCTTAAGCTTTTCCTTTTTTTTTTTAAAAGAACATTTACTCTAAATTTTGAATATGCATTAATTGGTGGTCATGTATTTTATTTAAAATTTTTTTAATGACTCACAATGAACTTAGTTAACAAGTGGAGAAGTGACAGTCTCTTAGAGCGCAGCTTTTTCTTATATTTTTATACCCGCTACTCATAGAGTAGAAGGGTATTATAACTTTGTTCAAACCGCAAATGTATGTAACAGGCAGAAGGAGACACCTCCGACCCCATAAAGTATATATATTCTGGCTCAGGATCAACAGCCGAGTCGATATAGCCATGTCCGTCTGTCCGTCTGTCTGTCCGTGTGAAAATCTAGATCTCAGCTATTATAAGAGCTATAACTACCTAATTTGGTAACAGTATGTGTTTTTATTGCACGCTGATCAAGTTTACTTTGGATTTTGGCCACGCCTCCTTCCGCCCCTGAAAATCGAAAAAAATTGATTAGAAGTGCAATTTTGATGCCATATTGTTCATTTTCGGTTTACATGATAACTATAGCTAGCCAGAAGATCTTTGAAAATTTGGTAAAATCGGATAACAAACACAAAAGTTATTCAGCTTAACGGTTTCCATAGCTTAAAGTTGCGCTGCCAGCAGCGCAAATTCTTTATTTGTAGAGGAAATAATAAGAATGCCTTACAATGCAAATTTTTGCAGTTGTTGAATAACAGCGTCAGTAGCTTAGTGGAAAAGCGATGAACTCCTGAACCGAGAGGGCCGTGGTTCGATTCCCAGTTCATGATGCTTAAGCTTTTTCTTTTTTATACCCGCTACTCATAGAGTAGAAGGGTATTATAACTTTGTTCAAACCGAAAATGTATGTAACAGGCAGAAGGAGACACCTCCGACCCCATTAAGTATATATATTCTGGCTCAGGATCAACAGCCGAGTCGATATAGCCATGTCCGTCTGTCCGTCTGTCTGTCTGTCTGTCCGTGTGAAAATCTAGATCTCAGCTATTATAAGAGCTATAACTACCTAATTTGGTAACAGTATGTGTTATTATTGCACGCTGATCAAGTTTATTTTGGATTTTGGCCACGCCCCTTTCCTCCCCTGTAAATCGAATAAACATTGATTAAAAGCGCAATTTTGATGCCATATTGTTCATTTTCGGTTTACATGCAGCCGGCAGCGCAAATTCTTTATTTGTACAGGAAATAATAAGAATGCCTTACAATGCAAATTTTTGCAGCTCTTGGATAACAGCGTCAGTAGCTTAGTGGAAAAGCGATGAACTCCTGAACCGACAGGCCCGTGGTTCGATTCCCAGTTCATGCCGCTTAAGCTTTTCCTTTTTTTTTTAAAAGAACATTTACTCTAAATTTTGAATATGCATTAATTGGTGGTCGTGTATTTTATTTAAAATTTTTTTAATGACTCACAATGAACTTAGTTAACAAGTGGAGAAGTGACAGTCTCTTAGAGCGCAGCTTTTTCTTATATTTTTATACCCGCTACTCATAGAGTAGAAGGGTATTATAACTTTGTTCAAACCGCAAATGTATGTAACAGGCAGAAGGAGACACCTCCGACCCCATAAAGTATATATATTCTGGCTCAGGATCATCAGCCGAGTCGATACAGCCATGTCCGTCTGTCTGTTTATCTGTATGTCCGTTTGTCTGTCCGTGTGAAAATATTGATCTCAGCTATTATAAGAGGTAGAACTACCAAATTTGGTGACAAAATGTGTTATTATTGCACGCTGATCAAGTTTATTTTGGATTTTGGCCACGCCCCTTTCCTCCCCTGTAAATCGAAAAACATTGATTACAAGCGCAATTTTGATGCCATATTGTTCATTTTCGTTTTACATAATAACTATAGCTAGCCAGATGATCTTTGAAAATTTGGTAAAATCGGATAATAAACACAAAAGTTATTCAGCTTAACGGTTTCCATAGCTTTAAGTTGCGCGGCCGGCAGCGCAAATTCTTTATTTGTGCAGGAAATAATAAGAATGCCTTACAATGCAAATTTTTGCAGTTGTTGAATAACAGCGTCAGTAGCTTAGTGGAAAAGCGATGAACTCCTGAACCGACATGCCCGTGGTTCGATTCCCAGTTCATGCCGCTTAAGCTTTTTCTTTTTTTTTTTAAAGAACATTTACTCTAAATTTTGAATATGCATTAATTGGTGGTCGTGTATATTATTTACAAATTTTTTAATGGCTCACAATGAACTTAGTTAACAAGTGGAGAAGTGACAGTCTCTTAAATCAGCTGTGTGCAATTGTTAGAGCGCAGCTTTTTCTTATATTTTTATACCCGCTACTCATAAAGTAGAAGGGTATTATAACTTTTTTCAAACCCCAAATGCATGTAACAGGCAGAAGGAGATACCTCCGACCCCATAAAGTGTATATATTCTGGCTCAGGATCAATAGCCGAGTCGATATAGCCATGTCCGTCTGTCCGTCTGTCTGTCCGTGTGAAAATCTAGATCTCAGCTATTATAAGAGCTATAACTACCTAATTTGGTAACAGTATGTGTTATTATTGCACGCTGATCAAGTTTATTTTGGATTTTGGCCACGCCCCTTTCCTCCCCTGTAAATCGAAAAAACATTGATTACAAGCGCAATTTTCATGCCATATTGTTCATTTTCGGTTTACATGATAACTATAGCTAGCCAGATGATCTTTGAAAATTTGGTAAAATCGGATAATAAACACAAAAGTTATTCAGCTTAACGGTTTCCATAGCTTTAAGTTGCGCTGCCGGCAGCGCAAATTCTTTATTTGTACAGGAAATAATAAGAATGCCTTACAATGCAAATTTTTGCAGTTGTTGAATAACAGCGTCTGTAGCTTAGTGGAAAAGCGATGAACTCCTGAACCGACAGGGCCGTGGTTCGATTCCCAGTTCATGCCGCTTAAGCTTTTTCTTTTTTTTTTTAAAGAACATTTACTCTAAATTTTAAATATGCATTAATTGGTGGTCGTGTATTTTATTTAAAATTTTTTTAATGGCTCACTATGAACTTAGTTAACAAGTGGAGAAGTGACAGTCTCTTAAATTAGCTGTGTGCAATTGTTAGAGCGCAGCTTTTTCTTAAATTTTTATACCCGCTTCTCATAGAGTAGAAGGGTATTATAACTTTGTTCAAACCGAAAATGTATGTAACAGGCAGAAGGAGACACCTCCGACCCCATAAAGTATATATATTCACGCTCAGGATCAACAGCCGAGTCGATATAGCCATGTCCGTCTGTCCGTCTGTCTGTCCGTGTGAAAATCTAGATCTCAGCTATTATAAGAGCTAGGACAACCAAATTTGGTGACTATATGTGTTATTATTGCACGCTGATCAGGTTTATTTTGGATTTTGGCCACGCCCCCTTCCGCCCCCGCAAATCGAAAAAACATTGATAACAAGTGCAATTTTGATGCCATATTGTTCATTTTCGGTTTATATGATAACTATAGCTAGCCAGATGATCGCTGAAAATTTGGTAACAATCGGATAATAAACACAGAAGTTATTCAGCTTAACGTTTTCGATAGCTGTAAGCAGCGCTGCCGGCAGCGCAAATTCTTTATTTTGTCTGTCCGTGTGAAAATCTAGATCTCAGCTATTATAAGAGGTAGAACTACCAAATTTGGTGACAAAATGTGTTATTATTGCACGCTGATCAAGTTTATTTTGGATTTTGGCCACGCCCCTTTCCTCCCCTGTAAATCGAATAAACATTGATTACAAGCGCATTTTTGATGCCATATTGTTCATTTTCGGTTTACATGATAACTATAGCTAGCCAGATGATCGCTGAAAATTTGGTAACAATCGGATAATAAACACAGAAGTTATTCAGCTTAACGGTTTCCATAGCTGTAAGCAGCGCTGCCGGCAGCGCAAATTCTTTATTTGTACAGGAAATAATAAGAATGCCTTACAATGCAAATTTTTGCAGTTGTTGAATAACAGCGTCAGTAGCTTAGTGGAAAAGCGATGAACTCCTGAACCGACAGGGCCGTGGTTCGACTCGACTCCCAGTTCATGCCGCTTAAGCTTTTTCGTTTTTTTTTAAAGAACATTTACTCAAAATTTTGAATATGCATTAATTGGTGGTCGTGTATTTTATTTAAAATTTTTTAATGGCTCACAATAAACTTAGTTAACAAGTGGAGAAGTGACAGTCTCTTAAATCAGCTGTGTGCAATTGTTAGAGTGCAGCTTTTTCTTATATTTTTATACCCGCTACTCATAGAGTAGAAGGGTATTATAACTTTGTTCAAACCGAAAATGTATGTAACAGGCAGAAGGAGGCACCTCCGACCCCATAAAGTATATATATTCTGGCTCAGGATCAACAGCCGAGTCGATATAGCCATGTCCGTCTGTCCGTCTGTCTGTCCGTGTGAAAATCTAGATCTCAGCTATTATAAGAGCTATAACTACCTAATTTGGTAACAGTATGTGTTTTTATTGCACGCTGATCAAGTTTATTTTGGATTTTGGCCACGCCTCCTTCCGCCCCTGAAAATCGAAAAAAAATTGATTAGAAGTGCAATTTTGATACCATATTGTTCATTTTCGGTTTACATGATAACTATAGCTAGCCAGATGATCTTTGAAAATTTGGTAAAATCGGATAATAAACACAAAAGTTATTCAGCTTAACGGTTTCCATAGCTGTAAGCAGCGCTGCCGGCAGCGCAAATTCTTTATTTGTACAGGAAATAATAAGAATGCCTTACAATGCAAATTTTTGCAGTTGTTGAATAACAGCGTCAGTAGCTTAGTGGAAAAGCGATGAACTCCTGAACCGACAGGCCCGTGGTTCGATTCCCAGTTCATGCCACTTAAGCTTTTTCTTTTTTATACCCGCTACTCATAGAGTAGAAGGGTATTATAACTTTGTTCAAACCGAAAATGTGTGTAACAGGCAGAAGGAGACACCTCCGATTCCATAAAGTGTATATATTCTGGCTCAGGATCATCAGCCGACTCGATACAGCCATGTCCGTCTGCTGTTTATCTGTCTGTCCGTTTGTCTGTCCATGTGAAAATCTAGATCTCAGCTATTATAAGAGCTATAACTACCTAATTTGGTAACAGTATGTGTTATTATTGAACGCTGATCAAGTTTATTTTTGATTTTGGCCACGCCTCCTTCCGCCCCTGAAAATCGAAAAAAATTAATTATAAGTGCAATTTTGATGCCATATTGTTCATTTTTGGTTTATACGTTCAGATGATCTCTGAAAATTTGGTAACAATCGGATATTAAACACAGAAGTTATTCAGCTTAACGTTTTCCATAGCTGTAAGCAGCGCTGCCGGCAGTGCAAATTCTTTATTTGTACAGGAAATAATAAGAATGCCTTACAATGCAAATTTTTGCAGTTCTTGGATAACAGCGTCAGTAGCTTAGTGGAAAAGCGATGAACTCCTTAACCGACAGGCCCAAGGTTCGATTCCCAGTTCGTGCCGCTTAAGCTTTTTCTTTTTTATACCCGCTACTCATAGAGTAGAAGGGTATTATAACTTTGTTCAAACCGAAAATGTCTGTAACAGGCAGAAGGAGACACCTCCGATCCCATTAAGTGTATATATTCTGGCTCAGGATCATCAGCCGACTCGATACAGCCATGTCCGTCTGCCTGTTTATCTGTCTGTCCGTGTGAAAATCTAGATCTCAGCTATTATAAGAGGTAGAACTACCAAATTGGTGACAAAATGTGTTATTATTGCACGCTGATCAAGTTTATTTTGGATTTTGGCCACGCCCCTTTCCTCCCCTGTAAATCGAAAAAACATTGATTACAAACACAATTTTGATGCCATATTGTTCATTTTCGGTTTACATGATAACTATAGCTAGCCAGATGATCTTTGAAAATTGGGGGAAAAGCGATGAACTCCTAAACCGACAGGCCCGTGGTTCGATTCCCAGTTCATGCCGCTTAAGCTTTTTCTTTTTTTATACCCGCTACTCATAGAGTAGAAGGGCATTATAACTTTGTTCAAACCGAAAATGTGTGTAACAGGCAGAAGGAGACACCTCCGATCCCATAAAGTGTATATATTCTGGCTCAGGATCATCAGCCGACTCGATACAGCCATATCCGTCTGCCTGTTTATCTGGCTGTCCGTTTGTCTGTCCGTGTGAAAATCTAGATCCCAGCTATTATAAGAGGTAGAACTACCAAATTGGTGACAAAATGTGTTATTATTGCACGCTGATCAAGTTTATTTTGGATTTTGGCCACGCCCCTTTCCTCCCCTGTAAATCGAAAAAACATTGATTACAAACACAATTTTGATGCCATATTGTTCATTTTCGGTTTACATGATAACTATAGCTAGCCAGATGATCTTTGAAAATTGGGGGGAAAAGCGATGAACTCCTAAACCGACAGGCCCGTGGTTCGATTCCCAGTTCATGCCGCTTAAGCTTTTTCTTTTTTATACCCGCTACTCAAAGAGTAGAAGGGTATTATAACTTTGTTCAAACCGAAAATGTATGTAACAGGCAGAAGGAGATACCTCCGACCCCATAAAGTATATTCTGGCTCAGGATCAACAGCCGAGTCGATATAGCCATGTCTGTCTGTCCGTCTGTCTGTCTGTCCGTCTGTCTGTCCGTGTGAAATTCTGGATCTCAGCTACTATAAGAGCTAGAACTACCAAATTTGGTAACAGTATGTGTTATTATTGCACGCTGATCAAGTTTATTTTGGATTCTGGCCACGCCCCTTTTTCCTCCCCTGTAAATCGAAAAAACATTGATTACAAGCACAATTTTGATGCCATATTGTTCATTTTCGGTTGACATGATAACTATAGCTAGCCAGATGATCTTTGAAAATTTGGTAAAATCGGATAATAAACACAAAAGTTATTCAGCTTAACGGTTTCCATAGCTTTAAGTTGCGCTGCCGGCAGCGCAAATTCTTTATTTGTACAGGAAATAATAAGAATGCCTTACAATGCAAATTTTTGCAGTTGTTGAATAACAGCGTCAGTAGCTTAGTGGAAAAGCGATGAACTCCTGAACCGACAGGGCCGTGGTTCGATTCCCAGTTCATGCCGCTTAAGCTTTTTTCGTTTTTTTTTTAAGAACATTTACTCAAAATTTTGAATATGCATTAATTGGTGGTCGTGTATTTTATTTAAAATTTTTTAATGGCTCACAATAAACTTAGTTAACAAGTGGAGAAGTGACAGTCTCTTAAATCAGCTGTGTGCAATTGTTAGAGTGCAGCTTTTTCTTATATTTTTATACCCGCTACTCATAGAGTAGAAGGGTATTATAACTTTGTTCAAACCGAAAATGTATGTAACAGGCAGAAGGAGACACCTCCGACCCCATAAAGTATATATATTCTGGCTCAGGATCAACAGCCGAGTCGATATAGCCATGTCCGTCTGTCCGTCTGTCTGTCCGTGTGAAAATCCAGATCTCAGCTATTATAAGAGCTATAACTACCTAATTTGGTAACAGTATGTGTTTTTATTGCACGCTGATCAAGTTTATTTTGGATTTTGGCCACGCCTCCTTCCGCCCCTGAAAATCGAAAAAAAATTGATTAGAAGTGCAATTTTGATGCCATATTGTTCATTTTCGGTTTATATGTTCTTAAGCTTTTCTTTTTATACCCGCTACTCATAGAGTAGAAGGGTATTATAACTTTGTTCAAACCGAAAATGTGTGTAACAGGCAGAAGGAGACACCTCCGATCCCATAAAATGTATATATTCTGGCTCAGGATCATCAGCCGACTCGATACAGCCCTGTCCGTCTGCCTGTTGATCTGTCTGTCCGTTTGTCTGTCCGTGTGAAAATCTAGATCCCAGCTATTATAAGAGGTAGAACTACCAAATTGGTGACAAAATGTGTTATTATTGCACGCTGATCAAGTTTATTTTGGATTTTTGCCACGCCCCTTTCCTCCCTGTAAATCGAAAAAACATTGATTACAAGCACAATTTTGATGCCATATTGTTCATTTTCGGTTTACATGATAACTTTAGCTAGCCAGATGATCTTTGAAAATTTGGTAAAATCGGATAATAAACACAAAAGTTATTCAGCTTAACGGTTTCCATAGCTTTAAGTTGCGCTGCCGGCAGCGCAAATTCTTTATTTGTACAGGAAATAATAAGAATGCCTTACAATGCAAATTTTTGCAGTTGTTGAATAACAGCGTCAGTAGCTTAGTGGAAAAGCGATGAACTCCTGAACCGACAGGGCCGTGGTTCGATTCCCAGTTCATGCCGCTTAAGCTTTTTCGTTTTTTTTTAAAGAACATTTACTCAAAATTTTGAATATGCATTAATTGGTGGTCGTGTATTTTATTTAAAATTTTTTAATGGCTCACAATAAACTTAGTTAACAAGTGGAGAAGTGACAGTCTCTTAAATCAGCTATGTGCAATTGTTAGAGTGC